>JARQSV010000245.1:42963-60026 GCA_030142285.1 Calameuta idolon | reverse complement strand
CCCCCCATTCCCCACCCTCGCCCCCCTCACCCATGAAAAAGGGAGGATCAGCTGTTCGGGATCGTTTTAATCTCTGGCAGAGCAACTGGCGCGTTATTGCCTGTCTTATATTGACTCTTCCAGAGTGGAATCTTAGTTCGTGCTACCCTCGGTCGCTAGGGGAGGATTCGACTTTGTTGCCTCGAGGAAGGAACGAAGGAAGCAAAAAGAAATAAAAGTCTCGCAGTGGCGCTTGATTCGGTGTCACTAGAGAGAGCGAAAAAAAAAAAAAAATTTCAAGTACCAAAAGGTAGACGGTACTTCCCACCCGCGAGATAAAAGTATGACAGAAAAAAAAAAAAATTCCTCGTCGATCACGTAATTTTGACGCTCTGAAATTATAAAAATTCATGCTTCGTTCTTTGCCATCCATTGTTAAACCCTCGCGGTCCTGGTCCTCAGGGAGGAAAGGGGGGCGGCGGCGGCCTCCTTTCAAACCGTAGAAACAGTTCTTTGCATAATTAGAAATTTCGCGAAGGAAATTCAAGTGTCGAGGGGAGGGGGGTGGGGGGATGGAAGAAGATTCTCTGTGTATCTCTCGCATTACCAGAATATGTAAACCTTATTTACATGTATTTGCGGGCAAGTTTAGTCCGCATACCAATGTCACGGCGGGGGCCGCCCTGTATTCTAATTCCTTGGGACTCCAGCATCCTCATTACGGTATTAACAGTTTCACGAGACAGACGTGCTCCGAGGTCAGTTTCTTTTATCTTACGGACCATTGTGCCGATACGAGGACGGATTGATACTTTTATCTACTATCTTTTGTCGAACGACCAAGCTAAGCGAGCGTTATCAGGTTTGGGCACCGGCCACGTTTCTGATCTACTTTCGGACGACCTCTTGTGCCATCTGGTAGTCATTTCCACTTTCTCTCTCTCTCTCTCTCTCTGCCACCCTTGGATACGTACGCTGGAATTGCTAGAGGAAATCCTCCGGCTGTGTAATGAGAATTGCCATAGTGCATTATCGTAGCCACCCAGTCCCCGTGGCGTTCGTGTAATTATCTCGCACTCGAACGACCAGTACCGAGGAGAGACAATGATCTCAGGAAGAATTAGAACGCAGCCGCAACCTTTGGATTTTCTTGCTGGACCATTCACATCGATATTGCGAGTGGCTGTGAGACGCGACGTCGGTACGGAATCCCTTTTGTCGGTAATGCAGAAAATCGAGTGACCGACCTACGTAGGTGTGACTCTATGAGATACTGGGCACACGTATGGCTATGGGATAGGGGGGCGAGCTAACGGAGTGTATATTTTTGTTATGCAGAGATCACAGTGGATGCTGGGTACTCGTGATATTTTAATTTCAGATTTCAGCTCCGGCAATGCGATATATGCTATTTTTGTTTGTTTTAAGAATAACATGCAGAAACTATCGGATGGCTTTAACGGGATTGCATATTCTGGTTGGTATCTTTTTTTTTTTCAGTGCTAATCAATCCGCCAGTTACCTGGCGCCGCTAGATATCGTTGGTTAATTTTTTTTCGTTCGCCAATTGATGAATTTATCGAAAATTTTACGCGTGGTCCATTGACCTTTTTTTCTTGGGTCGCGTCATCGCTGTCTCTTTTATCTTCATCTTCTACCTACCTCTGTCATCTGCCTCTCTGTGTATATTTTTCCATTAATTTTTTTTTTATCCCTCCTCCCTGGACACTTTTCTCATTCGTATTTTACGTGTTACAGATAACGTTACTGTATTACGTCATACGCATCTGTGCAACGAGAGCCTCGAGCTTTCTCCATTGAACCAGGGTGAGTCATTATCGAAAATTCTCTATTTGCTCGTGCAGGATTTCTCGTTAACGTTCGGTTGATGCGATTGTTGTATGTAAATTGCAAAAAAAAATTTTTTTTTTTTTTTTTCCGAAACACGATTAAATTTTTCTTCTTCGAACCTTTCGTATTCCGTATCAACGGTTACGAGAATTCACGAGACTCGTCGTAAGTCTTTCGCAAAGTGATACTGCACATGCCACGTGTGTACGTAGCTTAATGGAAACCGACAGGGACGCGCCAATTCGTACCTAACTATTCAAACCATTGGATTCCTTATCTACAATGTAAACACGGAATACTCGCATCAGCGCATACGTAATTTCCTTCGTTTCAGGTTCCTGGAAAAGTCCTTTTCTGTCCCGTGTGTGAAACGTGTACGCGACACGAAAGCCATTCGACTTCACATACGCACACACGTGCGCCCTCCCTCTGTGCCGTTTCGAAATCGCGATGTGTCGAATTCATTTTCGCGTCACGATTATTTCAATCGGAGCGACGCTTTTTCACGTCTATAAAAAATTTAAGAAAAAAAGATAACGGATCGACGAAGGTCAAAGGTCGGATATACCTTTCAAGACGAATCCAAAATTATACACACGTTACGCAAAGTCTAGCTAGCTGGCTGCTGTTACGACTCGGAAATTTTGAACGCGACAAGAGTCATAATTTCTTTTACGCCGCACAAACGTTATACGTGATTGGATTTTAGACGCGATCTAAAATCTTCGTCGGAATACGCGTAAGGTATATCTATATAATATTTAGCCGGGTTAAACGTGAATATAAATATTGTACATTTAAATATCTATAGCGCAAAGCACAAACACATATATATATATATATATGTTAACCGGTTTGACAACAGAACTTCGATACGTCACTTCCGTCAGCTCTACAGGTTGGCGTGGGGGTGCCTTGGAGGGTTACCAGGTAATATAAGGGGTGAAAAAACAAAAACGTAGTCACCAACACGTAATATCTCTCGGTGGTTAGCAGCTGCTTCATAAAAAAAAATAAAGTGGTTGTCGTAAAGAATCGGCGGCTCCTCTGGGGGCGACGACGACGTCGACGACGTCGACGAGGAGGAAGTAACGCAGGAAACAAGACGACACTGAGCGTTTAAATAATACATGAGCGGAATATTTACTAGATTTTCAGCTACGGCAGCGTCGCACTGCATGCAATAGGCGACGTCTTGGATTTCACGTTGCTCCCCGGTACATTGTTTCGAGAGGGAGGGTCAAAGTTATCGTCGACTGATATCACTTCGATGACCGTCATGCCTCCACGGTTACCCGTTCGACATGAACTGGTCTGTCCCGAGATGAACTTAGATCCGTAGCGTCATTTGTGTCTACGAAAAAACAAAACAAAGAATCTTTCCCACTGGTCGACGAACTGCTCGATGACGACGTTCCGGGTCATTGTCACGTCTCATCAGGGAACGAGGTTATTTGCGACGGTCTTATCGATAAGACACGGGTACGTCTACCCCCGTTAATCAGATTCACCCTCGAGACCTTTGCAAACACGCGAGACGTTTACCCAACACTCGGCACGGGCCTCTCGGATCGAACGATGACTCGTGCATTGTCGGTTAGGATTTCGTCCCACCAATGGGACAACAACTAGTGTCTCCTTTGATTTGGTCTTTACGGTGGCGGCAGACTTGCGACGTAGTTACGAGTTTCGACGTCGCTGCGCGTCGATCGGGTTACGGCCAATCGGAGGGGCGGCGCCTCGGTCGCCGTCTTTCCCTTGACGAACACAGATGTCGCTAGAGGACGAGTGGCAGTTAATGCTCCGTCGAGCATTAAATGTTTTGAAGGCAGAGTCACCGAGTGCTCGGGTGTCTGATGATGAAAAGGAGTGAAGTGCAATCTGCACGGGAGGGGAGGGGGAGGGGGAGGGGGCTAAGGGGGGTAAGGGGGATGGACGATACGTCAGACGAAGTGGAGGCGTTGAGTGGGAAGGCTGATGAGAGGGCAGAGAGGTGGGTCTGTGCAGGCATGTATACATGTAGCGATGGGAGAGAAGAAAGGTCGCGGCTCCCATTTTCTTTGGAAATGAAGTCGTTACAGGAACGTCTTTTTATTGGAATGGCGTAAAGCCATTTTGCGTTTCATCTTCGTCCCGCAACCCGTCGTTCTCGCGTCTCGCTTCAATATTTCGCTTCGGGCTCCCGTTTTCTCACGCGCATTGCGCAAATTACTTTCCGAGTGGCGCTTCGCTGTTCTTTCTTCTTCCTCTTCTTTTTTCTTTCTCTCCTTCGCTCTTCTCTCGTCGTTTCGCTTCGCGCTTCGGTTAAATTCTATCGATTATTATCTGCCTTGTCGAAATTCTACGGGGAATCTTTCCGAGGCCACTTACCCGGAATGGGGGGGGAGGGTACCTTCGGCTACCCTCCCACCCGACCGATCCGTCGCGTTGTCGTTCTTTATCTTCTTTATGAACTCGTCGCTTCCCCTTCGTCCGTTTACACGTAACTTGTCATCTGCTCGAAAATTCGTCATCACCGCGTATCGTTTTACGATTCGCCTCGATGACGTCATAAATATTTTACGTTATTTCGTCACTCAATTTCGAGCTTTGCGAGACTCATTCTTCACGGGTTATCCAGTTTTTGATTTTTTTTTTTTTTTTTCGTCGACGAAAGTACCTCCCCCCTCCCCAGTATCTTATCCTCGTCGACGTCGCTCACGTGCATTGTTGAAAGTCGTTCATCAAATTTTTTTTTGAAAAAAAAAAAAAAAAACTCAATTACCCAACACTCCTCGACGTGACGTCGCCGTCGTGCGTTCGCTGCCCAGTAATATCGTTCGTCTTCATTTTTTTGTTTTTCCTTCCCTCCCGAAGATATCGGTTCTCGACCCTCTCCTTAAGACCCTGAAAATCCATTTCGGACTCTGTAGATTCTGCGTTTCTCCGTCTTTGAGCTGGTCCATCGGACTCGCGCTTTTATTGCTCGATTTTATATCGCCGCTGTGGCTTTACGAGTCCCGACTCGGCCGATATAAACGCGTAAGATATAAAGGAATCGGGACCCGGAGCTTGCGCAAGCTTCTGATATTTTTTCTCTCCTTTTCTTTACGAGTGTCCCATGCTGATAACTCTAAGCGTTATGTTTTATTGACGCGATAAAAGTCCCGATAAATCTTACGTAATTGCACCGTCCCTTTTAACCTGACACGTGTACCGTCCTATGGGCTGCACCCTGCACTTCCGTTCCGCTGTCTATATTACGTTTACCTACCCCCTACCCCCCCTCTCTCTCCCTCCCTCTCAGCCACCTACGCGTTAAGCCAAACGAGCCTTTGGCTCATTATCTCTTGCCCGGAAGCTCGTTACTGTCTGATAAAGAAAAAAAAGAAAAAAAAAAGAAAAAGAAAGTAAACGCCCAGACGGCAGCAGATGCTGGGAAGATGTATCTCGGTGCCAGCAAATCGGGGTCCTCCGGACCCCCTGATAACTTAAGGGTAGGATCTCCATGTGCGATACGCCTCGATGCCGGGAGGATACATAGACTCCTGGGGCATTAACTTACTTTGGCGGGAAAATTTTTAAGGGGCGGGAGGGTTGGGTAAAGGGTGGTAAGGGGGGACAGAAAGGCGAACTAACAAGAAGGATCGGTAATATGCTGGATGTTGGTATGCTGGATATAAAAATGATGGAGCCATTTATCTCGCGAAATTAAAGTCTCTACTTTATAAGGTAGAGAAACACCGAGGCATATTTTGAATTATCGGTACAATATTCGGCAGTGACTTTACCGACCGAGTTTAAGGCTGTCTGACTACGACAGTTTACTACTACTGGGTTCGCTGCGAAGCCAAGTACTTCACGTTGGCTTTAAGGGCAGGGACGGAGCAGGAAGGTGGGGAACGGTACGATTTTAGGCGATACCCAAAAATATGACCTTTAAATTCCTGATGTTACATAACATTAGATATCATTGTCTTTAACGTTCTAAGAATCTAAAATCCCGTCGTGTCACTGAAATCAAAAGCAACGAGTGTCCAGGCGCTGTCAGCCGGCACGCGCCAGACACAATAGAAATACGCGCAAGCCGGTACTCTAGGAAACTGCTAATTCAAATAGTCAAATCGAATAATAAATCAAAATATCAAATTCAAACAGATATCGAATTTTTTTTTTCCTTAACCACGCGTACCTTTCGTTACTGTCACGATTGTCAGTCACTTCGAGCGATTCCACGGAGCTTGATCGATAAATCGTAAATTATAAAGATCGTCCGTAGACGATCGATGGACGTTCGAAAGAATCAATCGGTAAGTATATCGATAAAAATTGAAAAAAAAAAATGACTACGTTACTAAAAAAATTAATTTTTCTCAATATCGTGCAATAGTTTTAATATTCCTGCCTGTACCTATCTGATCGCAAGACTGTAACTTCTCGCGTAGTCACAATTATACATTAACGTGTGAAAGGGTTAAACGTGCGTTACACATGTATTACTATATCGTAGCTTTTAGCGAAGCTTCTTCTACACGCTAACATTCCCACTAACGTATTACGTGTGTACTTTGCCATTCGCGGCGCGCGATTTGTTAAAACTTAATCAACGAGCGAACTCTCCGGCATCCCCAGCATCCCCAGCATCCAGACGCCGAGAGACGTACGGGTTACGCAGATAGAAGAAGACAGAGGGATGAAATGCATTAGCAAGCGAGATTGTCTATTGATCCTTTTGAATCGATTCGTGAAGCAAAAGGGATGGGCTTTCTCGTGGGAAAAAGCTCTAGTCTTCTCTCTCTCTCTCTCTCTCTCTCTCACACACATTTTTTTTTCCCTATCATTTTAGTACTGTCCTTTATTTAAGCTTCTTCCTTTTCAGTCCCGCTTCGCTGTTGCGTCAAACGAGCGCTGAAACGTCCCCCGAGGATTGACCGAGACGCAATGCTCTGACGTTGCCTCGAAGGGGTGGAAAAGGGGTGGAGTGGTAAAATCGATCTCGCAGGGAACAAAGAAAAGCTTCGTAAAAATTCAACATATCGAGGTGAGTGATTTAAAAAATTTTTTAATGATTGATATTCCCAAAATTTCGAAAAACAAAAAAAAAAACCCCCCAAAAAAATATATCGCAAACACCCACCCACAACTAATGACAATCGGCTTCGTTATCCGAACTCTTTAACAATGCAGTTCGTTATCCGAAACCCGTAACGCAATCTGCTTCGTGTCCCTCGCCAACGAGAGATCTGGTCCATTTATCATTGACATGGCGCATGCATATGCAACGGGTACATATGGATCAACCATAGCGACTGTCAGCTATACGCTGAATCTCAATAATTTATTTCCTCCGCCCCAACGAGGTCCCTACAGTCGTCGCCGAGTACTTTGCTATTCATTCGCATACGTTCGTTCGGCACATACACGCATCACGAGCGACCGACGCGAAGACTACGGGCTGGTTCTCACGGAGCTATTATCTCTCCGATGCGACCTGCGAAAAGTCGTTGAGCGACGCGTCGATTATTTATTTCTCGATTGGCCGCGCGCACACGAGGGCAACGCTTTACCGGGAATCGTCGCGACGGTATCGAGGACGCGCGACGGACACATGTAAACTGACCGTTAAAGGAAATCGCAGACGCTTTAATGCATTCGGCGCCTTTAATATCGAGCATCGCGAATATTACGTATGCGCAGGGTGACTTTGCTCTCTCTCTCTCTCTCTTTCTATTCCTTGAAATCATCCATTATTAAAGCCGAACGTATTCACCGGTAGCCAAGGGCTGGAAATTGAGTCTCCGGGGTAATTGGCGTGGGGTAGTACGTTATTACGGTAGGTATAGACAGTGAGTAAACGCGTTAATGATATATCTCGAGACTCTTACAATTAATGGTGATTAAGTAAAATGGCTCTGGGTTAAGTTTTGCGATGATTACTTGAAGCAGGGGGTGGGGAGGGGGGTCGCCAATAGGGTACGAAAGAGTGAAACAGCGTCGGGTGTAGCTTACGGATGATTCAGCTGTGCAGAGTTCACTTTGCAGAATCCTTAAAAAAAAAAACTACCAAGATTCTTTGCTGGACCACTATGATAATCTTGCGTCTGAGAATCAATTATTCTTGTGGTAATAATTTTTTTTTCACATAAAAAAATCCCCGTTTCATATTCATAAACCGGGAGCCTTGAAATCGTAATTCTGGTCTGAGGTGACGTTATCGACCGAGTCCCCGGCGACTGAATAAATCAGCGAGTCCGGTAATGTCTCAATAGGAGAACTTGATTGGAGTCGGTCTGCTATCTGTACGCTCGGAAATAAAGTATCAAGTGTTTGTCAGGCACTGCGATAGTGTGTTTGCTGTGGGTAATATGGGACACACAGTGCATACAGCGATAACGGCTGAACTATCGGAGAAATTGCTTAGAAGAGATAATAAGGGCGTGCTAACTGAACCCGTTGGAGAAAGGAGCGATAACGGAAGTCCTGGCACTTAGACCTGGGAAGGGTCTTCAGCCGTGGGCTGAGGATTCAAGCCCCCAGCGTATAGGGATTGGTCTAAGGAGGAAATCGCAGCGGTACAAACCGCACCTGGGGGGGGGTGCCAACTTGACAGGGCGATACTTTAGAGGGCGGCTGTTGCCAACCACTCGCAGCTAATTTACGATCTCGTAACGGTGCATGAGTAATTTTAATTGTTTTCACTTCCGGGTTTCACGGTGCTCTCTTCCGGTTCGAGGGTCGTAAACAAATAGTGGGATCGATACGAAGAATTTGGACCAAGAGCAACCTCATGCCAGGCCTTCTGGTGCTGTAACAGGGGTCTTGCGGGTATGGGTCCGATCACGGTGGAATAGCATGGGGTATGTATGGGGGCGGAAGAAGGGGTAACGATACCAGTAGATCCAATACTCGTAGCAAGCCTAGTACTAGTATCAGCAGTAGTATCGCTACTAGTAGCAGCACCGATAGTGTAGGAGGCCCGCAGTCACGTCAGTGGCCTTACACTTTCGGTCGGCAAACTTTTCTGTCAGTGAGACAGGGTGGTCTATGGGTGAGGCATAGGGGGGGTCGGAGGGGACTCGGGCACGGAAGTGGATGGCGGAAAGTTAGGAAGTGTCGAGAAGTGGGTGTTCGATAAACTTCCGACGGCTTCACGTCGTTGGCGATGCTTTCGAAACGTTTTCTAAGTTTCTACGAATTTTTTAACTTGGGAACCAACCGATCCTCCACCCTCCAACAACCCCTCCCTCCCGACACAACACACGGAACGAACTCTATCGTATTGCAGTTTGCACTTTCCTTCCGCGGCACAGAAGTTACCCTTAGATATGCATACCCCCCCCCAATTTTTTTATGATTTTCAATTTACCCCTTTTCACAATATTTTTTCACCCTTCGCCCATCCCCTAATATGGTACCAGCTACGTAGTACCGGATGAGCTCGACTGATTATCCTAATGTATTTTGATCTAGTTGGAATCGCACTTCCGGTTAACCCGGGAGGAGACTTCCGGTCGAGCTTTCAGTTCGCACCTGGCCTATCTAGCTTTACGTATCGCATCGGGAAGCTTGAAAGATATCATTTTTCGTTAAGAATAAATTACGGTATATATATATATATGGTTACGACTGTGTAACTCGTCAGGTAACATTTCCGTCTGACTTCTTCTTCTTCTTTCTACTTTTGTCCTTTTCCCGCTGCCCCCCCCTATCATTCCTTCAAAGACTTTACTTTACTAACGCCAAGTAAGGATACTCTTTTACTACCAGACGTTTTCAGCTTCCCGAGCTTCCGCTCTCTGTCGGTACTCGAACCTGTTGTATAGTATAATCGAGCTCGAAACACTTTACAAGAATGTAGAGAGAGCGAGAGAGAGAGAGAGAGAGAGAGAGGGAGGAACTTCCTTAAGGAATTTTATGTCCCTATCGCTTCTGCACTTATGCACTGTTTTTATTAGAAATTTTTATTTTTCCATTGTTACGCGAGATGGAGCCACTGTAAAATAGCCTTAAAGCCAGTTTCCCCATAACAATACCGAATGGGCTTTCTAGCCGCTCAAACCATGGAAGCTTCTTCAGCCCCTATAAGATACAGGCCGAAATAGGTCTCTCATGCATAATTCCAATATGTGATAGAAATTGTGGCTGGCGCATAAGCCAAGACGGCCCCTTGAATAACCCATCGTTTGCTTGTTATCGGATGCTTCCCAGGACGATACTGGAAGATCGAGCTAAATTATTTATTGGCATTTCCGAGGCTACAGTCACGGTCAGTCCGAGGCGTCTTCCCTATCGCAGCTGCAGTTCCAGCTGCAACGACTTGCGCGACACTTTTACCTTGGTTAAAGTCGATACATTTTTTTTTTTTTCACCCTGTACACCCTATATAAATTTTCGAAACACCCTTAAAAATTACGCAATTTAAAATCATCATACAAAATGAAAAATCTCGCCGTACAACAAATTTTAACCCGATCTTATTTACACTGCATGACAAAATTATCTAAAATTTTATCTCCTTCTCGCTCGAGTTTCGCGGATTCTCGCTCATTTTTCTGCAATTTTATCTCAGACTCTGCGGTACCTCAAATTCTCCACGTGGACCGGTAGTCATTATAATTATTATAGTTTTGCTTGGGGGGTGCGAACTCTGTATATACATATACTGCAACCGCAACTGTATGGGTGAGCAGCTGCGCTCTGCAGTACCCTATATTTATTCATACACATACAGTACATACCGGGTGGCCTGAAAGTGTAAGGAGAGGATATAAATATTTGATAGCATTCTCGAGTGCGGATTCACGGTTTCATGGAGACTGGTGATTGTGGACTTGTGCCAGGGATATATCCCAGCCGAAGGTTGAAGGTTTAAGGTAGGTGGATGGGCTTGCTGGGATTCGAGGTACCTCCCATCCATCTTCGTCCTGGGATGAAACTAACGTTGGCTCTCTGCTGGTCCATACTCTCTAGTTTCCTCCATCATGTTCTCTGATGGCTACACACACACACACACACACGCACACACGCACGTGCACACCTTATCCTTTACCTTCACTTCCATTTCTATCGTTTCCTTTGCCGAGTCTTCTCCGACCTTCTTTCGCCGCCCCCCCCTCCCCTCCTACCCCTCACCGTTCACCCTCATGATACTTTACCTTCTCACTCCACTTTCCTAACCTTGGCAAAGTTTACTTGCCGTCTCTCTTGTCTTGTCACTTTTTGCCCGACCACGTTTATCTGCCAAGTTCTCTAAACAGATCTCAATCTGAGTGATAACCTGAAAAGGTACCTTTTTGGATAACGTAATTAGGGCTGTGACGTTTTCTATCTCTCTCTCTCTCTCTCTCCTGTTGGCGGACTTCACGTGTATACCAGTTTCAGATTCGAGATAGTTTTCTCTGTCTATCGGTTTGGCACGCGTGCAGCGCCGTAGGTGGGACAGGCTTAATGGCACGTGTTTAAGTAATTCGATGGGTAAAGTTTTCATGGGTACCGTCGCTGCGATATCTACGCTGGAACATATAGTTAACGATAAACTCTGGGCCCTCTGCCGTTTCCTGTATTTAGTGGATGCTCCTTAATTAATATTCGATAATTATTGTTCGAAGCGAAGTTCGCGGTTGCGGCGCCCGCTGCCTCTTGGCTCGCTCGCGCTTTGGCCTCGGTCGCGTATTCGGGCAGGGCCGTTGGAAACGCGCCATTAATCAACCGTGCGCTCCTGTCGAGAGACGAATTCAAAAGTTGTAAATTGCAGCCGTAGTCGTGGCCACGCTTGGATGTTCTAAATAAAAAAGTTTGAATTAAAAAAAAAAAGAGAGAGAGAGAGTTCGTATGCACGCTGCTGGTACCGACCAGTGTTTCAATCACGATCCCTTTACGTAGATGCATATATATGTTGTGCCCTTTTCTTGGAGTGGGGGTAAATTATTTTTTAAAAAAATTTTTCATTTATCATAAAATCGATTTTGGATTTTATATGAATATTTACAATGTCCGAACACTCTGATTGTATTATCGATGCGTTTGACTGTTTGGATCGAGACTTTTTTTTTTTAGCGTCTAGGGACATTTTTTTTTCACGTGGATTTCCTAGGAGTCATTGGAAATCTTTTAAAGGGAGAAAGGGAAGACAATTGAAAGATTTTTATAATTTTTTTTGGTTTTTTTTTTCTTTATATCGTTAGACAGTCTTTGCGTGTATCTAGTGAGCTTTTCTTTTTTTTTTTTTTTACTGTACATTTGAACTTCCTCGCGAAGGAGTCGGAAAAAAAAGTGGGAATGAATGGATTGTGAAAAAAAAAAAAAAATGGAAAAACAGGTAAACCGGTGGGAAACGGCAGGCGCAACCCCTGTACTTTTTTTTTCACCTTGTATGCTATCGCATCCCATTTTACTTCAACGGGCATTTCAATGAACGTCAAGATTGGGTTTCGGGAATAATGGAAAAGATTTTTCTGACGCATGAATAGTCGGACGTTCGTATAAATATTATTATTGTAGAATTATTCTTTTTTTCTTTATTTTTATTGGAAAACAAAAAAAAAAATCCATGACCCAGATGCATACATATTTCATACGTAAAACCAGCTTACCGATGTTCGCAGGATCTTTTATTGCTTGGCATTCAAAATGTCTGAGGGATGAATGGTCCTTTCATTCGTAAACGCAAATTCACTTAAACCGATGTGATCCAGCGACGAGAGAAAAGGGACAGAGAGAAAGTGAAATTGAATGGAAGGCCAGGGTGGAAAAAAAAAAAAACAACAAATCGAACGAATCCCCCAAAATGCCTCCTCGAAAACGAACCTCCTTGTTGTATATTTTTTTTTGATTTTTTTTTTTTTGAAAATTATCCAGGTGCCTTTTTTTTTCTTACCGAGAATATAATTTCGATTTTAAGACACGTCCTGCCACGACCCAGTTTCACGTGGCATTTTAGGGGTTGGGATGTAGAGCGGGGGTGAGTTTCACATAGCGGAGGCAATATTTCTTCGGAGAAACGTCTTAATAAAAATATGAATAATTATTCCCGGTATACTGGGGTTACGCATTGTCCATATATATATATATATATACTTGCATTATACATATATACCGTGAATGGTTGGTATGTAGGTCGAAGCGAGGAAAAAGACAAATTGCAAAGTCGAACGTTAAAGTAAAGAAACGTTAACGGCCACGGGGAATTGTGTTCCGATGAAAATTCGCATCGTCGACGGACGATAAGACGTCGATAAAAAAGTATCGGCCCGAAGGTCGATTAATCAACGAATTTACTCTCGTTGAATTTTCAAACGAAGAACTAGGCGATAATTGAGAGGAAAGTCTCACGGTATCTGGCTCTTGTCGCTCCTCCAATTTTTACCACAACCCCTGCACCCATTCTCCATCCCCTATAAAACCCACCCCTTGGACGACAATTAGTCGAGATTCTTTTAATTTCACTTTGTCACTGCTTTTTCTTTTTCGAGAATTCAGGAAAAAACAAATAACTGACGTCAGTCAGAAGTAAGGGTGAGGGGGGGGGGGGGGGGGGAGAGGCACGTAAACGATATCAAACGAGAGATTCGTAAGAGAGATAAATTTTCTAACGAATCTCTTGAATAATTTCGCAAGGACACCCGGTATGTATTAAAATTTTTAATGACTCACGTTAAAATTATCTTCGACCCATGCGCTATGGTGTTGACACATTTTTTTTTATTCCCACTATAAATCATTATCAACCCCGTCTCGATAGACTTCGAGAACGCCGAGTGTCAAGGTGCATTCACAACGGTCTCGTTAAACCGATTCAGGAATTCTCAGCCCTATTTTTGCCACCTTAAACATTTTCTACAATCGATACGCCCAGCATCCCTTAATCGGTCTTTTCTGTGCATTCAAAGATTAACCCCTTTTCTCCCCTCCCCTCCCCCCCCTCCTCCCTTCCCATTGAAATCCATCTCACCGCTTGGAACCCCTTTCACCCGCCCCCTCCATCCCTTCCATCTCAGCTCAGGAACTGCATCTTCATCCCCCTTCATCTTCCTGTAACTATTTTTCTCTTTATTTTCTTTCTCCGCTTCCCTCGTCTCTTTAACTTTCTCCTTCCTTTCTACATGGCCGTATCCAACCCCTGTCGGAAGTTCCTTTCTGTTGAACACCCCCCCCTCCCCCCTCCCCCCTCCCCCTTCATCCCCTCTACCCACTTCCGGCAGAATAACTCCAGCATCCTTCGAAAACGTTTACCTCTTTGTAAAGCGATGGATAGTCAGGTACCTACCCTATATCTACTATCAGGTACTACCCTTTGATATATCTGTGTCCTTACTCCCCCTACCCGCGAAATCCCCCCAGCCACTCCCCCCCCCCCCCCCTCCCCCCGAGTTTTTCCAGCAAAGTGCGAAGCGTGACGCAACCGACTACGCTGATCGATATGGGAGATAAGATCTTATTTAAATTGACCTGAAAGTGGGTGGGGGGGGCAGAAAGGGGTGGCTATGGAAAAAGTGCTAGGAGTATAGAGGACTGTGGTGGGGGTGTCCGGGGTTACTGGGAGGGGTGGGGTATTAACACCCAGTACCTCCCCTCGTGCGCCTCTCTTCAGCCCGCAGCATCTTTCTGGAGGGTTGGATTATTATCTTGTCTCAGAGGTAAGTATTATATCTTGCTTCCTGATTGCCTGTAGGTTAACTGTAATCAGATCTTCCTACGTAATGCTGTGTTATCAGGGTGAAGTGTTTCGGGAGGGGGAGGATGGGTATTTCGATCTTTGAATTTTCTGTATCGTCGGGTATGACGAGAGGGAATGTTTTTTGTGAAGAATTTTGAAAAAAATATATTTTTTGCAATTTTCGGTACTTTGCATTTTTTTTTGTAAATTCATTGACTGAGGTTGATTATGGAGTTCGATTTTTTTTTTTTGGTATTGACTATCTGTTATTTTTCAATCTGTTGCCGTATTTCGGAAAATTTCGAAAAATCCTTTTTTCATCTTGGAATGTCGTCGGGATGCTATAAATCTGCCGATCGTAATGAAATAAAATTTTTCATCAATCAGCGACGAGTCCAATATCGGTCGTCAATTTATTGACACGAGAGGCGTGTAAATGATTGAAGCGTTTAGCAATCAATCAAGGATTTCTGGAATATTAAAATAATTTTTTTCAAATATGTAACTGTCGTGAAATTTTTTTTTTTTTTATTTCGTTTTCCAATCGACTGCAATACTTCATTCGGTTCGCTTATACGAAACTGTGAAAATTCATAATCGTATTATTCGTTTTCATCTCGTGTCAACCCTGAACGCTCAGCTCTCGATAATCAATCGATCGATATCGAAAGTCAGAAGTCATTCGGCGAATGAATTTCAAAAAAATTTAATTACGCAAAAAAAAAACAAATTAATAAACCATGAACAAAAAAAAAGTACGAATCTGTGAAAATAAATGAAGAAATTTCGTATACAAGACAGAATACAATTGTAATCAAATCATCCCAATCAATCGACGTATCACGGCAGATCTCAGGTTAATTAATTACCCAGCATCCACAAAGAGCCAATCCCCTTTCCCCACTAAGCCACGAACGCTTCCCTCGTCTCTCAGGATTCTCGGATTAGTAAGGATCAGCATAATAGCTTCTAGGTAGGGTGTGCATACGTCAAGATATATTCTAAGGGTAGGACTTACGTCACCCCTATTATATTCGATAAAATTATATTAAAATCGATACCAAAAAAAAGAAAAAAAAAAAGAATCAACCCTCTCCACCCCTCCCCATAAAGTCTGACACAAAAAAAAGTGTTACCAACTTCCGAACGATCGTCTCCTACAATCTGTTTATTTACCGATTGCATTGTCGGGTGGCAACCGATGTCCGGCATTCATCTCCCCAGCATCCCCTTTCACGTAAGGGGAGGCAAACAACCCTTAGCTCGAATACAAAGAACCGCAAGGATGAGTAAACTGTACTATTTCTACGACGAACTTGAACCGATTTCCTGAGTAATTCTGCTCCTTATCTCGCCAAATAGAAGCGTCGATGCAATCAGAGTCCCGAACGAAGGTTATCTGGAAATTCCATTGTGTCCTAAAATATCCCTTGCAACATGGCGCTTCGATCGGTGACAATAGCTCGAGGACATTTTCTCTTGGAGTACATGGAAAAATTACAGCATCTTCCGTATCTCTTATACAGTCTATAATTTTGGGTTCACAGAGTGAAATAGCTTTGATTTTTTTTTTTTTTTTTTTTTTTTTTTATATAGAGGTAAATCATGAATTTTTCGTAGAATCTGGAATATCCATTATCCAATCTCGATTCCAGCAGCATTTTATGTCCTTAGGGCTAAGTGAATCGTGATGGCACGGTCGTCGGCTTCTCGACCCTGTGGATAAACCATTAAAGTCTTGGGACACCAATAAAATCATATAGCCGGAAAAAGGGGCAGTTCCTGGTTATCGCGTGTGGAATAATTTGAAATGGATTTTTTTTTTCTTATTTTTTCGAAATTCTACCGAGCTTTGTACTTTACTTTGTAAAGTATTTTATGGTCGTATGTACATTTTTTTTTTGTTTGAACTTTGAACTTTGTCCTCTGGTACCAACGAAGAGGACTCTGAACGGGTCGCGTGGGGAAGTTGTGTGGGGATTTTAATTAAGGGACTTGAAACGTAATTCCATTTTCCTCTTGAAATTCCTGTAACTTCTTCGGAACCGAGTTTGGACTATAATTGTGTCCTTATTCAAACAAGAACAGAACTAATATGAGTGCTTGTTGACTCGATCAAAAAATTTTGTTTTCTCAGTCATCAAAGGACGGGCCAGTACGAGAGCACAAAGTTTTACCATGTGTAATCGCGAGTAACGTAATGGCCAAACTTTTTTTTTCACTCTGTCAATTTTCAGCAGGGCAAATAAAAGATAATGATTTCTTTTTTTTTTTCATTTTCAAAAAATTCATCTCACCGTGCGGACTCAAATTCATCAAAATTTATACTTTCCATGCAAGTAGAATATCGGTACTCTTGACACATCTTCAATTTAACCCTTTAACCCCATTTGATCTCTTCGTCTCCATCTTATCCCAGCATCCGGACAGAATCTGCTAATTACTCAATCAGTGTCCCGATGAGAAGAGACCCCATTAGGGTTCCGTGAGGACCTCCTGAGGATTCGTACATGAGGGTGAATATATTTATGGGAAGGGGAGGGGATATACGACATACGTATAAATTACACATGTCTGTGAGAAATAAAGATGGCCGCCA
>JARQSV010000245.1:0-18262 GCA_030142285.1 Calameuta idolon | reverse complement strand
TTGTTAAATTGCTCTAAGATTTCCATACTATAGCAATTTTTCAATCGGTATCGATTGGCTGGATTATTCGCGATGCGAATAATACGATAAAGACGAATTAAATGTTTCAACACCGTTATCAGTTTATCTTATCAGTAATTACAATCTCAATATACCGTCAAGGCCAGTTTACAATGGGTAAACCTCGATCGTTTCATTGAGACTTTATTAGTGAATCTATGTATTATGAAAATTCATTAAAAAAAATATTTTATCAATATTACAGAGCGTCGCTTGTTATCACTTTAGATTACGGTGATAAGACCACGTGGAATCGTCTATCGCTATTCACTTGGACAATTACCTGTGATACAGGTTAGATAAAGGATAGACCTTAATCCTATAGGTAGGACAATCACTGTTCCTTATGTATAGCCAGAATTTCTCTTGTTATCCCTGGAAGCAGTTGCCGAGCTGGTTGCATCCTGAAGTAAATTCAGGATCCTGAATCCTGAATCCCAGTCAATTCGCCAAGTCCTCCCGGGTGGAGTCCTGGAACTGGTAGATCCTTGGGATGAAGCTGGCTGACTGTCCCTGTTCCTGTAAACGGTCCTACGGATGCTGCCTGATAGTCCACAAGCTATTGGTCCAAGTACCAACGTAGTAACCAAGTAGAAATCGATAGACCAAAACTATCAGGAATCTTAGCTAATAGCCGAACGGCTACCTAGAATGTTATTTAGTTTCAGGTTGGTATCGCCGATAATGATTTACTTGTGTACGTTATTACCTGAAGTTTGCGTAGGTGCAATGCAGCGAACTGATAACACTGATAGCGTATATACATACAAAATTAATTGACAGTGTTGATAAGGTTTTGAAAGAAAAATTTTTGAAAATATTTTCTAATTAGATTGTTCACGTGTTTCGTACTAATGAGGATATGGAGTGATAACGTTAATGCGCTAATAGGAACGTAATGATTTTGATAAGCTGGCTCGAGTGGGAATGAGGAATTTGGGATACGATGTTGGAACGACGTGATAAATTTTTCGTTAATTTTTTTTTTATAAACGCTAATCGATCGATTTGGGCAATTGGGTCAGAACGGTCATTAGCACGGGGGCAATTTGAACCTCTTAATCAATTAGTCATCTAATGGGATCTTTAAAAGGGAACTGATTCTCTCGGGGATTCGACAGTTCGTTCGGTCATCTTGCTATGTATCTTCACGGGTTTATTTTTCTAGTCGGGTTGGGCGGTAGGATTTTGAATTTTGATTTTAAAATATGATTTTCGAATTTCGTACGTTTCATGTTATTTTTCTTATTCAGGTGCAATATGCATATCAAGGGGTCGTATCGTGGGCGGTGAACCTACGATTATAGAAAATTTTCCACATCAAGTGAGTGAGGCGATTTTTTTTGTGAAAAAAGTCTATTTTTGATTTTTATATAATTAAATTTTAAATTAACACGTGTCTGTAGGTATCGGTGCGTATAAATGGTCGACACGTGTGTGGTGGTTCTATTATAGGAAAACAATGGATAGTGACAGCAGCTCATTGTGTACATGGGTATAAAAATGACAAAATGATGTACGAACAAAAAAAAAATTTTTCAAAATTAATTTCAGCTCGTCGGTAACCAAAACGTCGATAAAGGCCGGTATATCAAATTTGACTGAGAACGGGACGGTGATCAATGCCGTAAATATAATCACACACGAGAAATACAACGTTATAACAACTGATAACGACATAGCCGTGATAGAGGTAAAAAAATTCCCCAAAAAATATGCCTATGAAAAAAAATTCCATGTGACACAAAAAAAAAAAGTTTTTCAAATCGACCAATTAAAAATTTCATTTTTTACAGTTGGAATATCCATTGGACTACAATCGTTACATAAGTCCTGTGGATTTGCCGTCAGCCAATCAAAAATACTTTGGTGGCCAATTGGCCACAATTACCGGTTGGGGAAGACTCATATACACCGGTGCACTTTCGTTGCAATTACGTAAAGTCGATGTCCCATTGGTCGAGAGAGCCGTGTGTGAAAAATTATACAGTGACTATCTGATCTCCGAAGGGATGCTGTGCGCAGGATACGTCGCTACCGGAGGCAAAGATGGTTGTCAGGTAAAAGTGAATTAAAAAAAAATCATTTCAATAACTTTTCCAAAAAATGCATTTCTTATCAATTTAAAAAAAAAAATTTGATAAAAAACTCAAATTTCTTTCTCTATTCTTATACAGGGTGACAGTGGTGGACCCATGATCATCAATAGGAAATTGGTCGGAATAGTTTCCTGGGGTGTGGGCTGTGCTGCCCCCAATCGTCCCGGAGTCTATACTCGCGTCACGCTCTTCCGCAATTGGATCCACGAGAAAACTGGCGTATGATACGTTAATCCAGAATCCAGTTTGCCAACTGTCCAGCTGTCTCATCGAAGCCACCCGAATAGCACAGGCACGGAATATCCTATACGCGTATAGTCACTTACTAAGGTACACGATACTACAGGGTGGTCATTTTCAAACTGGAATATCAATTTCGTCAAAACGATCGATAAAAATGGCCCTGGTGACATTTTGGTAAAAAAATCAGCCACTTAATTAATCTAATTATTCCCTTGAATTAAATATTTAATTTTGTCCTATTTGTATCGCCTTATTTTCTAGTAAATGAAAATTTAAGGGTGTCCCCATCAATTGAATAATATTTATGATTCTATCAATAATCGACACCCTGTATTGGGTGGTGAATAATTGATCTCCGCTTGCTCGTTACGTTTAATCATAATGAATATTCATTAGCTCATCGATATTAATTGGTACCTCTTTTTAGTATCTCCCATCGTCCCTCCACCCCTCCGCCCCCCCCACTGAATCCGTAATACTGAAAATCGCTACGTTCGCTATCTCCGGCAATGCTTGACAATTAATTCCTGGCTATCATAAGCATCCCCCTAAAATAGGCAGTTTGCAATTTACCCATGTAATCGATAATAAACCATGTAACGGAGTGATAAAACACCCCACGAGATAATACCAACCCAACGGTAACAAAACAGTAACGCGAATACAATCGAAATGATCGTACAAAATAACATAATAAAATATTAACGTTCGGTAACAATTTTTTTTTTTATGCATAATTAAATTTTCGAAAATTCATTTCATAATAAACATATTAAATTAATATACCAGCATTGCTGGATATCCAATTTAAATAGCTACTGACTCTAGTGTAAACACCAGGATACGCATTGTTCAAACATCCTAAGCCAAATGACAGAATTCCCACAATGGTGTCGTCAGCCGTTATCAAGGGTGCTCCGGAATCTCCCTAAAAAAAAAAAAAAAAATTAATTTCAGCCCATATACATATGTGGACACGAATCCCAATAAATGACATATACAACATACACACACACATATATATATATAATGACATATGTATACGTCAACTATACTCGTCGACCGACACTTACGGTATAAGACAAAAATTTTCTCCAGCTCTTCATTTCCTATTCGCCATACTAAATTAATCTTAAGTTGTCACCCTGTTCATCTACGACCTAAACTTACCTGACACGTTTCCACGCCTGACGTCATATATCCAGCGCAGAGCATTCTCCGCGATAAGGGCTTAAAGCCAGGCATCGTCGAGTTGCACGTATTCAGATTTACAACTGGCACAGCTGTCACCTTCAGTTGGGATTCTGAGCCTCCGTACTGCAAAAGTTAATACGACATTTTTAATACAGATGGAAAACTTCGGTACCGACCCTATATAAATACAGTAATCGTGTGCGATAGGAATTTGGATTATTTTGTAAAAAAAAAAATAAGTTAATTAATTAAAAATATATTCTCACAGCTTTCTTCATCCATCCAGTTACCAAAACTCTGCTACCGTCCTCCACAGTGTAATCAACTGGCAAAATGATAGGCTGTGACTTATCATTGAACTCTATAGGATTTTCGAGCTGTAAATATAAAACTTATTGATTTATTAATTTTTCATTAATTATCATTCTTGTTACCTTCAGAAGAGCTATGTCATCATCGTACGTGTATTCGTCAAAGTCATCATGTAAAATGATTTTTCCAATTGCCAATTCGATGCCACCAAATGTCGATGTCGACGTGCCAATTCGTACGTTTATGTCAGAAATCGTGGACCTGCCATACGATGGAATTAATAAAATTATTAAAAAAAAAATATTATTATCGATATCGATTACAATCGATATTGATTATTTCAATATTTTCACAGATTACCAATAAACGCATGATGCTGCTGTTAAAATCCACGATTCGGCAATAAGTGCACCGCTGCAGAAATGTTCGCCAGAAACTTGCACTGATATCTACGAAGACACATAGTATAGGAACCACGTGTAAAATACAATTATGAACTTTGAACTTTATCATGGACCCAATGACATTAAAGTGCATAACACATATTTCCTCTACTCACGTGATAAGGATGATTCTCGATAGTAGCATTTTCAGCCTGTCCCCTCGCCAGAGCTTAAAAACAAAAAAATATTTATCCACCATTAAAAGTAAAATTTTCTTCCCCCTCCCCACCCCAAAATTCCACTTTCAAACTCCCCCTACGAGCTTTCCCTTTATGGAAAGAAAATAATAATAATAACCGTTACCGTACAGGAAGATGCTGTGAAATAACAGATGAAATTCGAATAACATCACGTCCACTTTACAGAAGTCAATATCTTGGACTCCACTCTGACATAGAGTTTTTATCGAAATAGGCTGTCGCAGAAGGTTGACTGGTTATCGATAACTAATTCTTCCACCGATAACCTTATCTCTCAGTACTATACAAATATCGTGCTAATTGGACATGGATTGGATGGATCGGTCGTATGGAGATTTAAGAACACCAAATATCGAGCACATATTTATCTAAGCTTTTTATTCAACGAAAAAGGAAAATATATGCTATTCTTTTTTTTTTCATAAACAATTTTTTCATCCATCCATTATCATTTCTGTATCCATGTTTTTTTTTTCGAAAGCTCCCACGTGCCAATTTCAAAGTATTAGAATTTCAAGCCAGTCTGTTCCTTGACCCATCCGGTCAATGCAGCCACGTTGGTATAGACACCAGGATACTTTGGCCTTGCGCAACCATAACCCCATGAAACGACTCCGTACAAGACACCGTTGGCAGTAAGAGGACCACCGGAGTCACCCTGGCAGGCGTCCTTACCACCCTCTTCCAAAAGTCCAGCACAGATCATCCTATCAGTCACCGGTGCATTCATGGAACCGTAAGCTTTGGCGCAAACAGCACGATCGACCACGGGAACATTAACCTCCAAAAGAGTGTTGGAAGTGTATCCACCTTGCTAAAAAGAAAATCCAAATTTAAATTAAAAAAAATTTTTCAATACCAATCAAACAAACAAAATCAGCCAAACTCACAGTGGTAGTTCCCCATCCGGTTATGCTAACAACTTTACCCTTGGTCGGTTCAGCAGTAGCTAACTTCACTGGTTTCACAGTTTTTCCAAGAGCGAATTCACCCTCGATCTGGATCAATATAATTTTTCAAATAACGTCCGTATAATTATTATTATCGATAAATATAGCCAATCACCTCGATAACCGCTATATCGTAGTCGATCGTGTAGCTGTCGTATTTCGGGTGCCTAATGATCTTTTTCACGGCATAGGCTGTTCCACCGTTCTTCGTCGTGCTGCCAGCACGGAGTTTGTAGTTGCTGGCGGAGCCGCTGCGAAACGAAAAATTCCGTTATGTGCCGAAAATAAGATTAGGGTAGGTGTGGAGCGGCCTATAGCTGTATTTGTTATCGGTTTTGAGGGACGATGCTAATTGAGAAAATTTTCAAAGGGTTGACCGATCGATAATTACCCAACGCAATGACCGGCAGTGACGGCCCATTTGCTGCTGATGACCGAAGCGCCGCAAATGTGCGAATTGTACTGCTGGAGGGACAGCTGGTGGGGATGATTTTCTATAGTAGTGGCATGACCCCCGACTATACGATGATCCAGTAGACGAACTTCCCTAGGAAGGAAACCTGATAAAAAAAAAAATATGAAATTATTGAAAGTTAGTGATTAGGTAGGGTGCGAGTCTGTATATATATATATATACACTTACCATCGTCCAAGGATTTACAGCTGGTAAGCTGGAATACAGCGAGCGTCAGAGCCAGTACAATAATTTGCGTCATCTTTACGGCGCGTCCCAATGTGACTTGAGCGTTGGGACGCCAAGCGTCGCTTATATAGCAGGATCGTGTGAAATATTTTATCTGAATTTTTTGTAAAAGGTTTTTATCTTTTGAAATAACGCCACAAATTAAATCCTCGGCACTTTGCACAATTTCAATCGTCGACAATGGCACGGGGTATCTATGCGGATCGGCAAGACGGTATGTAGGAGGAAGAAAAGAAAAAAGAAAAAAGAAAAAGAGAAATCAATGGTATCGTCTTGGTTATCGGTGGCCGATAAATGACACTCGAGGCGATAAAGGATGATTATTGGCTCTTATTAAAGTGCAACACGGTAGTACTCTTATCGATAACCAATCAATCAGTGCGTCTCTGGCGCAATAGGCGCGATTGACGACTCGTTAAATTGCACTTTCATTGTCGCTTTGATTTTCAGGATTTTTATTTTATTTGCACTCTGCGCGGCTCTCTTGTCTCTGTAATCTGGGAGTGATGCTATTTTTTTTCTTCTCTTCTTTTTCTTTATTATTATTCTTACTTATTATCGGTTCGCGATAGACGATCGATTACTACGCGATTTATTGAATTGGTGTTTTTTTTTTATTTTTCTTCGACACCATTCATGAAATCAATTGGTAATCGATTTTTTCATAGAGAAAATGTAAATTGACGAAATTTTACGATTTTCCCTCGTCGTAAAAATTTACGTGGTTTTGCTGATATCGATTTTACGTGGAATTTCGATTTTGACGTTTTTAGAGTAAATCTTTATTATTTTATGATCTGGGTAATCTGATCGATTGATATCGATGTCACGGAAGATCTGATACAGTTCTCGTGCCACATATGAAATACAAGAGTCTCGTTCTACTTGGAGAATAATTCAAAAGTACGTGAGACAGATACGACGGAATTTTAAAATATTTGAAAAGACGTTTAAAAAAAATCTATAATTAGTTAGGAGTAATAAATTTAGTAAATTCTCACGAGAATTCACAGAAATAAAATATTATGGGAGCCGATGAAAATTCGAGTCACGATTCGAAAAAAAAATTGAAGAGGGGTACCCACGATTTTCCACGAGTCATACGTCTGTCCTTGTCTTACGCGTTAAAGCGCCCATGGCTCCGTCTCTCTCGCACTCGTGGCCAGCATAGCGAACGGCCTAAAAATCATATGGAAAATTTTGACTCCGTCTTACGGGACACGCGTACAGGTCGCGTATGGGCTTTTCCGCATTCGATGCTTCTTACGAATTCTTCGAGGCTATCGAATTCCTCGTTTGATTTTCAATTTCAACAACGGGCGAACCCTTTGCCCCTCTTTATAAAGTTTTTGCATAGCACTCAGCAATCAGGATTGTCAGGCGGGGACTGGCGGCCTTCGGTAAAAGTCGTGCAAGAAACTTAAACGACTTTACGAGCCGAGGTCCCAGGCATCGAGAGGAATTTCATCAATATTATTGTTTAATTACGAATTAATTATCGTCCCACGATCGGCACTTTAATCATTCTGATTTTCAGTTACGTTAAGTTTCAGCCACTTTCGTTACACCTGACTCGCTCGAGATCCACATTTGCATTCCTCGTAAGTTCCACGATTCCTACGTATTTTTAACAGTTCGATTACTTAATTGACCTCCCCCCCCTCCCCTCTCACCCTCTTGAAAATTAATTTCTCTTAACCATTAAATCGAAGAATTAATTCCTATTATTTCCATTATTCGTATACGATAAAGAAAGATAGTAAAAAACATTTCTTTAGCAGCTTAAAAATAAAGAGAAAAAAAAAAAAATACGTCCTATATCCAAGCACAGCTTCGAAAGATCCAATAAAAATTTTGCATGGCTAACCAGACGACAATATTCGCGAATAATATTCCCAAGTATTCCGGCAGGAAAAGTGTAGAGAAGTTTGGACTGCGCACTTGCCAAGGCTGGCACGACAGCTGTCTATACCGATTAACATATAAATCAAATCCAAACCGTATCCGAAGAAGCATAGCCCGTAGGGAGAGACCCTCTACAGGACATGTGTCCCGGAGCCATTTGGCAGTTGGTATTCGCGTGGAGTGTATACCTATAGCTATTAACCTGAAAATGTCTAGTTGGTAACAAGGCCCGAGGTGGCGACATTAAAGACGATGGAAATTCGAAGAATAAAAGAAGAAACGGCCTCGCAGCGATTCTGCCACTGAACGTGATCTGTAGTCCTACTGGGAAAGTTCAGGCTCCCGTAAGTCTTCCTTCGAAGGGCTAACGAGTCCCAGCTCTACCTACGCCCCTGGCCTATGGACAGGACCCGTCCCAGCAGCACCCGTACCAGTACCTACCGACGCGTCGGTACCAAGAAAGCTCAGATCTATAGGAGCTAAAGGGAAGAGCTTACAAGCTC
Organism: Calameuta idolon; assembly: GCA_030142285.1. NCBI lineage: Eukaryota > Metazoa > Arthropoda > Insecta > Hymenoptera > Cephidae > Calameuta > Calameuta idolon. The sequence continues at coordinate 9,650 of JARQSV010000245.1, read as the reverse complement.
CTGTTTTATAGCTGGACTTGATTACTCCCCGTTCAAGATACACATACAGAGCTTCCCGTGCAATCTACGAGCGAGGTCCAGGCTGGTGCAATTTATTTGGGTAAAAAGCCCTGAGCAAATTTCGTCCTTGCAGATTGGACCGTCCGTGGGTTCTTCGTGCCGAACCCCGAACAACCGGCGTTACGATTCCGGCAGGCAGCTGCGCGCGCATCGACGGCGAAGTTTACGGGGAGCCCGTGGAATCTTCTAGAAACTTTCTTGGGCCAGACGCTAGAGCGCGAAGTCGCCGAGGAGATCATAGAGAGGAGTAAAGAAGTTGGATAATTCGAGTAGCAATTAGCGTCCTTTTCAGACCGAGTCACTCTTTGGTTACACGTCCGTGAATCTTGACGTGTCTTACGCCCAGCGTTCCTCCATTTTGTGCATCCGTGCAAGTCAATTAAATTAAGACGCTTTGATACTCGAGAGCATCTTGTGCCTTGGTTCGTTTCAGCATAGTTACGCGTGTTTAGTCTGGATAGTTAAAAATTGCTTGTGCAAACGCTATGACTTCGTTATGGTATGTGCTTGTGTGAAAAGTCCTTCTTGACAATCGTATGCTAACCTTTACAAGGATCCTGACTGGCAGATCGCACGTCAGTGCTCGTCCAGGTCTTTAATGGAGGCAGCGTGATGGCGTCTACGGCCTTCCTGGATGCTAGTTGTCTGGCAATTTGCGTCTCTGGTGAATACCTTCGTAACGGCGGGTTTTCATTCGGTGCCTCGGGCTATGAATTTTACATATTTGGCCTCGGTTAATATTTTATTTCGGGCATTGTCCGCTGATGAGGGGCAGTGGCCATTCGGAATTGTTTTCACCGTGGGCAGAGAAGGAAAGAGACGGAGTCGGTTGGCGAGAGATGACAGAGAGAAAGAAGGAGAGAGAGAACAGTATTTATTACACTAGTCATAGACCCTGTAAGTATAAAAATCAAAAACAGTAACAGATTAGCACAAGCTGTATTTTAAAACTTACCGAGAGAAAGAGAGAGAGAGAAATAGATGAAAGAAAATGAAAACGATGCTTCTCCGATGGGCTGCAGATATACAGACTCTAATTCTATAAATGTGTTATACGTATTATTATATGTTACGTGCGTAAGGGAACTTTGAAACAGACGTGAGGATATACGCGATTCAGTTCTTGGAATAAAAATTAACGGTTCCCGTTCCAGGTATCGCTATGTTTACGTAAGATTAAGTTACCGAGGTTTCGTCGTTTGAATTATTCCGGTGGTTGTTGATGCCGGGAATGAAGTTGAGCTTGTTAAGTATCTTTTGCTGAGAGAGTTTTGTGGTAGGAAATTCAGGGGATTTTGAGACTGAATATTGCCGTACGGTAACGGTTACTTCATTCAAACTCGTGATATGCAAGGCACTGTGCTGCCAGTATAATATTAATTAGAACAAAATTTAATCTCTATTACCAGAGGGCCATTAGCTTTCATAGTTCATGTATAATGTAGATCTCTAGATTGCACTTAGTACACTAGCATCGACCAGTCTGCTATGTGACATAACGTTACTGAATCGTGCAACACACTTTAGTGAAAACCGTTGCACTATGCCAGATCAGCTGTTTATTTCTATAACAGCGGTGTATATATATAGCGTTGATCCGCAACTCTCGGCGGCGCGCATGCGCAGTGGGACAGTAATGGCGCGCGGAAAGTAAGGCCCAAGAGCGGCACGCGAGTGCGTAGGAAAAGATAGAATTGTTTGTTCCTAAATTGAAGAATAAACCCGTGAAAGAAGGAAAAGGAATGAAAAGACAGGATGACGTGCTTTGCTGCGTAAATTACGTGGGAAAATCGTTGTAAATCGTCTAAATGCCATGAATCTTAGTATCCTCATTGTACGTACAGTGAAGCGAGGCGTCAAAAATGGCGTCGATCACGAAGAAGAATCAGGACGAGTCCATTAGGAGCGAAAGAGGAAGACGAAGCGGAAAGCCTGCACAGATTTATCAGCTCGTAATTTCTTGGAGGATCCTTGGATTCTTCTCATTCCTTTGGTGCTCGTGGAACTCGGAATCGGTTCGTGAATATATATCATGCCAGAGGCACGCCAACACGACGCACCATAAAGCAAAATGCATAATTGAGTCGCCGAATGATTACGAGGAGCCTGGAGAAACTCCAGGAGTAATGTGCGTCCCTCTCCAGTGTCCTGAGGGGGTGAATATCAAGGGATGATGGAGCACGAGGGTGAGTACCAATGCTATATGCATATACAGCTGTAAGAGAAAACCGCTCGGAAATTTATCATGTAAACGATGGAGGCTTCCTCGCTGTCGACTTAATTTCTCAAAAACCTTTTTCTTTGTGTCTTATCTCTTCGCTTCATTTCGTGTCTATGTCTCAATTGCTACAGTCTAATCAGAAAGGGTTGTTGCTATTGCCCCTTGATGGAATTACCAGACGAAATTACGTTCTGTCTTCTGCCATGCTTGGGGTTAGGTTTGAACATGTTGCAAGTAATTGGTATGGCTAACTTGGAGGATTACGCCTTAACCCCTTTGGAAACTATGATTAGCAATTTATTAATTGACCTTGAGATACCCGCCCTTGAAAATAACACATTAAGAAGTTACCTTTGTCGAGCGATTAACAAGTTTTCTCAATCGAATTCTTATCATATATTTTAATACGGTTCAGAATGATATGGTGACGCGAAGAAAATGGAAATGAAATGCTATTGGCAGACCTCATGATTACAGCGGAAGATAATTAAGGCAAACGGATGAAATTAGCGATTAGGAGTGGACGGGACGTTATCGACCATTTCGCATAACCGGGAAAGTTAAGTGTGCGGTACTCTGCGTTTTTGTAAAAGTGTACAATCGAATGGGGGTTTGTCAATGGGGGTTAGCGTTGTACGTACATACGTCACAGAAGCAAAAGGGGTGAAGTTGGGTTCCAGAGGAGGGTTTCTACCGACATTGACAACTCACTGAGGGAGTCAGTGAAAATTGGGAAACGTCGGGGACGCAGGGTGAAAGTGCGAGAGGGCAGCCGATAATTAAAAAGTTCCAAACGAAAAGGAAGCAAAGATAAAGCAGAAAGAAAATAAAAGAGAACAGAGGCTACACGAGAAGTGCGTTATTTCGTAATTTCGTAACCGCAGACCCTTTTCGCGACACGCTGTTCTCCGTATAGAATTCATCCCTTGTCCCAGAACCCCTGTCAAGAATTTAGGCCACACAAAAGGACTCCGAGCGGCGAAGCCAGCAGAATTTATTAAAGCTTCACGTCCTACGTGCGCAGTGTACATTTCTTGAGGCATTAAATTTCTTTCAATTTTAATTCGAAATAATTGGCACTCAAAACGTTCCCGTTATTTCATTGGGCCACGTCGTTTCCAAAAAGTACACAATCTTCATTTGTACAATAATCGCTATTGTTCTTGTACGTATGTACATTGCCTTGAGACTATCGAACACGTATCTCGGTTATGGATCCTCTGATACGTGCAAACTACAGAATCCTAATGTCTACAAGGCACGAGAAAGGATCGAAATCTACTCAGAGGGTGGCGAGGCTTGATTCAACCCGTGCAAAAGGGTTAAAATAATTTATACATGTCCCTCCTACCTACCCCAAAATTTCCACCCTCAATTTCTCCCAACCCGTCACGACTTCGAAACTCATATTTTTACATCGATTTTACACGGTCCGACCCCTTGGCAATTAATAATAACGCCTAACCAAGTACTTCAAATGTTCCGGTCGCGCGGCTAAATTTAATGGATCCAAACTGAAGCTTTGCGGTCGCATCATCCGTTGATGAACCCTAATTTAGAAATTGAGCTTCATCCTTAAAGCTCTAACCCGCATACGTAATTTCTGAGCGTCTATCGTGATTATTCAAAAATTAATTCTTACGATTACCATTCGCCCGGCACGTGCTCGCGCGACTCTTCTTTGTAAATAAACGAGAAGCGCAGGAAATATTAAACCGAGCCATCTCTGAAAGTGGAAATACAGAAATAAATGGCGGCGAAGAAAAAAAGAAAGAAGGGACTGAAAAATAAATACAAGGCAAACGTGTAAGGTAAGGACAGACATAAAATAACGTTTCAAAAATGCCTACTGCTTTCTAACCTATATATGTACAAAGTGTCTACGTGCCGCAGCAAGTAGGCGCGGCGAGTGAATAATAAAATATCGCAAAAGGAGTCTCCGGCTCGGGAGATGCTTACCCGGACAAAGGAACGATATTTTCGCCGTGGGAGCAGCCATTTCGGACATTTTACAAACCCTCGTAGCTACGGCCTTATTGTTTTTAACGATTGTCCTTCCCTCCCCGTGTGAAACGTTAATCCGGCACTTGGGTCGCGAATACAATTTCAACTTAATTCACGTTCCCACTTGATGCCTTCAACTTTCGACCTTTATTACCCTAACAATAGGGAATCGACGAGACTTTACGTCGGACTCGTTCAAGATTTCAATTAAAAATATTCTCCATTTTAATCGACCCTCGCGCCTCCAATTTCACCCATTACGCTATACGGCCCATTTCGTTATGTCAGCTAAATTATTTTAGGACACGTTGTTATTGTTATTATACATTATATCCCCACCTCCTACGGCCTCCTCTCGCCCGTACGATTCTCTAAGTTGATTAGGAGTTGATACATGCAGTTATGGGACGGACAGACAGACGGCATCGGAGGCCGCCTATCTCATGCATGCATGTAGCTCAGGAAACTTGGAACAACATGGCAGCCAACGTTCCCGTAGCTGGCGTACCTGGCAAGAGCGTATGTATCTACATACGGGACCATGTGCCATCTGTCCTCCCTCTATCCAGTACATAAAGGGGACTTGTACATACCACGTCCCACGCCATTTTCTTACTCTCCTCTCTGTTCCTCCCTCAGACACCGTTTTTCGATACGCCAACTTCGATACTGAGATACGCGATACGGAAGTTCAGACCGACGCCGACGCCCGCGTCGACGCTTCTCCACGGCCAAGTTTCTCTGAGGTTGTAAGGCGATAGGAGATCCTGGGCTGCGCCGGATGATCTCGCGTGATAATGATTCGAATGGTCCGAAGGGTAATTTTTTCTAGACTGAAGTCACTTCCGGCCACGGCCTTTGTACGGTGGAGAAGAAGCTTATCGCTGCCTTTTTTTTTTTTTTTTAAGTTGGCTAAGGGTCAGTCAGCCTGATTGCCTGGGGCGAGAATTTTATAATTCAACCATCGTTAATGCAAGCCAATTAGGGTTAGATATTCATGGGTTGGGCACGGTCAGCTTCCGCTTCCGTTATGCATAAGTAGACGTGTATTGAGGTAACCTGGGCTTGGAGGCTAAGAGGACGGAAATTTGTATACAGGATGCACCGGAAGCTGTGTCGCTTTAAGTACAGTACTGCACCCTCTGCGGGGGGGTGGATCATCCTTCTCGAATTGTAAATTATTAATGGCAAGGATATTTACATTTTTTTTTTGTTAACCGGGTGACTTTTTTTTTAATAGAGGCAAATTGTATCGTCTCCGAGCATGATTTTTCAAGGGGTCACCTCCTTTTGTGGGGTCATTTGAAAAGGGGCTCCCAGCATCCCTCACGTATTGGTACACGTCAAGCCATACTGGTGGGACGTTATTTAAGGGTAAGCTAAGATCGTTAGCGCGGACATGTCGCTCCTCGTAAATTTGCTGGGACGTTATAAATCGCCCGGCAAGACATTCTTAAAAGGCCCCCGCCCGGCAGGACCCCGCCGACGGAGGATAACTTTTCAGCGGGGTTGCTGCTGCTGCTGCTGCTGCTGCTTTCCTTAGCTTTTATTTACGTATCAGCGGCAGCGCTGGTGCGTCTTCATAAATTGCGCATTAGTTTTTCCCGGGTACGACGTCATAATTTGAAAAGTTCTATGCTCTGTATTATTTATGAGTATAGGTTGCTAGACCTGGGCCGGGTATAGCGGGTAGGGTCTGAAGTGAGGAAAGGAACGGCGCAGGAGTCGATCTGAGGTGAGGGGCAGCCTAGGGAAACCCTTCCGAAAACTTTCCTAATCTAACGCGGATCGGCCGAGTTCGGTAATTAGGATTTGTAAGTTTTCTGCTTGGCGCTGTCGACAAAGCCACGGACCTTCTACTTGAAGGATCCTTTCGGTTATTTTGGTCCGTCTCTGTTTTTATCAGTCGGCATTTCACGGCGCGATACCTGGGTAATATGAGTTGACCAGGTGATATTAAAAAAGAGGGTCCAAGTTCATCAGGATCGGATCATCCAGAAATGAGTACCGGGTCGCCGGTAACCGACCCGTTTCGCTGGAGACTCGCATTCAGTTTTTATGGTATTACCGTGGGGTAAATAAAAAAGAATTTCGGCCACCCCAGTGAAAATCCATTCGACGGTTTTAACTTTGTGAGATGCGCGGAACGCGGCGTGGTGGACCCAGGCTGCGAAGGAAGGAGAGGAACGAGAAAGGGAAGAATAAAAAAAGTGGCCGGGACCCAATGAAACGGTAGGATGGTACCGGGGCAAACATTCTGGCCACTCGCATCGACCTGGCCAATATTGGTTTTCGCTAACCACGGCGCGAGCCACTGTTACTACCTACTAACCATTTGGTTGTGGATACTTTTCAGTTTCGAATGAACTTCTGTCGGAGGCGAACTGCAGCACATAGAGGCGCAACTCACCGGGATGCAATGAGTATTCGCCGTTGGCATTGCCAGTCGGAGTGGAAACTTTCGAGAAATATTAAACACCTGTCAAACAGGATTATGCATAGCTCTGCTCCTGGTACCTACTACACGGGAAATGGAGTTACGAGTGCTTTTCAGGATATTATGTTTGAGCTCCTTCTATCGCGCACGTATGTACCTACTACCGAGCCCCCCCCTTTGGACAATGTTCAAAACATGTTATGGTACCTTATTGGATTGTGCTTTTAACAGAAATCAAAGGACCTCAGGAGGTACCAGCTGGTCGTCCTGGTCGCTCCAAAGGAACGAAGTGGGTGACGTTAATCAAGCACTGATCATAGAAGAAGGTGGCAGCGACGGACCAAGGGAAAAGGACTTGGCTGAGTGTTCAAAGTGCTCCTGGACCCAAGGAAGATCCCGGTTCCACATGGATTGCTCCTGGTCATCGACGCGTTCCAGTCGTTCTTGCAAGAAACATGGCTAGGAGGAAGCAGAGTGTAGCATCGGATAAAATATTCCTGGTCATTTCTAAGCTTGCTCCTGGTCGCGAGCCACTACCGGCTCCTAGGTACCTTCGATTCCGTCATTAAGGTGCTACTCATGGTTTATTCAGATGACCACATTCAAGAGGGTCAAACCGTACCTAGTGGCACGCCGTAGTTCTCCGACTCCAGAGTCACTTGCTCATTCAGTTGATTACATTGGGCAGAAGTAGGGCTGCTCCCCACGGCGAGGGCCAGCAGCCCCTAATACTGGCTTAACTAACGGCGTGGCACCCGGGGGCTGTTTGCGGCTGTTTCATCAGCTACGGATGCTCCGTGGAAGAGTTTCACGAAAAACATCATCCAGTCACCGTTTATTTATTTACATCCGCGTATCAAGTATTTATTGGCTTAGGCAGGATCAATTTACACTGCCTTCCGATTGGGTTACATTATTTTTCTTTTTTATTATTTTTTTTATCTCTTCTTCTTCTTCCCAACGTTAGATTTCTTCTTCTCCTTTCGCTTATACTTTTTATCACCGACTACCTGCCTTCATTCTTCTCACGATTAAACCACTTGGTTTTCTTCTTCTTGGTCTCTCTTGGACAGGCTTCTTTTTCCTTTCCCTCTGTCTCGCTTCAATGGCTTCTCTCTGTTATAAGGACGCCCCATTTAACACGACGTTTTTAACGTCGGTTGCATTCATTTCGCACGAGCCATTCGAACCTCCTGACGACAATCCATGACGATTATTCTTAATCGTGAACTCAGCATCGTGAGAATAGAAACTTTTCGATCTTTCACGCGCCTCTCGATCCTTTTTGACTTTCTTGAAAATCCCACATTCCGCCGACGTCTCGCCCGGTGCGCGTTGCAGCGACGAAGAGTTACGACCCCGAGATGGAAAGTTGTCGACGCGCAGCGTCGGAGTTTTGCATTTTAGAATCTACGAGGATGCACGGTATAACAGGGTAATAGCTAGAGGGTAATTAATTTTCATTATCCTCGTAAGCATTAATTTGCTTTCTTTGGACATTCTTTATTATTATTTTTTTTTATTCTTCCACAAGCTCCACCACCTTTCCCTACGACTACGGGTATCACGAGCTAACGATTATTTTCAAAGAGCTTATTTTTATTGCTCGTGCTTGAAGATCGTTCACGTAGATCAAAAAGCTTTGAACATACGTAAAATATTTTTCCTCTTTTGTTTTACCAGCCACGACGTCGATCCCATGTATACATATATGTGTAGCGTACGTCAGAATTTTCAATAATTTTGAAAATTGAAGTAATGAAAATTTTGAAAAAAAAAAAAATCTTCCATTATTATATATACTCTTGAACTTCGTATCCAATTTTCAATGATCCAACCTACCGCGTGTACGCTCATAGTCACTCTCCTTTATTTGTACTCGAGGAGCGTCGTTCTTTGTAATGGGATCGATAGATCATCTGGAGCAATCATCCCTCCGGAAGTTTAGTGTCGCTCGACAATGGCGGCTACGATCGTTGGATATAAAGGAGGAGTCGGCAGGGTGAAAACTATTAAGCGTTACTAACAATGCACCCTTGAGGCATCCGGTTAACAAGGTGCAGTAGATAAGGTTTTAAGGGATGAGAGAGGAAGAGAATCTTCAGCTTTCATCCGAGTCGGACCTTCCCGTTCCTCGAGTCCTGGGCTACTCTTGAGCAAACGGGATTCCGTATTGGTACGCAGAACGAATGTAAAAGTCATTTGGCTCGTGGGGGTGGAAAATAAATAAGAAAAATAAATAAATTAAACGCTATTTGCATGAGCAGATTTTCTTTAAAATATTCCAATCGAAATATTTTAATTAATCGGCTGTGTATAAATTTGCGATTTTCACGTGATTCCACTGAGACTGACAACAAGTTTAATTGACAATTAATTAATGAGAATATTAGAGGGTCCGAGAGGTCGGGGGTCACGGGTGAAGACAATTCAGAATATTACTCTTGCAATTAGTCTGACAAAGAGGTGCGAGCGAACGGATAAATACATGACGTCGCATGGGTCCATGTTGATTCGTTTGATTCGACAGTCCAAACTATCGATCCTCTCGAGCGAACGACCTTAATCGAGAATCCCAGTGGCTTCTAATTATCATCGAATGCGCGAGCAGGATAATTGCAAAATTATTGGGACGATTAGTTTGGCTGGAACGGGGAAAAATTATTTGCTGTATGGCGTCGGAAGGAGCAGGAAAAAGTGTTGCTGGCGAATTGGGGTCGCGTTGAATCGGCAAACGCGACTTAGGAACGTAGAAAATTGGTATCTGATTTGTATTGCTGAATATATGAGAGATGCGGTTGAGAAGGAAATTGCATAAGAGTACTGGAGTAAAAGATTGTTTCTTTTTGGTTACAGGGTGCGTCATCGGCGATTTGGAGTGACGACCATTGCCAAGGACCGATCGGCCTGCACGATCGCTTTGGAACA
>JARQSV010000241.1:222550-235500 GCA_030142285.1 Calameuta idolon | reverse complement strand
GTTCCCTCAATCCGTATCATCTCTCTTCTTCACTCTTTCTTTTTAACAATCTTCCTCTTTTTCCCTTCATTAACATCCTCCCTGTCTGCTGCCACCAAACATGTCTACTCTATTTTTAAGTTTTCTATTCCTTCCTATGTCTCCCTCACTCTTCTTCTAGTAATCCTTAAAAATTGTTAAAATGTTCTTTGGAAAAGGAAGAGTCCAAAGTATATGTACAACTGTACTTCATATATTGTTTCATTATTGCATTTGTTGAATAAATTAAATTGCAACACTTATACGTTGATATTCTTTTGCCCTTTGCGAATATCCCAGAGTATGAATGAGTTCTGTCTCTCTCTTACTCTCCTCCGTCCTAACTGCAACCTTCTCCTACTTTATGCTTTGACACTTTTTTCAGCTACCGTCCATTTTCGCTGGCATTATTTCTATCGTCTTTCTTTATTTCATCCATCATTCATTCAACATTCATCTCTAGTGGACATTGAACTAGTGAACTTTCCAAGATGAAATAGTCCGAATGTAATTTGAAAATCAGCTGTATCTCGGAAAGGGTTGGTTTTAGGGCTTTTTCCTGGAATTTTTGAGAGATCTCTTAACGCAGAAAGTCAGAATGATCTACAGAAGAGGCTGGTACAGGATAAATTGCGATAGGACAACTTTTAAAAAATCCCATTGCTTTTTGAAATGTAATTTGAAAACCGTATCCTTGAAACTTCCATGCGGCAATTCTTATTAAAGGAATTAGTATTAGTTCGCATTTTCGGCGATAAGGGGGCAGCACCTCCTGGGCGAGACAAATGGCGCCATCTCTGAGACAACCCGCGAACTTTATCCTATAAAATTATTCGGCCGTAGCGGGCGGGTGGCGCCATCTGTGAGAGAGCCGATGAACTGTCTCGGATGAAAAATTGAATTCGGTATTATTATGTGGGAGAAAGTTCACCGATTCTCTCAGAGATGGCGCCACTTATCTCGCCCAGGAGGTGCTGCCCCCTTATCGGCGGAAAAGCGAACTAATTCGAATTCTTTAATAAAAATTGACCCACTGAAGTTTGGACGATGCGATTTCGGAATTATTTGATCGGAGAAAGTTCATTGATCCTCGCAGAGATGGCGCCACTTATCTCGCCCAGGAGGTGCTGCCCCCTTATCGGCGAAAATGCGAACTAATACTAATTCCTTTAATAAGAATTGCCGCATGGAAGTTTCAAGGATACGGTTTTCAAATTACATTTCAAAAAGCAATGGGATTTTTTAAAAGTTGTCCTATCGCAATTTATCCTGTACCAGCCTCTTCTGTAGATCATTCTGACTTTCTGCGTTAAGAGATCTCTCAAAAATTCCAGGAAAAAGCCCTAAAACCAACCCTTTCCGAGATACAGCTGATTTTCAAATTACATTCGGACTATTTCATCTTGGAAAGTTCACTAGTTCAATCTCCACTAGAGATGAATGTTGAATGAATGATGGATGAAATAAGGAAAGACGATAGAAATAATGCCAGCGAAAATGGACGGCAGAGATGAATAGGGAAATGTTCAACGCTACGATTTTCGGATTTTATGATCATCGCCTCAGTTGATAATGCATATCGCGTCATAGCTGAGTTGAACAGGAACAGGAACGTGTAGCTTAGCGGGCAGAGGTTCTCCGCTACTCACCGCTGGTTCCCAAAGGAACCGTTAGAACTCATTTTTGAAACACTACCTAGATATTAACGGATCTTGATTCACTTTCAACATTTCTTAAAGACATAAAATTGAGGCTAAATAAAAGAGAATAAATTACGCTCCAATTGAAATATTAATAAATTATTTGAAGTATTAAAATAATTCGAGGAAAATCGTATGTCGCGAAATAATTCATAACTTTGTAAACACATGTTATAATTTATTATCATTTGCATACTGGATACAGTGACCTGCACAATCAGTTACAGTTTAACGAAAAATATTGGTATATCAGCATTTCTTTGTTTAAATCGTTCTTTTGGGAGGATTTATCATTTTTCAAAATATATATACTCTTCCTCGCAGCTACCTAGGACACAAACGGTACTATTTAATGGCGAATTTCTTTATTTTAATTTAATCCACTTCTCCTTTATAAGTTAGTTCATTGTGTCGTGTGCGTACTCGGTTGATCTCCATTTGAATACGTTTAAATACGTTAATACAGAGTAAAATCGTTAACAGCCTGCATTATTAATATCTCACTCGTTCCTCTCGCCATTTATTTTTCAGCGTTGCCAAAAATAATAAATACATATTTCATAAGCTTTCAAATTCTGGATTCCGTCACTTATTTCACGTTGGATCTAATCTATACTCCTTTTTCGAGTTCTTCGTTTTTTTTTTATCGTCGGAGCTTATCAATTTTGACAAGATTTTGACCATTTTGAGTTCACTGAAATTCGCGGCAGATTCTTCGACTTGCGTCACGACTGTAACGTGATTGATTATTTATCATTGATACTCCTTATGTACACGTGGCGAAAAAAAAAAGAGAAAAAATAATGTCCTAGTCGCGCGTCAACAGCATCCCGCCATTTTCTCTTCGTTTATTCGTCTTCATTTACTTCTTCTTTCTTCTGTCCTCAAAACTGGCAGGTGTTGATATTTCTTTCTTCAAACACTGATCTCGTACAGCGATTACATTAATTGTACGTACACTTGTATTACAGTTACGATCATTAGCACATCGTGAGATATTTTCGAAGGAGCCAAAATAATTTTCTGGCCCGATACAGCTTTTTTAATTTTTTTTTTTTGCGAATATTCGACTGAAACGTCCCGTGAATATTGGACGAGACTCAATCGCTTATCCTGTCTTCCTTTCTATATTTATGTATATATTTTACGAGTACAATAACTACGCTAAATCATTACATTCATTGTTTTCGAGTTGCACGCTCGTACATAAAATTGTGACGCAACTTATCGCAAGTAATAAAAATCGTCCTTAATCTTTTAATCACTTACACTGGAAATTTTTATGAAATCTGACCACTCTTGCATTTTTTAAATGTCAATTCTTCTCATGAAGTTTTTGCAAGTTTCACTCGTCTCCGCTAGAGGGTTAAGCGTTCTCGTTTAAAAGAAATTTTCGAACGAATCAAAAATAGCTAAATTCACGGAAGGGACGAGTTTCGGTTAAATGTGACTGGAATGTTGCTGTCCCGGACAAGAGTCATCAGTTTTCACGATCAGCGCGAAATATTCTTTCGTAATGTAACTTTTATCCAAGGCAAATATGTTTTAAGGTTAGAATTTTCATTTAATGCAAATTGTATGCCGAGTCATCTCGTTATCTTGTCGCATTATCTCTTTAATTACGTAGATATTCCTGACAATAGTTCTATTGCGCGATGACCTTTATACAGTGCGAATTCGACGAAAATACAACATTGTGCGTTTACACGAAATTTCGTCAGTAACCATAGGAAATGTCGGCGTCGTCAAAAATCTAATCACAATTATCTTTCATACGCAATAATAATCGTTTACCAAGACTCGATTCCTCCAACACGAGTCGTTATCTAAACGCGATTAGCTCGGCAGATAAATTTTCAAGATAAACTAACCTTACGCGTTGAAGCTGCGTCGGAGAAATCGGACCTAACCAAGTATGTGCGTCTGCTGCGACGCCGAAAGAAATTTGGCGCGCATTTTGAATCGATAAACTACAAAATTCAAATATACGGATCGCGTGAAGATCAATCTAGGATACTTACTGTGCGTATTTCCGAGTAAATCAAAACAGACACAAGACTAATCGAAGAGAACGACTGTAAAAACAATTCTTCACGTATCCTCGACCGATCTCTTTCACGATCAAACAGACATTTTACATTTAAATCGATGTGACATAACCATACTTTTTGCGCAACAAGGAAATATTATTGTCGTACAAGTAACAGAAAGCGACCGGTTGAATAAATAAATAGTTCAAACGTTCGTTCGAGTGTCCTTGAGTCAAAATTGATACAATGATTAATCTTAATGATCGTTTATAGCGTCGCAGCATCAATTCTTTCGTATCAGAGTCGATTATGAGAGAAATCGTACCTTTTTATAATTTTAATATATCATCGCGGACAGATATCTTGGCTGACGCCTTCTGTATGTTTACTTTTGGACAGACGTGCAGTTATCATTCTGAACGTGATCGTTATTCGATTTGCACTTTTAACGATTTATATAATAAACAAAAATTGATTACACTCTGGACCGATGGACATTTATACATGCTTATTTCGCGCGGCGTTTACATACAATAATTATTCTTTGTTTTCGTTTTCGTTTACATAATCGACAAACGTTACAATACTTTGTCGATATCGTTATAATATTTATATTTATATATATATATATAATTTATATATTTTCACAATTAAATACTAATGTAGGCCATGGCATTGTTTTCTTATCGTTTAAGAGGGCCTGATCTTGTTCGCGAATATTTATTAGAAAGAACTTTTTGGCGGTGTGCAATTTTTTTTTCCTTTTTTCCTTTTTCAAACTTAAAATTTCCTATTGAATCTTACTGCCGATTGCACTGGATGGATCGCACGCTGCCAGTTTTGAATAATTAGCGTGCGATACTCGTGAACGAAAGCTTTATGAATGTTTAATGAATAATTGAGAGATCCTTAGAAATAATGATAAATAATAAATATATAATTAGCATCAGACCCTCGTTTTTTTTTTATGCCAAATTCGAATATGAAAGACAATATTGTCTTACGTTAAATATTTTATTCCTGATTCAGAATAAGATTCATTAGGCAGCGCATTGCCTAATGTATTTTCAGCTAATCAAGCTCAAGATTATTGAAATTGATATTTAAATAACATTGAGTAATCAGAATGCAAATACAAAATCAAGGGAGATGCTATTGTTTCTAGCGAGTATAGCGACGCTGTAAATTATGGTAAATATAAGGATTATTGTTAAAAAAAATATTTATACATATACATATATATGTATTGCATACTTAACGACGGATGCGTATTAATTAATTACTAAAATATATTTGGCGTATGAATAAAAATCAGTGCAGCGTAAACAATCGAAACCATGCGTGTAATAAAAATGGGACAGAGAGAGAGAAAAGAAAAAAAAAAAGAAGGAAAATTCTTAATTAAAAGTTATCGTAACAAGTGCAAAAGACGTGTCGAATAAGCAGCCGTTATAGAAAATCATTATAGTCATTTGATGACAAAGATTAATGTCGAGGAGCCAGGAGGCTTTTCAAACTTACGATTTACGGAATAAAAAACGATCAATTCCATATTATGTTTTTTTTTCTTTTTTCTTTTTTTTTTAATGGTAGAAAATCGATGTGTACGCGTGTATCGGGGATGTCAATCCGGTTTATCGGTGGGAAGATGCATTTTTTATCTGTTGGAATTTTGAGGAGCATACGACTGGTGGATTCACATTAATTTTTCTTCAGTTCCGGTTGAAATTGATTTCATATGAAATTGCTGGAGGTTTGACTTATCGTTAATGGGGATTGAAGATCCACACAGATCTATGGAAGAATCATAAGAAACGAACGATGATTAGGATTGTTTTCAATGACTCGATTTCATAATTGGCTCTTTCAGTACTTCGCTGGACAGATATCAGTCACGGTCGCGATGTTAGTTATTACAGTCGTTTGAAAAGGGACAAAATGGGCGGTAGTGCATCGACAGATAAATCAATTGACCACGATACGATGTCTAATGCTTTGGCGCTTCCGGTCTTCAACATTCGCGGCGTCATTGATTTACATTTATCACAGCTAGAGGAATCAACAACACGTGTAGCGGCGATCGTTAATTACGATTGTTTCGGCGACCCTGATTTATATTTCTTGAGATCGCAGCCCTTTATTTTCTTTAATTACTTCTTTACCTTGCTCTATGCTTTTTCTCGTCTCTTTTATTTTATCGCTTCTGTCTCTCTTCTTCGGCTATTCCTTATGTACGCCTCTTTCCTTTTTTATTCTCTTGTGGTATTCGTGAACTTGCCAGCCAGGCGGGTCAGACACTTCCTGCACGAGCAACGACGTTGACACTTGGTCGTTGGGCTCAAGATTTGAATTTTCATTGAATTTTTAACCTTTAGTCAACGTCATTGTCGAATTACTTATTTCGATGATGTGACTTTTAAGCCTTCGTTTCAACTTGGAACTTCGTTTCTTATGACTCTACGAAATTCATCAAGCTTAGAGAAGATTGCACTTGCCCGAGCGCCTTCGTTTCCGCCGATTCTTCTCCAATTCGGCTGGAGGCTGATTTCTGATAATGCGCACAACCTGCAAATGGTATTGGTACTGTGATTGCTGCTCGGATCGCTGGAAATATTTGATAAGTAATTTTATAAAAATCTTACCTCGTGAAATGCAGCATCTACATTTAATGGCGGATCTTTTGCGGATGTTTCTATGTAAGGTATGCCCAACCGATGTGCCAGTTCTCTGCCTTGTTCTTCGCTGACCTTCCTCAGGTGCACCAAGTCCACTTTATTGGCAACCAACAGCATCGGATACACATCTCTATCCTTCACTCTAAGGATCTGAGTGTAGAAATTGATGATATTCTCATAAGATTGTTTGTCCGTGACTGAGTAGACTAACAAAAATCCATCTCCTTTTCGCATGTACTGCTCACGCATTGCACTGAATTCCTCCTGTCCAGCTGTGTCGAGCACTGTAAAAATAAATTTAGAGTCTCAGTTTTCTTTGATTCTTTCAATGTAAGGAATCTTAAGAATCTTTATGTACCATCCAAGATGCACCATTGCTTATCGACCTCTGTGTGCTGAATATAGCTATCTTCAATGGTCGGATCATAATCGGTGACAAATAACTTCTGAAAGAACTGTATCGTAAGGGCACTCTTTCCAACACCTCCATCTCCGACGACGACCAACTTAAAGGTCATGAGGTTGTCATTATTAGGGGGTCGTGTCATTCCGCTTCTGGCTCCCCCACCCCCGCCCCCGCCACTCTGCCTACGTCTGCCTATTCTGCCAACACTTCTGAGACCTCCGAGTCCTTGTCAATCCTCGTACTGCCTCCTTGGTATTCCACTTTTCTGTACAAGTGCTCCACTCTGAAACAAAGGTAAGTCATCGTACAGAGAATCTCACATGAATCATCACCCTGCAATTAATTGATCAGCATAAAAATATCAATTGATCACTACAACATCACTAAGCAGTAGCAATGACTATTCATCGATATGAATAAATAAAACATTCAAAATAACAATGAACAGTTCAACTGTTTACAGATCTTCTGAACACGAATATCAATTCTTCACAAAACGGGCGTGCGTCACAAATGCTTGTCATTGGGTTCGAAGATGGTTTTAAAGCATCCCAGAGTATCGGGAAGCCCTAAGAAGAGTATCAGAAAGCTTGTAATCGCATGTTAAAGAAGCAAAATGAATAAAAATCAAAGCTGCTACACACCTTACATGATTTGCCACTCCTGTCTTGGACTCGCTGAGGCTGCTACGGGCTGCTAGCTGCCAATCGGCCACAGTCGGCTGTCGCCGTTATGTTCTAGATCGTTGTGTAGGTGACATGTGTATGCTGTGCGTCTGTTCCTTCCTTCGACGCGTGCGTGAGTTGCGTGCAAGAGTTCGTTAATTGCGTCCGGCTGATTCGCCCTCGCGCAACTCCTCCTCGTCTTTTTACTTTTCCCGTTGTAAGATGGCAGCTGCAGCCCGATTCACGGACATTGTTGTATCGGTAAGGAATCATCGACGTCAAAAGTTGACATTTCTTTCGAATCTCTTTTGCCTTTACTCAGAGGCAAAATTAATTGATTTTTTTTTTTTCAAATAACTTTTTCCTCCATTACTTCCAAACGACTCTCAACGTGTCGCGCCCATTAAATTTATCAGATTTTTCAGGCAGAAGATACAGGAAAATGAGAGACTGTTTTTCGCTTTGTTCAATACTTTTTATTACCGAATGATATATTGTTGCTTCTAGCTTGTAGTAATATTACACGTATACTAGTTTTATCGCTAGAACATTAATGACATGTCGTTCGAGTTCCTTTGACAGGTTGACATAACGATTAGAAACTCGAATCTCTGACACAATCATCTTTTACAGCTTCACTCGTATTTTGATCAATGAACTTTTTTGTTGTTGCCATTTCTTAATGATTGGGGGGAGGGGAAGGGGGGGGGGGTACTAATTAACGCGTGAACACATTTCTACGACGATTTCATTTCTCGCAGTTCCTTCTTCAGATCTTTTGCACTGAGCAATTATTAGGCTATCAAAACGATATGCCTCTATATGTATAACAGCTTAGCATGGATTTTTGGCAAGACTAATTACTAATAAGTCGTTTGGCATTCTAGTCGTTTTTTTGTTTTTTGATAATCAACGCAATTCGTTACGTCTCATCACCCGTTATCGAATAGAGATACAAGAGTGCGAGCGTTTAATCAAATCACGATTACAGCAGTTATTAAGATTGCACAAATACGTAATTGGCTCTAAACGTTTAATTTTCCGCTTCCTTCGTCATCGAAGTCACGATTGAGTAAAAAAAAGACAGTAATTATTACTTCGTAATACTGAAGAAACAGTTAGGAATCTTGAAAAATCATATAATAAATAAATAACAATTACTCGTGAAAAAAACAATATGGCGCCCTCGTCCATCGGGATTACGAGTTGCTTGTAGTTCGGATGGCGTTCATTAATATTTATGTTACCTACACGAAATACGAAACATCAACCTTAACCTTTGTACATACAGAGAATATGAAGTTTTCTAAATGCTAGCAATGGAAAACATTGATTTTTCGGTTTCCGATAGCCTAAGTGAGACGCAAGGACATCGAGGCGTCCATCTACCTCTTCAGGATCGTTTGAACAATCAATATAAAAAAAAAGTAACTATCAAATTTTGATTCTCATTATCTAGAAACATAAAAGGTTCCCAGACACTGAACGTTGGTATCTGGAAATAACTAGAAGTACAGATTTGCTAGCTACGCGCTATCCTACCGGTACGAAAATAGGTTTTTCGCTCGCCATTTTTCTTATCGTCGTCTTCAACCTTATTTGACTTATTGCACTTATCCCCTAGAGTGACGTCACTTCCTCCTCTTCCAATTCCCATTTACAATTAATCAATCGTTTGAAAGTTTCAACAAACAAGACGACATCCTCGATGTCCAATTCATTTCGTCGGCTATTTTAATCCGTTTCACTACTTATTGGATGGATTACATTGTTTTGGGCCTTCGTGGGCATAAAAATTCTACATGTGTAAGAGACTGATTCTCCATTTTCTTTTGTCTAATTCATTGACTACTTTTACAGGACCGTTTTAAACCGGTTTATTAGATAATAATTGATCTAAGGGAATTGACCAATCCCAAATATTCCTTAGAAATAAAAGTGTCTATGATTTGTCACTTCCTTCAGATCGGTATTGAATAAATCGGCTTAAGATCGTCGTGTGAACTTAGTCTGTTACAGTTAAGGGAGCTAACGATTCTAAGATGGCCGTTATACACAGAGTCGCGTTTAGTACGCGTACGATTTTCATCGTTTGTTTTAATTATTAATAATTAATCTGAAAATTACTAACGCGAACGCACGAGTTGACGGGATAAAATATTGAATATATAAATAAGTGCGTTAATTCTTGAAATTTATCACCGGAATACAGGTTTTATCACATCATCCGGACGTTAAAGAATATTTTGAATATTCCCTATAGGAGAAAATACCCCATATACCAACAGAGTGGTCTTTAATTGATCTACTGATATACGTTTATCTAGCGTAATACTGATAATTTATATCTTAGGATGTTGTTCGAAGATCCACAGAGAAGTTAGACGTAAAATAGGAGGTAAATGATGATTCTTTTCTTTTAAAAGATGTGTGGAGCCAGTTGCAGCTTCCACAAGGACACTGGTCTTGCGAAGACCGTCACTTGACCCTTCTCCTTTCCACCGACCAGGAACACGTAGAGCGGAGCTGGACCAGGAGTGTTCGCCTCCGTGGCTGCTAACTTGGCTCTTTGTCTTTCAGCCCTCGAGGCACTCACTGCTCTTCTAGATGGCGATCCTAAGGGTAAACTTTTGGGAGGAGCCCTGGGTCTGATCTCCTGGAGTTCGAGTAGTTCCGCGAAAGTCTGGGAGGCTGATCTTCCTGGACCATCCTCGAGAACACTATCCGGTGGACTGTTCAGCATCTTGGCGTACTTCGTGTCGTTGTTTGTTTCTAACCCTAAGTAATTTGGATTGCAGAATCCAAATTGACCCTCCCTTATTGTGCCTGCTCCTCGGTGCTTTGGCTTCCTTGGCCAATCGTCTTCCGCTAACGGATCCCCTGGACTTCTTGCTTCTATACTAGCGTAGTCCGATGTGGATTCTTCGCCTTCCTCGAGATCAGCAAAGCGGACGGAAGCGGATGTTGGGATCTTTGTGGTTGTCGGTGTTTTGGGTGTCTGTGCAGCCTCGTACAAATGCGAACTGTAACTTTCGCCTCGGGTCGGTTGGCAGGCTTGATGAAGAGCAGCGAAATCACTGAAGAAAAATGGATACCCATGAGAGACGATTTTACTGCCAGCAATACAAAATAAATTCCAAATGTTACTAAACGAAGTTCTTTATTTACCGTTTTGCTGTTTCAGCCACTTCGATCAGTCTGGTCGTTGGTGGATCCTTCCGGTCCTCGTCACTCTCATCCTCGTCAGGGTCCACGAATACCAATCTTGCAGCTTCCACCGGCGTGAGCACAGGCGTCGGCAAGACGAGCGCTCGAAAATTTGGCACCGAAATTGGATCCCTCGTCATTCCCACTGAGCAAGTTTCAGTATTTTTTGGCGTATCCGGCAACTTCTGTCGTCTACGTGCTAGAGTGTTGGCACTGCGTGATTTAACCATCCCCGTAGATGGTTCCACGGCTTCCCCGTCGACCTGCTGAAACGGATAATAGGAATTCGCCTGCGTGCAGGCTTACCCGATTAATATTCCCAAGATTTCTTCAATAAACGTCCATTCCAGAACACGAGGTCATCTCACCTCCTGAGGACTTTCCTCGTTATCATCGTGTCCACTTAGCACGGAGTAACTGCACTTGGCAGGATGACTCAATCGTGAAAGATTAATTTGTGACAACTTCGAGATCTCCTTAAGAAAACTTGGTCTTGCCGGTGCTTCGCACGGTGACACCCTGTTACAGGGTAGTCTGGGTCTTTGGCTCCTGGGTCTGGGTCGTGGATTCTCCACCCCTGTCCCACGAATTAAGAGCTCCGACACAGCCAGAGCCACGCTCTCAGCTCTAGGTTGAGGTTTTAGACCAGGTACTGACAGTTTCTCCCAGGTTTCAGTACCTGCAATGTAAATATCAATTAAAATTAATTCTTATCCTCCCTTTTGATACAGTCATTAGAATAATCATTCCTTACCAAAGTGAAACCTCCACAATTCATTCGTAGGCAATCCTCCACTCTCTCCACCAAATATCAACATACAGCTGGGTAATCTGCAAGCTGCATGACCATGAAGAGGACCTGGACCCGGCTTGTTCTTCAAGAGACACCAGGAGGCTGTATTTACGTCCCATCTCCAGCAGTCGCTCCTCTCCTGGAGATCCGTCATTCCACCGTAAATGTACATTGCGTCCTCGTGAAGAACAGCGGAGTGCTTGTGCCTGGCAGCAGGACCGGATTCGCTGGATGACAGCAGATGCCAGGATTCCGTTTCTAGCGTCACAAGGAATAACAGAACATAAGTCAGCTAGACCATTCGTAATGCGAATATCCATCGAGTAACGTTACCAAAATGAAATGCCCAGAGTTCTGGTGAGCTTCCACGAAGATCCTGATATCCTCCGTATATGAGCATTTGTCCTCGATGCACGAGAGCCGTGTGACCCCGTCGACCTCGAGGAACGGCGCAGCCACGCTGTGCCCTTATCTTCCTCCAGGTGTTGCTCTGAAAAGAGTGTCTGATAAAGAATCGTTCTCGTTATCTGACAGTCCGTGTTTATTGACTTTGTCAATTATGAACTCGATCAAGCACTGATTTGAGCGGAAAATTCTTTGAGCAGATAATATTAACAGAAAAGCTTGTCTTACTTTTGAAAAATATTTTTTTCACATAATATTAGATTTTTTTGTAACATTTATAAGGACAAGTGCTCCGCTTTCTTCGAATAAATATTACTGGATTCAATTTGTCATTCGAGAATTATCTGGAATTTTGGCAATTCTCAAAAGGCCTTTCATAGCGATGAGGTCGGTCGAGCAACAATGGCTTTAGAAATTCTGTAATTTCAGGCACGAAGGGGGACAGTGCCCCATGTAGTTAGGCGGACTGTGACAAAAGCCATAGAAATCCTGTAATTTGTCCTTCCCTTATTCGTCCTATTTGAATAGGACCGATCTTTGCTAATCACGAGGACTGTTTTGGGCTGAAATTTCGTAACGGCACACAGTTAATCTATCTGTTTTCTTCATTTGTTTATTCGTAGAGGTTATGTAACTTGCACGAGTAATATGGTAGACGTTTGTAGAATCTGTCAAACATTTTTTGTTGTTGTACAATAAATAACCTGGAAATATTGAAACGTTGGTAGCCATGACGACTGTCATGAATTCACACGATTGCTCATGAATATTTAAGCTTGCACCGGGGCATTTATTATTCCCATCTTGAAATTCCCTAGGATCTGGAAAATCCCTAGAAGAAAATCTCGAAATTACGTTCTACCAACACAAAAAAAGACAGAGGGTACGTTCTCTATGACATTCGTTAAATTTACATTTTCAAGGGATTTTACAAAAATATCTCACACAGCCCTGAATACTGAAACCATTGAAAAAAAAATATGTAGAAGGGAAAGTGTAGGGTAGCGGGCCGTGGTCGGTCTGTTCGAAGGGCGGACAAGCGTGTCCCGGG
>JARQSV010000241.1:211192-222450 GCA_030142285.1 Calameuta idolon | reverse complement strand
AAAAATATGTAGAAGGGAAAGTGTAGGGTAGCGGGCCGTGGTCGGTCTGTTCGAAGGGCGGACAAGCGTGTCCCGGGCGCGTAGTCCTTTTGATCTGCAGTGCCAATCAGAAAGCTTTTAGCCCCGACTAATTCGTCTAAATTGCCACGGGGTTTTTCACCAAGAGAAAATGGTGGCTGCTGGCAGTACCTACGTTCCTACTATACATATAACTACATATAACCCTACGGGTCAGTACACAAGGGTAGTCAGAGGGTTCTGAATGTAATAATAAAAACCAAAATGTCTTGAAATTCGAAAAGGGTAATGAACTCGTACCCTTTGAAGTACAATAAAGTTAGGTAAGGTAAGCGACAAAGCCACCCTGTATTGACCCTCGGCGATAACTCGTGCGTAAATACACTTTCGTTCTCGAAAATCGTGGAACGAGTAGAGAGAACGAAGAAAGGAAGAAATAAAAGTACAAAGTACAGGAAAAAGAACTAGAGGGAGCCACAGGAATTACAGTCGTCCTAAGAAAACGGCAGAAACAAGGGTGGAGGACGAAAAAAGGAAATCCAACGTTTACCCTAGGGTGTTCGATCGTGCAGTTTCCGGGCGAAAGGGTTACGTGCAAAGGGATTAATTAGCCCTGGCAAGAAGAGTAAAATAATTGTAGCGTGGTAAACGGGGGGTAGGAAGTAAAACCCAGTGGCAGCCCATATTAATGAAGCTTGTGAATTTTTTTTTTTTTTTTTTTCAAGG
Source organism: Calameuta idolon (assembly GCA_030142285.1). Taxonomy (NCBI): domain Eukaryota; kingdom Metazoa; phylum Arthropoda; class Insecta; order Hymenoptera; family Cephidae; genus Calameuta; species Calameuta idolon. The sequence continues at coordinate 221,706 of JARQSV010000241.1, read as the reverse complement.
GTGTTCACTTTCATTCGCTCCGTTTAATTTAGAAACCACCCTCCCTCCTGCACCACCCTCCGACCCTACGTCCTCATCCGGCGCACTCGTCTCTTCTTGAATTCTTAAATCGTTAACGCTTCTTGTCTTTGCAGGGGATGAAGTTTTACCATCCGGCACGTGTTTTACTGCAGGGGTTGGATTTCCAAGGGCTGAAAAGCTGTTAACACCAGATGTTACCAAAAACCACCCTCCCGACTGTTACTTCACGTGGACCAAGATATAACGCAGGCCGGATCGTTCTGAATCTTAAGTAAAATTGAATTGTCAATACAGTAGCGTCTAGCTGCATCAACCCCTAAATTCTATTCGCCCCACTCAGACGTCATCGGGCCACTTTCGTCAGACAATTTTGATCTTGTCGCAGACGATTTTCGTCCTCGACCCTCTTTCAGCGCTGAGAGGATAAGGGATGCTGGCTGTACTTCAGGTCGAGCACGGTTAGCCGCCTGGTGGATATTTTTCTATATGGGGTGAAGTTAGCTGAGGATCAAAAAAATTTATCATGCCGCAATAAATCATCTGGCTGATGATCATGGATCGGACGTCAAGATAACAACACCGAGCGATTTGAAAATGCTTCGGTCATTTGGGTCAAGAAGGAATCTTGAACGAAAGCCAATGATAAGAGAAAAAAAAATACGTACACTTAAGGGTAGCCAATATCCTTGTAAAATAGAGGTGCCGAGTAATCTTTCTTGGATCTGGTGAAAAATCCTTACGTAATCCAGAATCGCAGTCTCCATTGTGGAATTATACGGTCGTTCGATACGCCGGAACGTTTCCGAATTCAAAATCGGGACACAGTGTACTCGGCATAATGGACTCCTGAGTCGGTAATTTGAATTCAGTAGTGGGTATTTCAACCCTTGTAACAAGGGTTAAGACCGTTCGTGCCCTTACGAAACAAAGGGAGCCCAGCTTAGCGCGTATAATGTGTTCCGCAAGAGATGAAAATGCGCTGGTAGGATAGACGTGAAATTTATTAAGATAAATCAAAAGAAAAAAAAATCTCATGCCAGAATTTACATTAAGGAGATCGATTTTAGCCTATGATCTTCGAGGGATAAATTCTGCGAGAATTCTCAGCCCTTAAGTACTTTTCGTTTTCAGACACCCGTTATATGAAATTTTCGCGTTCCCCTCGCTCGAAACATTAATAACCTAATGCATATCTATAACTATGCAGATAACCTCAAAAATCCTCATAAATTCTCTACTCGATTCGTTCCGCTACATGCGTTCGTCCCCCTCGTTAACGCCAGACACAGATTTTAAAGATTCGCGCGAAACAGTCTGGATCGGAGGGTTGCGTGTCGGCCGCCGGTCTAATTAGCAATTAGTATAGAAATTGACTAGGGGTCGTTTCGCTAATTGAATTTATCCACAGATAGGTCATTGATTGTCAGAGGTCTCGAAGGAGGGACGACGAAATAGGTGGGGCGTAAGGGATGAAGCTGTAGGGGTGGTCGAAAAAAATCGTCTGATCGTCAAAACTTGTCTCTGAGAATTTTTTGAAAAAAAAAAACTCCCCCTATTTTGAAATCCTTCAAAAATGACAGTACAGTCAGCATCATGAGTTTACTAAACGCCCTGACGTCTGATAGCAGAACGAGAACAGGGACAATGCAAGGCGATGACATTGACAAATGACAGGACGTCTCGGTGGGACAGAAATTTCCGGCAAGGATCGACCTGGGGGACGGTACCTCCCGATAATGACTGGTGGGTTCGGTGCGAAGGTACCGCTTAATGATCTTACCAGCAGGGGATGAACGATCTATATATGTATAGTAAGGGGTTGGTATACTCGGGGCGTAACTAAGGGTTGATTTCAGAAGATATCGCCGGAGGACAAGGATGTGCATCGGATGATGGAGGGAAAAAAGGGGGATGAAGGGTGAGACTCCATCCCCCCCACCAACCCCCTGAAAACCACTAAATCAATAGGTACGTCATCGGTAACAAGTTTTACACGTCCCTTGACAATCCACAACGAGGGTGCCTTTCGAGTGACAGAGGGAGGAAACAGTCAGAGCATATTGGTTCAATAGGAATTAGGGGATGAAGCTGCTCCCTCATAGGCCAGGATCTTGCACTGTGAATTTTTATGAGAAAATTCTTCTTCTTTGTGTACCGTGTTCAAAAATGAATTTTAGGAAGATTTCTTAACCCTATTATATTTTTCAGGCCGATCCTCCAGGAGATAAAAGGAAGCTCGAGTAAAGTGTTACGCGAGCAGGGGTTGAGTCTCAGGAAATTGTCCTGTCCTAAGATGATGTTAGGGACCACTCAGCATCCTTCCTTGGACTCCCCTTTATTTGGCTCCAGGTCATTTAGAAATTCAGGACACGGCCGTCGCACTGCGACCCTTGTGAATTACGTAGTGGTCGATTAGGATCCCTGCAGTCTTATAAAGATCAATACCGGTCAGTGGTTACGACCTTTGTGTAAGTCAGGTATGAACTCACCTTTACATTGTATACCCAAAGTGGCGTTTCGATTCCAGCTGAGAATCCAAGCTCCCCCCCAAAGACATAGAGGGAGTCTTTGTACGCTACCGCGCTGTGCTCCTGGAGGGCTGGTGGTCTCTCGCCGCCCGGATGAAGTTCCTCCCAGCGACTTCCGGCTGAAAAAATAATTTGGAACGTAAATGGTCAGTCAAGATTCTTAATGGAAACTACGTCACTTTGAAAACGGAGCATTTATCACCTCGTGCGTTTTCAAAACTGTCAAGAAAATTTGGTCGAACGTCATTCTGGATGTAATTCCGTCCAGGGTATACATTTTTTCAAGATCCTTGAAGTGTCTGACCTTGACAGCGAGTGTTACGCTGTACAAATTGCAACTGTATTCTATTTTACGGTCTTTCTTGGATATTCGAAAAAAAGTTGGGTAAAAAGAATTTTCTTGCGTTTCTCGACGGCAACTCTTCCTAAGTAATTTTCAAATTCGACGCCTCCGCAATCCGAACTCGCAGATAAATCTATGGGGAAGATGGGACACACTTCATAGAGTCCTAAGAAAGGACAGGAAGCTGCATCCAGCCGGAACTTTAAGGTTAAGTCTACGAGGGTGAAAAAAAGCCATTGGGGGAGGCTCTCCTGGTTACAGCATCTCGAATAAAGGAACCCCCCCGCTTCACCTTCTCCAGAAGGGGGCTCATAGAAATAGGTATTCTCTCTGGAAAAGCGTTGAAGCTGGGTAGAAACGAAAATGAGATTACTTGCATGCAATTTGCAATTTGAAATCCCTCAATTCAATCAGGCTTCCCAAGAACGTAATATAAATTGAAAAATTCTAGTCAATTACGTGCAAGGAAAAGTAAAAAACAATTTATTCAACGTGGCTGCCGTTCTCAACGAGTTTTTAATGGAATCAAGAGTTTTTTTTTGTACTTTACATCTTCATTCGTAGAGTACACAAAATTGTCGAAGAGAAGGACCGACGTTTTAAATGTGTACGAATATTATGATTGAAGAATAGTTGACAGCGAACGATCAACTACTTACTGTGTATTTGCTGCTACGGCACTTATACATAGCTTTTCTATCTCTTACTCAGCTAACCTCACAAAGTGCCCAAGTGTAAAGCAGAAAAAGCCAAAAAAGCACTTTTCATCGAGAATCGAATTAACGAAAGGTCCTTCGGTCGTTTTATTCGCCTTCGCGCTGACTTTTTCCTCGTTTCGTTCTCGCCAACGAGAACGTGCTCGCGAACAAAGCAACTCAGATACCCGTGATAAGGTAAGAACTATAACGCCATATTGAAGTACTTACGGCACTCCCGTGTACTTGGTACTTCGTTAGAGCGACACTAGAGATGCCCGACATTGATTATTACACACGTGTCGTATCTGCTTCTTTCTTACTCGAGAAATAATGCATTTGTTTTTTATTTTCAAATCTCCGAGTCGTTGCCATTCTGTAATTTGATTGGTTGGATTGGTTTTTTTTTTCAAAAGTTCTGCACAAGAATGTTCAACGGTCACGAGTAAATAATTCTATTAAATTATTATGAATATATATTTTATTTTTAAGAGACATTATTTGACTTCGTTATTCAAAGAGTATTTCACAGTGTTTGTTTTGACTAGACTCTGGACTAAAATGTCGGACGACGCTCGCAGCGACATCTACCTCGGCGCTACGAACGTCGTCGTCCTCTACCTTTACAACGTCGTTGACTTCGAGCACGTACACGTTTTCGTTTATGACCTCGTTTGCTATATTTTCGCGACCGTTTTCGAGCGCAACGACTTTTACGTGCGCGACGACGAGATCGCGTTCGTCTGCGTTTGCCTTTACGTTTGCAAACTCCGCAATTGCCTACGCAATTCTTGCAGACGCAATCTTGTGAAGAATCTGAGTCTTCGTCTGGACATTCTCTACTTAACTTGTACCGTCCATTGTTCTGCTTCAGAATCCCGTGTGTTAGACACTTTTTGAGTCCAGTGTTCAACTGAAAAGTCTCTTTTAGATAATCAAATATTTTTTTTTGTTTATCTTACAAGTCATGTCACCTGATCGTTTCGTCCACCTGGGGATAATCTGTATTCGGAATTGAGGTATTTTGAAATTTCTTTTTTTCTCGAACCTCGAATTTCACTAAGATTTTTTATCGCGGATATTATAGATTTTAACATTTTGGATTTCCCGTTTCTCGACATTCCTTATTCTTCGTACTTTACTCGAGTACTTTTCGAATTTTAACGTCCAAATTAATGCGAGTCAATATTCTTTCATGATCTTTGTGTCAAACGTCACAATTTTTTGACAGATAAAAATATTTATGTCATTAAATGACGATCAACCGGTAACGTTCAATTCGTTCAACGTATAACTATAAAGTTCAATGAATAATACTCGATATGCAGTATCACAGGGGTTAAAATTAACTTAGAACCGGTAGTATTGAATTTCGTAAATTTGCCGTTCAAGGATATAGGAAAATTTTGACAATAGACATTGTAAATTCATGAATCCTCCGAATGGAAGGGTCGGAACAATATTTCACCATAGAAAATGCAAAATATCTTGCTTTAAAAATGCAACGGACGAAGGGAGCATTACGGAAATTTCACTTGCCCCAGGAGACGAGTACGAGTGGCACAACCCTTCCGATGTTGCTTTAATATTCAGTCGAAACCCAGCGGAACGACCCTTCGGATTAATAGTAGGGTGAATGTGGTTAAAACACCCTGGTTACTAAAAGCAAGCTGCCCCACGACGCTGGACATAACCTAAATATTTTCAAAGTATCCCCACACGTTAGTAGAGTTCGATTTTCCATACGATTACCAAATAATCTCATGAAATAACGTACAAAATGATCCTTTGCCTCGAGACGTTTAACCTAAAAGGAAAATGAAACTTTTTTTAGCATGATCAATCACGGCAACGCCTGAATTTCCATGCAGACAGCTTATCAATGACAAACGAACGAATTTCACAGCGAGCCGCCATGTTGGATTTTGCATCGATCCCCTCTTTACCCACAATCCTCTGTTCCCTGAGATTATTTATTTCCCGCTCAAAGTCCACGAGCATCGTAAATTCAAATATGGCGCCATAGAATATTAAGGCAAATAACATCAAGCATCAAACAAAGATGGAGTTTGACGGCTGTACTAAACCTCATGGAAATTTCCATAACTGTTAAACATAATTAACGGATTTGCTTGATATACTATACGGTCTAACGATACCATATTATTGATCAGACTAAACCCTGTTCAAATTCCGTGGCGCAGCCCTCTGATAATACGTATGACTTATTGGGGTTCGACGTCCCCAATGGGGTGGAACGATTTGGCTGAATTCTTGTTGATCGGTAACTACACTGTCTACATTGACTGCACTGTTTATGGTTTACACAGGGATCCCCATAATTATTGGTCAATATCCCGTTCTCCCCGATAACATAGGACATCCCATAACAGACAGTTCTCCCCTAATCGAAAAACAGTCTTAGAATAAATTAACGAAATCGAAATTTCCATTAAAAGTTTAAACAGCCAACTTCAAGTCACTCGATTCGTCCGACATAAATACTCACCAAGACTATATCGCCATAGGTCCTTAAGGGGTAGATTTCCGTTTCGTCCCCCAAGAAGATAAACGTGACCCGCAAGAAGAGTCGCGCTGTGCTTACTTCTAGACGGCGGAGCTGGTCCATTTTCAGTGCCAGCAGCTGTCACGGAACTCCACATTCTCAGTTTATCTGAAATTTCAAAAATCGCCCAACCGTCAGAGAACCGATTTTTCGAAGATCTCAGAAAATTCCCCCGACGTCTTATCATCCCCCTAACCTCTCCATTAGCCGAGCAATCTCGGACTCTGATCGCGGATGCAATGACTCGGCTAACGTTAAATGGCTATCTAATAGATACAGATGTTCGCAGTAAAGCAGCCCTTAGGAAGATCTAATTCAATTATTCAAGCAACCCTTGTTCGAACCAGCCCACAAAGTAATGAGTCTGGATAATGAGTCAACTATTTGTATCCAACTAAAGATGGCCACCACCTTACGTCAGGGAACTTTCTCTTCGTTGATCTAATGGATTCTGGATAGCTCACTAGAACCAACCCCTAACAGGACGCCCGGGCATCCCTTATTCGATATCCATTGAACAACTAAATACCCGGGGACAGTCCAGGAGCAAAGAACAAATAAAGATCCTAGATCACGTAACTCATGTCAGAAGTCACCCCCTGCGGATGCTCTTTCGAGGGTGCATAATTCCTGAGCAAATATTTCACCAGCATCCAAAATAATCATCCAACGACTGTCCTACCCTTTGTTCGCTCGATAATATCTTTCTCGTCGAATAACAATTTTTTTTTAATACATTTACATGCACAGAGAGTTCTACAGGGGTTGGTAGAAAAAGAGTTACAGGGTGGAATATGGCTCCATGTGACTTGCGGTAGCTGCTCATCCCTTAATTATTGATCGTGTCATTAGGGATCAGGGCTGACTGTGCTGTAGTAATCCCAGAAGTGAGACACTATAAAAGCAACCCTTGCGCGTTTACCCTCCGATAACAAAGAGCAGGTCACCTGCGACCTCAGGCCATTAACCAACTGTGAATGTTACGTATATCCCGGCTACTAAAATTATTTTGGCCTACGACCATAAGTGACTCCACTGTCTATAAATAGCACGATTCGTAAATGTTACTTAAAAGTACAAAAATATTACTAAAAAAAGACTAACGCGGGAAACCAACAGCAACTCGCGCCATTGAAAAAACTCATCGGTACATTCGAATTTCGTTCTATCCAATTCGCCGTCGGTTAATTCGTCCCAGCCAGACCAGCTTTCACTTTTCGAAGGTCTCGCCCGCCGAGCCTGGGGGTTGCCTGGCGACGGCCAGAGTCGAGCCGTCCGACGGCCGGCGTCTGTCTCGACTTCTTTTTTTATTTTCCTGTGGTCAATTTATACTCTAACGTCAGACTGCAAGGGCAACCACGACCAGTCTCAGTATTTTTGGTATGTTCCATGCGCCATTATTCAGGTAGAGTCCACGTTGATGATCCTTTTTCCAAATCTTCACGCATTCCCTCGTAACCGACGTAAATTATCATTGCCGGGTCTCCCGGCCATTTTGTTTTCCCCAATCCCGATTGTGGACCCGACCCAAAACATCTAGCGTTGGCGATACCGAAGATCTAATTTCAAGTGCGAAAAGCTCTCAAATTGAATTTTCGTTAATAGGATGCACCCTTCGCGCGCGTCAAATAATCATAAGCAAATAGCGCCACTGAAATAGGGGATGAAATGGAGAAATATTCTCAATTCAAAAAACGTAATACGTTTCTCCAATGAGAAGCTCAGTGAAGGGTAAACAAGTATGGAAGACAAAGAAGCCTCCTAAAAAAAAAAAAAAAAAAGAATTTTAAATAATTCCCCACGTCGATTCACGCCCCTGGATCGTTAAAGTAATTTTGACGTTGGTATTACCGACGGGTAAAAAGTTTCGAAAATTCTCGGGTCCGTCGTTCAAAAAAAAAAAAATTCAAGCTAAATTCAAAATAAAGCACCGATAGAAAAACTAGTCGAATGATCCCATAAAAAATGTTCCACGAGAAAGATATTCCAGGAGCCATTGAAAAAGAAAGCAGAGCCATAAATCCTCCTCGCTTCCCACTACAAGGTACGTGGTGCGTATTGATCGTAAAATCTGCAAACTACATGCAGCCTGGACCGAACTCTAATATATGGAAATCTTCTAAATCCAACCGAAGGAGCTGATAAAGCAGACTGCGTCGCGCGAAACGTGACAGGGAAGCGTCGGACGGTGTTATAGGCGTCGTACAAGTATATACATATATATATAACAAAAACAATGCATTATGCATCGCATCGATTCCCACGTAAAATATAAAAATATGTTCGACTAAGCCTGCGCAGAGAGTCGATATCATCTACAAAATAGCCGACTGTGTCCTCCACTCGAAAAGTCTGCAGTACTTTTTAATCTCTTAAGTCAGCGAGCGCAGCGCCAAGGGAACGGCGAACAATGAAATCATTCATAGCTTCTAGCCTCGAGTTCTGCAAACATAGATTATACGCGTATAAGAGACAGTATCGAAGATCCAAGTATGAATCCTTGAGTGCCTCGAACGTGTCATGAAAATTTTATTCATAGAGGGCGTCGTGAAAATCAATACTAAATTTAAAATTAATGGCCGACGCTTTTGGCGCTGAAAAAAAATACCACCACACAAAGGAAGCTATACGAAAACGGAAATCCGTGTGAAGTGTAGAGACATAAAATAAAGAAACCGGAAAAGATGAATTATCAAGGTCGAGCATGGTAATAACTCTGAACGTAGTCTCTTTTAACTACCGACTCTTCGGCTGTCCCTGAAGGCAGCCACAGAAGGGGAGTTTCGGGAGCCTTTTTATCATTGTATATCGCGCGGCCAGCATGAGTGACAAAGTTCAGACGGTAGTAAAGCGGAGGTTGAGTGTCGTGCAAGGAGTAGCGAGAGATCAAGAGTGAAAGAGAAGGAAAAATAATAGAATCGGAAGGACCTATAGACGCGTGGAACGAGGGTCGGAATTTCTTTTGTCGTTACGTGCAATAAGGATCGGTTATGTTTGCTCGTGCGTCTGGTAAATATGGCGTCGGTATAAACTGTAGTCCAGAGAGTATAGAAGGAAATGAGAGAAAGAGACGGAAGAAGCAGGCGGTTTGTTTACTTCGGGAATTTGCCGCTGGGGCAGCACGGTAGAAATATTGAAAGAGGAAAATATGGAGGGGTCGAAGTAATACATAGGTATACAGATGGATACTGGACAGGGTTGCTACTCGAAAGGTCCATAAGGGTGCGTGCACATATTTCATCGTAAAAGCAAAGACACGCGTGACTGGAATCGTTTGGTGTGGATATAACCGTCTTGTAGGATTTTTTTTTCATCCCTTCTTTTTTTTCGGTTCCTCAAGCATTGTCTATGGGAGGATTTTTTTTTCTTTCCATCACATACCATTTCATCCCCTGTTCCGTTTGCTAGGATCCTTTAGGAAAGTGGAGCTTTATCGAGCGAAGCTTTAGGTTTATTCTTGAGATCGAAATGCGCCCTTAGCTATATATTTCATGGCGGGACGGGGGGGGGGGTCGTATCGGGAGGCTAGAATTTCATCCCTCAGTCATTTCGCTGGCATAAACTTCTGCGAGGGGATGCTTCGGCTCTCTTCCTTGCTCTTCTTAACTCGAGTCATAAGGGATGATGCAGGCTTCGAAAAGGGCTCTTTACGTTTCTATGTTTCCCTCGAGGGCGGCTACGAGCTCCACTGTGTAATTCAACACTTGGCGGGAGCTTTATTTGATTCGGAATAGTTATAGGAATGCCTTGGTGAAAGATGCTTCTCGTGAAATTTTTATTTTTTTTAAGTCAAAGGGAATGGAGAGACGATTTACACAGGAAATAGATAGAACGAGATAAACACGTCGTGTCACTAAAATTACAAGATACACATTTTTAGGCCTGGTGAAAGTGCGACAGAAAAAAATCTATTTTATCGACAGAGCAAGAAAGGTTCATCCACTTTTTGATGAATCAAAAATTTTTTTTTGCAGGAATATAATCCCAGCTGGAAATATATACACTGCGATGCGTAACGCCCCTCCGTTAAATTCGCTCTGCTCGTCCAGATTATTTTTTTTTAGTTTCACCATCGACGCTCAGCGACCGACGCTCAGCGTAGCGTAGCAACGACTAAGCGTTCGACTGTGGGGTAGATATGGGAATAGGATTTTATGGGACGTAGACGCGTGTCGGACATTGTGAGTTATATAGGAGAATTCTATCGCCTGAAAAAGTACGCGATAAGCGCAGAGCGTAAAGCGATAATGACGTATCCGCAGATTTTACGATTTATAAGGGTTCGCTAGGCCACCGTGTAAAGATATTGGCTTATCAAAAAAAGAAATCGAAGGGTGAAGGTATTAACTTCGAAGGGAGGG
>JARQSV010000241.1:193304-211092 GCA_030142285.1 Calameuta idolon | reverse complement strand
AAAAAAAATCTGGGGAAGATAAAAAAAAATTTAAGGGAGAATGTAGGTTAGGTACAGTCAGAAGATTAGTGTCTGGGATTCATGGTGTCCTCGAGTTCAAAAGTGCCAGAGGGTTGCTCCACTAAGGGAGGCTCAACCCCACGAGCACGAGAAACCATTCTCTAGCCCTGAAGTTCGTGCGGATAGAAATTCAGGGTGGACCCATTCCTTGTCCAAACATTGTGGCTTTCCTCGTTACCGACTTCGAGAAGGGTCTCCGGAGGGTATTACGAATATGGGGGTAGTTTATTTTGGTAAGGAAAAAAAAAAAATAAAAAAGAGAAAGAGAAACATCGAATAAGACTGCTGTGGAATTATTTGAAATTCAAACGTCGGAAGCGTTCATTTTAAACGAGGTTAAGGACACGCCTGAATACAGCTACCACGTGAGTTTTGCCACAGGTTTCAGCAATCCACGAGCTACCCTTGGTTATTCGAAGCAGCAATTAGCCATTCGCGTAACGACCCTTGCATTATTCTCACTGTTTAACCCTTCCATCGATTACCAATCAACCGATGGAGAATTCGCCTCCTGCTGTCAAATTTGTACCCGTATGTACACGTACGCCTATAGGAAAGTCCTTATGTGCGACACACACGTTCCAGAAAGAACGTTTGATGCGCAAAGTTGTTCAAAAATTAACCTAACGAGGCACGTACAATACTGGAGCTGGGTGTCAATAATTTTTTGACAGGAATTAATTTTCATACGAAATATCGAACCCTATCGTTCTCTACACTGTGTACTTCGTAATACGTAATAGTCACTGGTTTCTGAATGTAATATATGCATCCTTAACAAGCTTACCTCAACAGACTAAATCCTCTAGCTTGTTAGATGGCTGCAACTCCTGACCCACATCCGAGTCTTGATCAAACACGAGTATTCACGATCACAAAGAATACTGAAGATCTTGTTTGGATTTTCTTAGATATATTGATTCTTGGCAGGATTAATTTTATCGGAATGACACTCGTTGGACAAATAGACATGCATCGTTTGTAGTCTGATATGAAAACGCGTGGATTTTTAATTATTCGTGTAAAGCAAGAGAACGTACCTACTGTGGAATATATACGTCAATGTTTACACGAAGTCGATCGAATAAAAAGTCAGCTAGACGTATCCTGACAGAGAATGAAAAGATATCAGAGGAAGAAAGATATGTCAAAGGACGATCTGCTTGTTGGAAATATTTTCAATCGAGATCGAACTTAGTTTTTCACTTGAATCACGTTGTCCCACGCTCGACAACAAAGAACGTTCGAAGTTTGTATTACTTTATGAACACTGCAATCTTTTCTCTAGGCCTTATTGTTTACAACTACACTGTGAATCGATGTACGCGATCTAGATGCATTCATTTTTCCCAAATTCCATTGCGTAGAACGACAGTGCGGTAAGAATTTTCCGTATCCACATCGTGTCACTGTTTCTAGGTTAAAATCACTTTTAAATCCCGTTAACGTTTCACTACTCAGCTTTACAGTAAGATCCTCTGTCGGACATTTTCTTTTTTCACGGAGTCTCACACAAGTGAAAAAATCATCACTGAAATCATTACACACGAGTATCCTTGTTTTACGTAATAATATAAAGGACAGAGCTAACGTTACGACGACCTACGTCGGCTCTGTACTGCGGCTGGGTCGAGCACCCTACCTAGACGACGTCGTCGTTCTCCTCGTCCATTGAGGGCTCGACGCACGCGCCTGAAAGACGCCACCCGAAATGCACAAACTATCCCTCTTTCATCCCTTCCAACGAAGCGCAAGACTCTCCCTCCTTTTTTAAACTATCATCCCTTTGTGCTACGCCGTACAAATCGGGTGGATCATATAAATCGATCGAAGATCTTAACTCGGCCTGAGAGGTTAGGTTTATCGATACCGTTATAAAAAATGTACATGGACGTATTTAGCCATTACGTTTGAGAAGAGGGATTCTCCGCCGTTTAAAATAAATCTACCGTACACCATACGAGGGTAGGGCCGATCTTGATTATTTATTTATAACCATGAATATTTATAAGTTCAAACGACATTATTTTGGGCATTTCCGTGCTCGACGAACGTTCGACTGTCAGTTTGAAAAAAGCTAGACGAAGAGGTGGAAGGAGAGGAGCTACCGAGGTTGGTCGTCGTAACCGTCCTGGATGTGCGCATGCGCGGGCGTCGGTCGTCATGGCGACGGGATGCGAGAATGCCGCGTGCGAGTGCGTATTGATTACTCTCTCTCTATTTTACGATCTCTATCATCGTATCTACCCCTGCGACTACAGGAACATTTTTCCTGGGCAGCCAGAAGTGGCTGGCAGTCGCTGCCAGCATCACCCGACGTTACACACCGACAGCTTCCTGTCATTTCTTTCTGTGGGGACTGCGAAGAATGACCTCCGTGTCGAATTACTTAGATTAACCCTTCGCCCTTCGTTTCTCCCCTGCTTTGACGTTTTCACCGCGTCCTTCAGGAACAGCAATTAAACGTGGGACACGTAATCCTTTAATGGCAAGCACGTAATCTGGGGTAAGGACGGAAGGAGTCAAAAAGACAGAGCATAAATATATTCAAGGAACAGGAAAGACGGAGACAGCTGAAATGGGTCGTTGAGATTTTTTCAATTACGTTTCGTACTTAAAAATTATCTGTTACTTAACATCGCCCACTGGTTGTTTCGGTTCGTTACCAAGGTTACCGGAAATTCTAGCTGGAACTAATTGTCGTAAGAATTTTGCAATGAATCTATCAGTGTATCAGATTCTGGAGACAGTGGCGTATTTATTTTTTGTAGCTATTTGCTACATGCAATATTTTTTTTTTATTTATAATGCTTTTCAAGTGTTTCTACGACCAGATAAAGGTGTACGTACATACGGCGAGTGCTTTCACATTGAGAAACCAAGCGCTGAAGTGTTCGCGCTGAGGGATGGTAAAAGTTCGTTTCCCTGGAGATGACCGAGAGAAAAGCTCGCCGAGAAAAAGAACGCAGACGCTCCACTGGACGAAGGAAAACCGGGTTGCGTACAAAAGAATAAAATAAAAGAAAATTGAGGAGTCTCCTAGCTTCTTTCCCTCGAGGGACAAGGCGGCGCCTTTCTTCATGGTAGATTATCAAGACCATTAAGAATATCAGGATGCCGCCATTACTATAACGCTGGTGTTACTTCTGTCACGTATTATGAGAAAGTAAAAAAAAATCATGAATCTACACGTGTGCATATATGTATATATATATATATATATATTGCTTCCGGGAAATTAAAGTTACCGCCTCCCGTCTGGCTTTTCCTACCGATTGAGAAAGTCGTACGGAGAAATCACGCAGTGCTTCTGTTTCTTATTATTTATTACGCCATAGTCAAGCTAGCTGGACGACATTAAATTTCGATCATTGTTCCTTTTGCATTCACAGGCGATAAGCCGTGTCTAACGAGGAAATACAATTTTCACACGGAAACATTTATCAAGATGGGTTGAGAAAATTTAGGTTATGTAATCCACGATATACTTTGTTAAGGTATGCTTTCTCACAGAAAAAGAAAGAAAAACAGAAAATTACTCCCGAAGGCAACACGCAGAACTTTCCACGTGACTGATTTGTAGGTCTTCCTGAAATCGTCGACGTCACGGATAACGCACGGATTGAATTCCCACCCACTAAGGGTTGCTTATGATTTATGGAAGACGTTGGCTCCGGAGGGTCGCGCACGACACCCCTTCTATTGGGAATCTCACTCTTCCGTCTGTGAAAAAGGAAAAAAAAAAAACAAGCACGAAGCGACAAGCAGAGTGAATATGAAAGTACAAGAAACAGACACGTCGTCAGTGGCGCCACTGTTTGTCCTTTTGAAATCGGAAAGTATGACGCGAGTGCCGCGAGATAAATTTAATGTTTCTTAAACAAAAAATGAAGAGTTTCCAAAGCTGAAAACATAATACCAATACAATCTTCGAAATCGTGCGTGATTCGTGTACTGCTTGAGAAATATCGTGTATCTTTAAATCGTGTTTACAGTCGGAAGTTTTTGTGGTTATGTAAGTCTGTACGTCTAGGACAATTCTGTGTACATACGGGCATGTCGTGTATCATATTACTTATGTGGCCTTTTTGTGGCTAATAAATAAAGATTGCGAAGCGTATACACTGACCCAAGACTTTATACTCTTTACGAGTATCCAGTGTGTAAGTATCCAATTAAAAGGAAGACGTGACAATGCTGGTACGCTTGGATTATTCGTGACACTCTCGTTTTCACTCGTTCTCTCATCATTTGGTTACACTCGCTGGGCACAGGGACGCAACTCGCGTGAGAATTAAAAAACCATTTCTTTTGAACGTTACGCCAAGATGAGAATCTGCCACCCTGAAGGGCGAGCAACTTCAACGAATGATGACGAGCGTCTAGTATATAAAATGGTGAAACTCTTGACGAGCGTCCACTTCCATAACGTATTTCATACTATACATCTTAAATTCCATAACGCATTTCATACTGTAAATTTTGAATTCCATAAAGTATTTCATACTATAAATTTTAAATTCCATAACGTATTTCATACTGGAAATCTTGAATTCCATAACGTATTTCATATTGGAACTTTTGAATTCCATAACGTATTTCATACTGGAAATCTTGAATGATAGAAAACTGTATGAAAGTTTTAAACACAAATTGTACAGTGGTATAACGTTTTTAATAAACTATCAAGAAGGGAGAGTGTATCAGTGAGAATGAAGTGTCTCTTCGTTTTGCTGGCAATAGTTATAAACGACGCGTGGTGTCTTTTACCAGGGGAAGACAATTTTGTAAAGTCCTCGGTAACGCCGCTCAGTCTGAAGTCGAAGGACGAGGAGAAAGCGAGTAAAAGCGCTGAAGGAACTGCTGAAGGAAAGGATGGGAGGAGAGAAAAGAAAGGAAGGACTTTTCTTGGACCATTGAGTTTGGACTTTGGAGATAAGTTTTCAATAGAGAGTAGAGCTGTGGTACTAGCATAAATATTGTAGAAGAGATTAAATTGGTTACAAAGAATTTTATAAGGATTCTGTGTCCTACAGGCTCCAGCTGTTGCGGTTCG
Source organism: Calameuta idolon (assembly GCA_030142285.1). Taxonomy (NCBI): domain Eukaryota; kingdom Metazoa; phylum Arthropoda; class Insecta; order Hymenoptera; family Cephidae; genus Calameuta; species Calameuta idolon. Next base: position 205,976 of record JARQSV010000241.1, on the reverse strand, counting down.
AAATACGGATCACATGGGAATGAATATTACCCATCGCGTTACGGCAGTCGACCTGGTAACAGGTATTGTTATATTAGATATTTGTTAAATATTATTATTTTACTTGATATTAATTCTTATTGCGTGATAGATACGACTGGCAGAGTTCAAGCTATCCATTAGGATTGACCGGAAGTTCTGAAAGCTTTGGAAGACCTGGTGGTAACACTTACAATGACGACAGGTATAAAATATTATTGAGAATTTGTTGTTTGGAAATTATTATCTTATTCTCATTATTAGGTACGGGTCACGGCCGGGGTATGGAGCTTCCGGTAGACCTGGTAGACCTGAAAGACCAAGTTTTAGTATAGGAGGTAGCGGTGGATTTGGAGGAGGAAGTCATGGAGGCGATGGTAGTGAATTTGGTGGAGGTTTCCAAGGCGGTCGTCCAGGATCTTTTTCAGGAGGTTCTGGTAGTTTTGGAGAAGGAAGTGGAGGATACGGAAACGGTGGATACGGTGGGGGATACGAAGGCGGCGGTCATGCAGGTAGACCAAGTTATGGCGGAAGACCAGGTTTAGGTGGAGGTGGACCAGGTTATGGCGGGGGTGGACCAGGTTATGGCGGAGCTGGACCAGGTTTAGGTGGAGGTGGACCAGGTTATGGCGGAGGTGGGCCAGGTTTAGGTGGAGGTGGACCAGGTTATGGCGGAGCTGGACCAGGTTTAGGTGGAGGTGGACCAGGTTATGGAATATCAGGAACATTTGGCGATCATACCACGTTCGGAGGCCATGGGGACGTAGGAGGATACCCTGATGACACTTCCTCAAGAAATATTCAAACTCAAAAGGTGCCCTCAACATTTTCCCAATAATGTTTAAATTTTCCAAAATTCTTAATCCGCCTCATTAACACTCAGGCTTTAGCTCTTAAAGCATTGGCTGGTGTCGCTTTGATTGGCGCTGCAGCTGCTTTGGCTTCCAATCCAGTTCTTCTACCTTTGGGTGCCGTTTCAGGCAGAAGGAAACGCTCGAATAGTTATTACGATCGAGATCAAAGCTACGGGACTGGGAATCACGATGAGGTATTACATTATTATAAAAAAAATTAATATTCTTGCCGGCAGAGATGCTAGGTACAAAAGGAAAAAAATATATATATATTCACTACCTCTTTCCTTGAACATCAGATCACCCAGGATCACATAATACTGAAGAACTTGTTGACTTCTCCTAAATGCATCGCCAGGTTGGCTTGCGAAGTTCAACACGATTACGTGACTGATATTAAAAAATACAAAGATACCACAAAGAAACACGGGAGCGTATATTACAATTTGGAAAATCGTTTTTCGGACTTGTACGTAGAGATATAGAATCTTAATTAGAAATTTGAATAATTCTAAACACTGCAAGATCACATTAATTTTCAGGATACGTACCAACATTTTGGATTCGAAATATGTACGAAAACATCTAAAAGACGAAATAACGAGAGCTGTCGCAGTGGGAGCCAGCGAGGGAAGCTGCAAAGTTTTTCCCTGTGATCTAACAGCCTGAGATACGGATGTTACCTAATGGCAATAACTGTCTTATCGTAATGAGATATTAAAGTTTAATTTAATTACGGTAATCTAGAACGGTGTCTTATCTTTATTCTTATTTCTCTTATCTCTTACCTTTAGGAAGCTCTTCTACTTCTTAGATAAGTTACCTGCGCTCGATACTCGCGCTAACTGGTTATTGGAATGCGAAACTGTACGAAAGAATTCGCAATGTCACAATTGTCTTTCTAGTCTGGCTTATTTCTACCAGGGAATTTGTTATCAATGGTTTAATGTTGAAGTACTCACTTACGTTGACTGACGTGTCCTAATGCTTGTGAAAACACAACGTGGCAGTTTGTAGCCTGTTACGCGAATGGGAATACCAATGTTGATGCCATTGATATCGAGTTCGATTAAATTGACAGTGAAAACAAAATTTGATATCAAGAGGATAGAATAGATAATAACAAATGAGCAACAGCACGCCAATCTTTAAATATCGAATGTGATTCAAATTATATGAAATACTCTACAACTTTTGTTGAGGTTAGGTTAACAGTGAATATGCTACTTTCATATTGTATATTACATTGCATTTCTTTTTTCACTGTGGTGTGATCGTGATTCCGCAATTTTTTTTTTATTAGTCTTGTTGAAGCTCGAAAAGCTGCGACAATTTTTAAGTATCTTACTAACTAAGTGATCAAGGGTAAAACAAACAGAGCATGAAGAGAAAATCAGAGAGAAATCACACGATTGAGGATGGTTGTGAAAACTCAAGTAATGTCACAGAACATGGTGACATTCGTGGGGACAAACAAAATATTGCAATATTGTTCTTCTTGTATTTGTTACAAGGAATCCCGTTAGGCCTTACTAGTGCTATTCCTATGATACTCCAAAATAGAGGTGTTTCGTACAGACAACAGGTATGCTCTAGTTGCAGATGCAATGCTGGATATAGGAAAGACGATATTTATAAAATTATGTCCTTGGTATGTTTTAGGCAGAATTTAGTTTTGTTCAGTGGCCATTTTCCTTGAAACTATTATGGGCACCTATAGTGGATTCTGTATTCTCGCCAAGATTTGGCAGGAGGAAAACGTGGTTGATTCCTACTCAGTACCTCATGGGTATATTTATGTTATTTCTGTCAGGACACATAGACTATTGGCTAGGTGACGAACATCGTAGACCAAACATAGAACTACTTACCACTTTGTTCTTTGCACTTAACTTTCTGGCTGCCACGCAGGATATTGCTGTGGATGGCTGGGCTCTCACGATGCTTAAAAGGTGGTTCGGTAGTTTCTTCCAGTTGACGTATTGAACATAATATGTCTGTAATATAAATATAAATTGATTACTGATATTTTTTAAGATGCAACGTTGGCTATGCATCCACTTGCAATAGCGTAGGTCAAACAGCAGGATATTTTCTAGGATACGTACTATTTATTGCATTGGAATCTGCACACTTTTGTAACAACTACTTAAGAAGCGAAGCATCTGACACAGGCATTCTCACATTACCTGGTGAGCAGAAATTTGTCAATAATATTTCTATAATCTATGCATTAAATTAATTAAAATCAATTATCTAGGATTCATGTATTTCTGGGGCTGGGTCTTTATTATTACTACTACCTCAGTCGCCTTGTTCAAACATGAGGATGGGGGACGAAAGCCAAAGCACGAACACTTAGATATGGATATAAAAGATGCTTACCTTGTACTTTGGGATATTATAAAGTTACCAAGTATTAAAACCATGAGTATAATTTTGTTAACAGCCAAGGTTCGTTCAACATTACAATGTAGTCAACATAAAACTACTTATGCAACTTCGTTAAATACTCTTTAAATTATGTAGATCGGCTTCTCTGCATGCGATGCAGTAACAGGTTTGAAAATGGTGGAAGCTGGTATCCCAAGAGAAAAATTTGCTTTAATGGCAGTTCCAATGATTCCTTTGCAAATTGTTTTGCCCTTAGCCATTTCAAAATATACAGTCGGTCCAAGACCTATGGATGTATACTTAAAAGCAATGCCCTACAGGTAAACCAATAAAAAAAAAAATAGTATTCTAGAAACACTATACTAACACTTCAAATATTATTCCTCTTTTAGACTGGGCTTTGGATTAATAGCTGCATTCCTGGTGTGGATCACACCATCCATTGTTACAAATGGTGACATACCAGCATACTACTACGTCATACTAATCTTACTATATTCGATCCACCAAGTAACTACATAAATATATTTGTTATTTACCAAACAACATATATTGCAATATACTATTGGTTTCAGATTACTCTATACAGTATGTTTGTAGCTGTCATGGCCTTTTTTGCTAAAATCAGTGATCCAATTGTCGGTGGTACATACATGACACTTTTAAACACATTATGTAATCTTGGCGGAAATTGGCCAGCCACAGCCGCATTATGGCTGGTAGATGTTTTAACCTTCAGACAGTGCAGCAACGATCCCAGCAACGATTGCAGTACTGCAATTGAGAGAGAGGTATTTTTTAAATCCATCCATTATAATTTAGCAACCGTTATCTCATTGCTTCCTACGTAACTGTTTCTTCTATTAAATTTCCAGCTTTGCGCCAGTAAAGACAATGGCGAATGTCATATGCAACTGGATGGCTACTACATTGAAAGTATATTGTGCGTAATAGTTGGTTTCCTTTGGCTACGATGGGGTCGTAGGAAAATAAATATTTTACAGGCAAGACCACTCTCAGCCTGGAAAGTCATGACAGTACTGCAGAAGAGCTAGCATTATGCATCATAATAGAATTTTTTTTAAATTAATTAAACATCTTTTGATCGTAGGCCATTTTTACTGTCCCGTTTCTTAATTCACAAGTATTTTATTTATTACGCCTTCTATGATTACTATCGTTTATTTATTTATTATTGCAATTGGACTTAGCACAAGTTAATAGCAATAAGCAATTTGTATGAATATATCGACCATACTTGACGTTGATCATAGAGAAACGTCTGAGGGACCTAGAAACAGGACAAAAATAATGAGAAATTATATTTGATTTTCATTTCAGAGCGTTCTAATGTAGAAATATTTGCTACGCCGACCATGAATATTCTGTGATACTTTTGTGAACGCTTGTCATTTTCACATACCGTCACCAAGTGCTCGTCCTGGCACTTGTCTCCCCGTGAGAAATAAAAGAACCTAATAATAGATTTAAAAAAAAAAATTAAGTGCTCGTCAATAAGCTCAATTGTCCAAGACTTAATTAAAATTTGTTAAGTCACGTTTATGTCCTACTCATGGTCTTTGTTACTTTTTGCATGGTGTTGGCAGAGATTTCTTTTTATTTGTAAAACACATATCGAGTTTAACTGACCTTCCCAGCTTGTGCTAACAGTACTACTAGATAACTTGTTAAAGTAAAGAAGATGGTAGATAATCATCCGCACAAGAAATACAGACATTATTTAATTATATGAGATACACATGGACACAAGTAACGTGTATAAAATTTCCTTTTATTAGAAACTATTGAGAAACGTTGAAGTTTGTTGTACGAGGCTTCAGCATTTCTAATAAATAGATATTATGATTGCTTGTACAAATATTCTATCTCTTGTTCTTAGCAGTTTTATAATGTTTCATCCATTGTTATTCGCAATTTACTGGCAAGGTTCTTAATCCTTTCAAAAATATTTACAAAGCCTGACGAAAACCATTTGAAAAAATTTATATATTTCTCAAAATGCTTATTAGATCCTTGCCAGGTCTCACGTGAATTCCTGTGCTCTGTTTCAATCTTATTAAAAAACATATTGTAATTCTTGTCGGTATCATTATTTCCAAGAATATATCGCAACAGTTCCTTTGTAAATTCATGTTCTTTCCTGTAACCGATAATAATTTTATAAAAAATTCTATCTGTATATACATATCTTTACCACTTACCTGTTATCACTTATTTTATCCCCATCCGTTCTTCTACTTTCCACTACGATGTATAAAAGCAAATGGTATAATGTTCAGGACGAACAATTTATAACTCAGACAGATATTCTGAGCTGAATCGTAGCCATGAGAAGGTTTTAATACGAATAAAAGAATCTATACCCATAATGTACTTCATACATCTGTTTGATATTGAGTTACCGAATAGTTGACGTAAAGTTACAATAATCTTTTTCACATAAGAAATGAATAGCACAAACAATAACGAATCCAATTGTCACTATCTTTTTGTTATAGATCCCGTTATGATGTGAGTTCTATGTCATTACTATAGTCCTGCCATTGTCAAGTGAATACACTGTCATTAAAAGATGTATCATGCACTTGGAATCTTGATAGATTTTATTAATCAATACGTGTGATTAAATAATATTCATGATAAAGTAACATTAACGAAGAGTAGCGGATTAACCACAACATCCAGGATCAGCTTGACGAGCAAGATTCTCAGCCAGGGATCTCTTGATAGAAGAATGCGTCGACGTCGCTTCTGCAGACTCTGGTTTCGTTACTGTACTTCCGCTAACCGGAACTGCAGTGCTGCCGGTGGAAGGAGCAGGAGGAGCCGGATGTTCCTCTGCACCCCGCTGCACGAGACTCTGTAAAAACAATTTAAAAAAAGTATTCACTACCATTAAATTATTCCTTATCCTAACGACCATCGTTCTCCAATAAAAATATTCTAATTTCTCTAAAAATTTAACATACCGATTTCCCATTGTCACCCGTTGTCGTTGAATGAGAATCAGTCACCGTTACTTTGGATTCTTCGCGACACTCGACTCTCTTTACAAATGCAAAACTGAGAACAGCAATTGCCAATATTATTTTCACCGACATGTTATCTTTCTTTTTTTTTTTCTTTCTTTCTTTCCCCCAAAATACTTCACTTATTTCCCGCTACTTTTCTCTTTCCCTCGACTTCACTTCGAATACAGCGGGTCTCACGAGCCGACCAGCCATTTTATTCCAATGTAATTTCATGCTTGTTTTTAACGTCCAAGACGTTTCCTACCGCGACTTGACATTTACTCTGACCGATCGAACGGAATTTCACATTTAGCGTATCAATCGGTCATGAGAAATGCGAGCAATCTTAATCATTCGGACACCAGGTACATGCCTTGGCTGTCTCTTTAATTGTTTAATGGCCGACATTGTTTTTCTGCATTCCTCAAACAGGAATAATCCCAGCCGCCTCGTAAAAAGTCTAATTATTCATTTCGCTCGTATAGGCACGATTGTACAGTGTGTCTGCGTCTATCTGTACCACGTACGTATAATATATATATATTTATAATTGATATACAACGATCGAGTAACATTGTGCGATATTCGCTGCGTAACGCGTATCTCGTATAACTATTTTAATTTATAAACATTTAATTACGAACCGTTCGGAAAACGACATGCAACCTACGCACAAGGTTCGCGTTATTGGACATTAAGCCGACTTTCCACAGAACTTCGTACTATGGCAAAGAAGAGAACCTTTTGGATTTCCTCGTAGTTTTCACTTTGTACGATGTCATTCGAAACAATGACATTTTGAGATTTCATTAGAAATAAACTAATCGTCGGCCATCTTATGTATCTATTTACAGACAATGGATAATTCTAACGTTTATGCGCATCCACATTGTTATCTCATTGATCTCATCATTGTGCCGTATTTACAACAAAGATTGCTCCTACTACAAGGATCAAAGCTACGGTGTTCGTTATTCACATTTACAAATGGAGTTTCGATTGAAAAATAAAAATCAAGGGAAGAAAGTTCTCGAACTGATGTACCGATAAAAGCGCGTATAGATTGGATCTAAGAAGATTTTGGATTTTGTGGTTCGATTGCGATTGCGGCCTTATCACTCTCTTTTTTTTTGGTACTGGAACACTTAGCATTAAAAAAATCGTCCTCTTGGACGATCTATTGTCTCGTTTTTGATACGATTATTTATCATTAATAGTCTAGCTGTTCCCAAGGCACCCTTATTTTTTCATCAACTTTTAAATTCATCTAATCGTGCACAAGTGTCTGCCTAAGAAAACAAGAAATTTTCATTGAATTCGATAACTAAGCTTTAACGCTTATCTATAGGCGTGATCGATCGATGATCGATAATAACGATCGAACGCGGTTAATGAAATATTGTAACTGTGATTGGTATCTTTTTTTTTTTTTAACAAAAATAAACATCCCTGACGATCGAGGAGGCTTGAGCCTTATTTGTAAGCGGTTTACTGAAATTCGGGATTTCGAGTAAATTACGATATTTCGATTTCAGACGAGGGCAATGATTTTCGAGACGAATCGAAAAAGACGTTCGCCAATGGAAGGTTAAGAGAAAAAAAATAAGTTATTGATTTCAAAATTCGAATAAAAAAATTTCGATCTTCTTTACTGAAGAAACTCCTCGTTGCTCAAAATCGGAACTTTGTCGCTTTTTTGACTGACGCGCAGAGTAGCTCCCCATCTTGCACCGCGACCAGCTTCCGACGAAGCCATTAAGATTGAATAAGAATTCGGCGAAACGGCTTCCTTGCTATAGTGAATTCCGTACAGGAAGTAAATGAGGATTCCTGAAGAAAAGAAAAAAAGTAATTAACATTATTTCTCTGAGTTCAAGCAGAATCTTCTTATCGAGGACTTGCCTAAGATCATCCAGACCAGAAAGCGGAGCCAAGTGAGAAGAGAAAGATGCAGCATCAGTGCAATGTTAAATAATATACTCAGAGCAGGTACCAGCGGCACCATGGGAACTCGAAATTTATCACTCGGTGGATTTTGACGATAAGCAGAAATTACAAGGAGACCTGAAATCAATATCAGATTACCTGATGCCGGTTAATTAATCTTTATCAGTACTTACATCCAATCAATGACATTATCAGCATCACCAGACTGACGTAATCCCACCAGACTGGTGCAAATGAAGTTTCCGTTAAAAGATGTACAAGTGCGCAAAGTGGTACACAGGTTGTTGTGTAAAGCGTAATGGAAGCCACAATGGCAGTTCTCTTGTCAGTATGTTTCAAGAGATTGGCCAACCAGGCATACTGGAATCTTGGCTTATCAGGTCCGTCAGAAAATTCCAGCAGCTGAAAGTGAATATCAGAGGTACCGAAGAGGTAAGAAGGAGAGACATCAGTTTGAACAAACTTTTAACTACCTCAGATTCCGCAGATGCTACACTGTTGCATTCACTGTTCGAATCCGCACCCTCCGTAGGTGGTGAACCTGGAGTACTAGGAGTTCCAGCTGGTGATGGATTAACAGCAGCAGGTTCAGGTCGATACCTAAGTACTATCACACTGGCCGAGACAATGGTATATGCTAGAAAAGTACCAATGGACATGAACTCGACAAGATGCTTTAGGTCGAAGAGAAATGCAATGAGTGCACTGAAGAATCCACTGATGGCCAGATTGGCTAAAGGAATCTGAGTGCGTTTATTGACACGACCCAGGAAGCCGAAGAGGAGGCCATCGCTGGCCATAGAGTACATGGTTCTCGGTAACGAGAACAGAGAGCCGAACAAGGTCGTTGTCATGCCGCAAAGAGCTCCGACGCTAAAAGCATTTTAAAACAAGGGGTCAAATAATAAGTTTTACATCAAAGCACAAAACTCTTTTGCACTTGCCTGATTACGTATTTAGCCCAGGGCATTCCGCGTGCGGAAAACGCTTCTGGCAGAGCAGCGTTAGGATTGATACTCCAATAAGGAACAACCAGAGTAAGAGCAGCGCTGACCAGAACGTAACCCACTGTGACTATCGCCATTGAAAATCCTGTAGCCAGTGGTATACTCCTTCCAGGATCTTTAGCTTCCTCGCCGGAAGTAGCAATGGAGTCAAAGCCGACGAAGGCATAGAAGCACGTGGCGGCACCTGATAAACAAACGATAAGTAAAGTCCTGGTATTAATGGAGAATAAATATTTATAATATCAAACTCACCGGCCAATACACCGCCAAATCCATAAGGTAAGAATCCTCCGTTCTTTTCACTCCAGTTGTCCAGATCGGCATAATAAAATCCAAGAGCTATCGTCAGTCCCATGACAGCAAGATTGACAAGTGTCAACAATGAATTGACAGCTGCTGATCCTTTCACACCGAGTGCCAATAATAATGCATAAACCAGACATAGCAATGCTGCTAGAGGATCAGGATAATTTCCTAAAGGTTCTCCCATCGTGTGACCACCCATTACACTTTTTGTAAAGTTACTTATTGCTCCTCCTGCCAAGGAGTCTACGTAGCCGCTCCATGCTCTGGCTACGGATGCTGCGCCTGAGGTAAGAAATTAGAGATTAAGAATGATCATGATTAATTTAAAAAAAGCTTTTCTAAAAGAACCTACCAATCATATGCTCCAAAATGATATTCCAGCCAATGACGAACGCCCAGAATTCACCAATGGATACGTAAGTGTAGACGTAGGCGCTACCAGCCTTTGGCACTCTTGCGCCAAACTCGGCGTAGCACAGTGCAGCCAATAGGGACGCAAGGCCAGCGAACAGGAAGCTGAGGACGACACCTGGACCAGCCGTGTCGTGGGCGACGGTTCCAGTCAGCACGTAAATTCCGGCTCCGACCATATGACCGACACCTGTAATTAGTCCAGGAATCGTTATAAGCTCGTTGTTAATGTAGGAATAAGGAGAATTAATGGTACCGGAAGTGATGTCTTTTACTTACCCAGGAGAGTTATGTCGAACGTAGAGAGACACCTTTTTAATGGAGTTTCCATAACGTCACCCTGGAGCTTCTTTGTACGATTCATCTTAGCACATATTCCGGACATCACGTGGCCCAGAATCATCCGTCGAACGGACGGCATGTTATTGTCAATTCTTCGATCCTTTAATTATATTATTCAATTGGATATCGATTTAATCCCTTAAGTGAGTACGTGTTGGATAATTAATATATTTCTAACCCAACTCACCTATTGGTTCACAATTCAATTCTTTCTTAGAACTCTAGCAGTCCCTTAATTCTAGTCCGAATAATAGCTTTGACAATCTCACTTTGAGAATCCTTGTGAACTCCTGTCTAATGGACGACGGTGACGTCGCGTGGAATGTCGACGCTACACGCAAACTCCGCTTTGCGATCGATGTAGCTCAAAAAGCTTTTCGTTACGTCATTTGATGGCTGGGATTTTCAAGAACGAAGATCCTTTTTGTATACTGGACATTTTTTAATTAGACTATGGATCGATCATAGATATATTCTTTTATATTCCATACAAGCAGCATGTCAAGTATTGTACTATTTAAGCTTTCCGTACTTTTTGTCTATTAAATCACTGTGTTATATGTTAATGAGATAATTAGTGCTTTTTTAATTAAATGTCTACGTATTTGTATTACGATATAAATAAGGTTTCTAGCTTTTTCTTCCAGTACCGAATAAGTAGTAACATACCTGTGTATGGTACATAACGATAACGAAGTAATTGCTGCCTGAACTCATAGATGGCACGGAAGTCGCTCGAATACTTGGTCTAGTTACCATCCGTCGATAATTGCGTTTACATTCGTGGGATTTAGAGAAGATTAGTCAATCGTGTACATGTGAGAATATACGAAATTCTATATAAATTCTGTCGATGGAAACGTGGACAATGGTGGCTGTAGCCTGTAAAAGAATTTCCAATTGCTAATGGTTTTTTGTCATGGATCATGTGTGGTAAATCAATGGAAAATCATTTGTTACCTGCAGCCCAGTTCCTGCATACTTTACTGTCCGACGGTCTGCATCTCGCTTAAAGGTATCGTAGAAACAGTCAGGATCGTAACCTTGCAGTGCACCATGGGAAATGTGTCAAGCAGTGGCGCCAACACATGGAAAAAAAAATCAAAGATCTTCTTATCTTTCTTTTTATGTAGATCGTTATTTCCTTGCCTATGCCGGTCTCCCATATGACTAACCCCTAGAGACGAGAAGCGAATCAGGAGGACCCGAGCCTAAATATCATTGCCCACGCATCCATCACAGGAAAAATAAGATAAAAAAAGAGCACGAAACTTATTTACGCAAAGGCCAACCGTGAAATAACTTCTGACAAATCTGTCCTCGAAGCTCTGGGGCTTTCTATTATAATTTCGATTTCAGCCGCCTTTATAAAATTCTCTAGTGCACCGTTCAGACGCAATAGCTGAGTGAAAGAATTAGCGTTTAGAAAAATAGACGAAGCATCACAGGTCTCTAGGTTTCCGTGCAAGATGGCAACGGCACGCGAAAGAATTTCCACAATTTTTCTAGTCCTGAAGAACAAAGTTAATAAAATTGGAATTCATATGAAAAAAATAGAATGACAAGTATTGCTAGAATTTTGGAATATTTCAAATCATACAAAAGACGGCGCCCATTCAATGGCGTAACAGTAAATTCGACAGTGTTGAAAAAGGATATTCCAGTCAGCAGTATGTCTGTCCTTGTCCGACCCATACAAGTCCCGATGACTCTGTCTCTCTTAGACTCATGGGGGGTGTATAAAAAAAATAACAAAATCTTACTTCCAGACTCTTCCTGATTGGTCGATAAATTTGATGTCTAATAAAGATAATTATTCTATTATCCAAGATCCATAACGAAGAGACCGCTTTTATGATTTTGTCAACATTCTTCTCAGGCGTATCGAAGCGTTATTGGTGGATAGCTAATTTATTACCGGCAGATTTATCACGTGCCGGGTATATCTATGTATATCCAACTTTTATCGTGGATGGCGTAAAGTATCTTTCCTGCAATTTTATTATGATTAGCAGACTCCTCTCAATTTTAGAGCTATTCTTGTTACAGCCGTATAGTCACAATTATCCAAATTCAAAATGCAAATTGTCTTTCAAGCGACGTCTCATATCAGTGCGTCGTATAATCAAGAAATGATTCCCTATGACTGCGTAGAGAGAGAGCAAAAAATTTATGTACAGAATCTCGAGGCAATTTCAAGTATTTTGAAATAAATTTTTTTCTATTTTATAACTAAAAAATAATATGTAGCTCACGCCATGTAAAAATGTACGCAAGGAGACATTTTATGTTTTTAAAAGCCTAGAAGAATTTCCCATGGGAGTAAACTTATTTAGATGCCTCGGAACAGCCTCGAGTGTC
>JARQSV010000241.1:151440-175669 GCA_030142285.1 Calameuta idolon | reverse complement strand
GATGGTAAAGAAACATAAAATGTATGATCGCAATGTTTATTTTCCTCCTGAAAAGTAGAGCAACGACTTGTCTTCAATTGTGAAAATGTACATTGGTTTGTCTCGTGAGAAATAGATATTCTATCGTGAATAAATAACGGGAAAAAGGATCTTACGGTGAACTTGCATGATTCGTTATATGAAATAACGTAACAGACACGTGGAGATGTTGAATTGAAATTGATAGAATATTTTGTCCCGGGAAGCAGATAGATGCCTCCTTCACTTATTTCAATACTTGCTGAAGAATATACGGAGTCTTCTATACCTACATGGTGTGTCTATAGAATCTGGATTGGGATCGATAAAGCGCTTTACAGTGACCGATAGCTATTGCGCTTTCCTATACGTTATGTACTGGGTGGTACGTATAAAGTGTGTGCGATGGAAACTCAAAGCACATATATTAAAAAAAAAAAGCCTGAATCGTTACACAAGAATAAATATGATATTTTTTGTTTTATCCATCCGAATATAACATTGGATAAAATTCACAAATATCATTGAAAATTGTACAGTCCGATACGAAGGTATTATTCTACGTCATTTGGCAAATTTACAAATCTGAAAGAGACCGTACAGTCCTGATGAATTTATTTCTGTCGGCACGTCTGCCTCTAATGCTGCCCGACTAAACCGTTGCTGTTTTCACTGCAGATACTGTACGACAAATATTCCTATTGCTGACCGAGTCATCTGAGATCATGCGACAGAAGCCAAAGGAATATTGAGAAAGTACCCTGAAAGAAGAAAGAGCATAATTTACTCTTTCCTATTTCCAGTGGGGAAAGCAAACGAATGATGAGGTCAGTGCAAGATGAAGTTGGGCGACTAGAAAAAAAAATAAAAAGAACCCTATTCACATAACAAAGGAGAAGCAAGAAGCAAGAAACGGAAATAAAAAGTTGCGCCATATCAATATGCGCCAGTCGGTACTATCTGTAAAGTACAACTGGTCTCAATCGAAAAGATGGAGACCTTAGAAATGGAAGGAAAAGGTACTTCCGTTATTTACTTCTAGAGATATGTTGTCAAGAGGGACACCTTTTCAGCACTGTACAGCTGACAGTTAGAAAAGGATCCTTGGAGTTGGACTGAGAAGAAAGAAGAAGGATAAATGAAATATTTCCAAATTTCTTCAAATTGAATTATATTTTGGTATCTTGCATATATCTACTCTGTCAATGTCAACAATGACCCGACACAAGGAACTTCGTTGAAACTAAAAGAACTAAATCCATATCAGCTCTGGCAATGATCCTCGATCGTTGAGCGAATGCAAAACGAAAGGAAATAAAAAATTACAATGCTAAAGGGTAAGGTAATCAGTTGCAAATATCCAATAGGGTCTACGTAGCCACAGGGAGTTGCCTGGTACCTAAAGAGGGACCCCGGTGCTGGCTAAAAAAAAAATAAAAAGGCTACAGGGTGCGTAGCACGATGTCGAAGCAGGAGCCAGGAGAGGTTTAGTTCTGTTCATGGAACGAGAAAAAGTAGAGAGAGAGAGAAAACAGAGGAGCTCAGAAGATGGATCTAGACCTAATGGCAAGGCACAAGCCAAGCGGGGAAACATCCGTTCCAAGAGGAAAGGATCAGTAGGAAAGGAAGAGAGAAGGGGCTGAAGAAGATGAGAGGAGAAGAGATGGGAAAGGGGCACAAATAATATAGTAGGAGAGAGAGAGAGAGAGAGAGAGAGTGAGTGAGTCTAACCTGTTGCGGCGCACGCACGTTCAGCCCTTTTTCTTGCTTTCTTTCTCTGTTATCTCTCTCTCTCTCTCCCTCTCTCTCTTCGTTCCTCCCCTCGCTCAATCTTTCTCTCTTTCGCACGCTGACTCTCTCTTTGCGTACGCCGACTCCTCCCTTATCGCGAGGTTTACCTTCTCCCCGTCTCTTCACCCACCCACCCACCCACCCACCGGCAGTCTCTTGCCGAGTTCTCTCCGGGTCAGACACAGTCAGACGGAACGCGACGAGTCCCCATGTAATGCTTTTCGATGGGATTTTCGTTAATGAACATAAATAGTGAACGCATAGATATTCGCCTTTCTTATCTGTAATAAAAATATTTTAACGTCCTAGTGAAACGGTGTGGGTGAATCAAAGACGGCAGAGTCGAGAGACGCAGCTATCATCCCTGTTCACGATAAGCTCGTACCTGGCTGAGAAGATTCAATTACAAGGAGAATGTGCAGCGATCTTCGGTGTGTCGATAATACAGGAACCTGCGGCAGGCGGTTCTAAAAGTTTTAATAATCCTTAAACAATCATTGTATCCAATTAAAACCGTCTTACCTCATCTCAGGTCGCGCTACGTTACACCCAGTAGACCTGGTAGACCTAGTAGACCCAGTAGACCGGGTGTCTGCGGAGCACTGGAATCATCAGGACCTCATAGATGCTGATCTTAGGATCATTGAGACTCTAACTTTTAATACGATCAACTGGTCCCATCGAAACTTCACTGAAGAATTGCTAGGAGTTCTGCTAAGACCACGTTACTCTTGGATGAACCAGCGAAGAAGACGTCGAGACGTCCAAAGGATGAACCAGTGAAGGAGAAATCGAATGATAACAGATCCGTTCAGTGATAACAGGAAGATCAGAGGTCACGAGGCACCAGATAATTCGAGGACGACGTACCAGTGCTTCCTCAGTTCTTTATTCGCTCTTCCGACTCTCTTCGGGTGAACTTTCCTGACCTCCCACGAGGACCCGTTTACGGACGTTAAAATAAGAGAAGACTTACATCACATAAGGGTGGACCTACGAGGGACGTCTCGAGAGTCTGTACAACCTTCGCCAAAACTGCAGGATCCTCTAGGGTCGAAGCTCCCGACGGAATTCTCAAGAATTAACTGGACTTCGAGGTTGACTGTACCTTGGCATAGGTGTAAACAGAAAGAAAGTCCTATTTAGTTTAACAAGCAAAAAGAAAGTTCGATTCTCCACTCGGCTTTTATTAACGCTAAAAATATCCCCGACAAGGGTGAGCTAAAAATATTTTTTTTTTCTTCGGACTTTTAACCGATTCGTTTTTTCATCGCTTTGAGAACGCCGAGTCTTTTTCTTACTTACATTATTTTTTTCGTCTCTTTCGCTTTTTCGCACTTATACGGCCTTGTTTTTCGCACAAAGGGGGAGGGATCCGTCCGCTAGACTATTTAGCTATCTTCCGTTTGTTCGCGTTCTCAAATCTTAAATCTCTGGTCCGCATCAACGGTGGTCTTGGACGCATTCGTCAAGGTGCCGGACAAATTGTCCGAAGTTTTCGGGGATGTTTTGGAGCTAGCATGCGGAGGCGGAAGCGGCGGGGGGATGGGGACTGATAAGACAACCACCAGCACCAGCACTGGCACTGTTAGCAAAATCGGGGTTGTTACCGGGGTGGCTATTATCAGGGGCAAGTGGGCACAGAGGGCTAGTCGGTCACCGTTGTGCTCCGTTACCACCACTGATAGCGCAGATAGTACTCTTTCTACGGCAAGCTCCGAGGTACGTAATCACCAGTTAGATAATTAATTAATTAATTAATTAATTAAAAAATTCTTCCACCAAGTACCTGTCACCTATCATGATCATCAATGACCCCATGAACTTTTGTCCATGGACGGACAACGTACCTTGGGTACAGACTGGTCCAGCAAAATATACCCAGTCAATTGTCTGATCTCTGAAATATCGCGAATAGGTAAAATTGGACTTTTAGGTAATTTCACTGATATTTACCCCCAAAAATCATATTTTCAGGACCGAAATCTTCAGACAGATCGGAAGCATCTTTTCACGCCAAGTCCAGGGCACACTTGTTGCTCTGACCTTAACGCTCTTACCACGTCTTGAGATTGCACGGAAGTTCTGTATGCTCTGACCTAACCTAACCTGATTTATTCAAGTAACACTGTCACGTGACGAATGGATCTTCATGAAACATCACGAACGCTTAGATAATTATGATTTTTAAATATTATTTTTTACTCTGTTTATTGTATTAATGATATAGTGTATCTCTTATAGGTTATAGCTTGCTGGGTATTCCTATCGAAAAACCATGATGGACACGCCTGAAATATGGCGGCGTTATATTTGACACTCGATGACGCAAATGCAATTTAATCCGTTTGCCAGTGAACTGAGAGACATATTAATGTCGCTGCTATAAATTCATAACCTCAATTACAGTCTGCCTGCCAATAACCATAAGCCCTGAGGCTCATTAATTTTATCATCCGAATGTGAATTTGTCGAAATTCAAGTAACGTCCTAACGGCTGAAACCAAAAAAAAAATCAAATTTATAATACGTCGGCTTATAAAATTGTTTTTCGATCAAGCGTACAGATATCGATAATCAATTGTTCGCGCATGCGCACTGCGCTCCAAGTTCACTGGATCCTGTTGGAAGAACGTTCTAAAAGGACTTCTCGCGAAGCCTCCAGCAATTAAGTTTGATTAACCAGACGAATGGTCCATTCGATTCAGTGCATCCTTGCCGAGTCCTTAATTAGGTGTCTGCCGTTGAGGTAATTGATAAGAATAAAAATAATATCGATTGGCATTGAATTTGAAAAGTTTGATAACCCGTGATGAGGGATGGAAAAAACTTTTTTTGGCATTTTTTTTTCTTATTCAAAATTTTGGTTTATAAACGTCGTTTACGTTATACGTAAAAAATTTTCTTCCTTTGTTATTTTCATTAGCCTCGTATAAGTTTTTGGCAAAGGATTCCAAGAGCCAATCAAAAGTGGCTAAATGGATCGAAACTTAATGCGTCATAAATGACAGCAGGTTCGTCAGATATTTTGTCGAAAATTTCAAAAATTACAGTATCAAAATTATGCATCAAGGAAATTCCATTTTTTGATACGTAAACGCGATAGTCAAAAAATTTTGTTCGTCACGTATCGCGTGTTTGTTAGAAAAAAAAATATTATCACGAATTTACAGGATCGATCATCACGAGAATTATTGATCGATCATCGATATCGGACAGCAAATAGTAACAGGTAGATTAGGCAGACCGGGCAAGTATATTTTCGTTATTCAAAAAATCAAAATTCAATAACGCGAACAAGACTTTATTTATATTCGTGAGAATCGACTCCGTCCCTGTGACAATATTAACTTGTAAAAAAATTCATTTCCTTTTTTTTTATAAGTACAAGAACGCTGCATTTTAAACGTCCGCAAGGAAGCTCTCCCGGTTACCTCGGAATTTCCGTAGCAGAAATTTCGTCCCGAATAAACACGAAATTCACCGACGCGAATACATAAATTTGTGCAAAATACCCAAGTGGATAACACACAGACCTCCGCCATACTATAGATACACGCATACCAAAATATTCACTGGATCTAATATCAAAATGCTACAATCCAGGAAACCGATCATTTCCGCGATTGATCGATCGATTGCATAATACCACTATAATCCCATAATTAATCAACAATAATACGACGTACCACGAAGCAATTAATAAACGTACCATAAGTACAATAAAACATAGATATACAATTATTTAAGGAATGCAACTCTTATCGAGAAAATATTATTAATCTCGATCGAAAAGATTAACGTCACTCGACCTCTCTCAACACCCCCTGACGAGAAAGAAGAGAAATAATTCTTTGACAATGAGCATAATGGCGGAGCCATTGTTTAATAACGAACGGCCAGTCGAGCCAAGACAACTTGTTGACGCGTCGTCCTGCTAAGGGATGTAAAAACCGAAGTCCCTCCTGACGGGGCTTGGAGGTTCTGATATTTGAAATTGGTAGCTGAAACCGTCGATGGTCGAAGGGGGCAAAGGTAGGGGAGGGCGAATGGGGAGCGAGGGGAGGTAAATGCGTGCTTGATGCCTTGGAGTTTACCTCCCCACCCTCGGACCACCTTCATCCCCCCTCCCCATCGCTTAACCAGCAGCCACCATAGGTTCTCCGTACTCTATATCAACCAGCAACAACCCCCTTCCTCGGCCTCCGACAGTTTCCACGGCATGGAACGGAGTATCGACCCAAGGACCGTTGCGACAGGAGCAGCCACCCCCCACCATCGGCCTCTGTCGACCAACCGTCCTCCCCTCCCTCGCTGGTCGAATAACACTCTCGGCTACGAACGCGCATCCCGTTTCGCGCATTTTCATCCCCACTCCGGTACACCTTTCTGAGAATTGGGGCTCGGAGTTCACGAGCACCTCTACTTATATAGGTATTCTTACAGCTGACTGAGAGTGAGTTTCCTACCCTAGCCGACGACCCCCGCCTTCTTCCCTTATTCCCTTTTTACACTAGAGCGCCACACACTCTACGGATAGTGAAAGTCAAGGTAACCAGAGAAGGGATGACTTTGAGGGACTTTCGAAAGATCGATGGAACGATCTGCCCTCTGGCGCGAAGTCGAGGAAAGTTTAAGATTGTTTTGAGTAATTCAACGGGTTGGTACAGTTTTAATATTTACTCGCAGACTCCTCGAAGACAGTATCGTAATGTTTACAAACGTTATAAATGTATTGAGGTTGACAGGATAAGGGATGCCTCGCCTGGAAATACCAATTCGTAATGGAAAACCGATAGCTTGCGGCGGAGACGGGAGGGAGGGAGGTTGAGGAGGAGGGTTCGTCGAGAGGGATGTGAAAAATGAAGAAAGATATTACGTCTCTGGAATGACCTTGTTTCGTGACTTTAATTAAAGATGTATTATTACTTTTTCGGGGTAAAACGACAATTGACATTTAATCGGAGGTCAAACTCGTAGAGGATAGATTGGCTTCCAAGTGCTTTGGCAGAGGGAAGGGAAAGCCACAAGATGCAATTATGGACGTTACTGACTTTATATTTAGGAGTACGGAAGGCGCAATTATCAGAGCGAAGTTCCTCGAGGAACTCGATTACGTTGGAAAATTCTATCGTTTCCTCGTTCGTGCTATTTGAAATTACGTTTACTCGCCGAAAGCGAAACGCTCGAGGAACGGCTGCCATTCAAATACTTTCCTGTATTTCAGTGTCACTCAGTAAGTCGTTTACAGCAGTTCTACGATTTTTAGGTTAATAGTTCTTTTTAAATAGAATTCTACAGGGTACAAGTTTTCCAATGAATCTCAAATGATCCTGATACGCACGTGTCTGCTGAAACTTTTATTTGATTGTTTCAGGAATTTAACATCGCCAAAGAGCAGCACGCCGTGCAGCCGTCCTCGATTATCAGCGAACCTGGTAACTGATAACGAAACAAATGTCTTCACTGATCCGAGTCGTTAGTTCAACTCTACTGAACTCTCTTTAGGGTCTGGATCGCCGCATCAGAGTCGCAGCTATCCTGGAGGAGGTGGAGCTGGTACCGGAAGTGGCGCTGGTGGTGGACGGGTATTAGCAAGGAACCCTTCGGTCAGTTCCCAGAGTTCTCTGGAAGGTGCATCAAGTCCATCCGTTCATCGAGGTTCCTCACCACAAATCAGAGCCTACGGACCGGATGGACGTCATCGTCATCATGACCAGCTTCACGCTGCCTCCTCGTATCCTCCTAGCAGAAGCTCCAGGTCATCGCCCATGATATTTTTCCACGTCGTAGAATATTTTTGTTTCTTACAACAATTAAATTGTTAATTGGTCCTGTAGGAAATTGCTAAATCATTTTTTTTATTCTTTTAGATCACCATCGCCGGCCAGGGCGGCATCTCTTGATGCTCGATCCGGAAGTCCTGGAAGCATCCACAGCGGTGCTCTGAGTGGCACTGCCTCGCCTTCTCAAAGCTCTTTGGCTTCCTTGACAACAGTCGCGAGCTCGTCCTGTGGTTCAGCTGCCATCGGTGGTCTACCTACCGGTAGAGCTGCTGGACGGTGTCTTTCACCTTTGCTCATACCTCCACCTAGAACCTCCGTGAGGTACGTGCAATTTTTGACATTGCTCAGCTGGTCCAGTCTGTTTCAAAATTGACATTTCAATGAACTTTCAGCAGCGATGGGGGATTCGCACTACCTGCTTCTCCGCTTGGATCACTCCAACCTGATCTCTATCCTCGAAGAGATGGACCATTGTTCCTCAGTGCGCGCAGGTCAGTTTGAACGAAATTTTGATACCTTTCGTTAGATCGACTGTCTGCTAAATAATTGAAACTGTGTTAGGTCGGGAAAGAGCTTGGGCCGACTACATTTACGGCTGACCTATGACTTTGATCGATCCGATCTTGATGTTCATCTGATCGAAGCACACGACCTAGCTGGAAGTGATCAGGGTGGCTTCAACGATCCCTACGTCAAGTTGACTCTCAGTCCTGAAGTCGATTCACGGAAACGACAGACACAAATTCACCGTAACAACCCCAATCCCTTTTTCGATCAACATTTTAAATTCCCTGTCAGCCATGAGGAACTACAAGACAAAACACTAGTTTTACAGGTAAAGGGAATCTAGTTTTTTTTTTTTAATTCCCCATAATAAATTCATTTTAACATTTTATCTAGGTATTCGATTACGATCGCTTTTCGAGGAACGACGTGGTGGGCTCTGTTAGGGTGGCTATGGACGAGCTCGAGTTAGTATCCTCATCGTCATCGGTAGAGGTTTGGGGTGAAATAGCGCGTGAAAAGAAACCACCGGAAGAGATGCAAGAAGTCTTGCTCTCATTGTCCTATCTACCCAGTGCTGAGAGGCTAACAGTAGTCATGCTCAAAGCCAGAAACTTATTTCCGCCTCAGGTATTCGGAAAGAGAAAAATTGAAGGATCCATACTTTTATTTAATTAGGAACATCCTTAGTGAGCTCTGTTTTTTTTTTATCTTAACTTACACAGGATAAAGAGACCCTGGATCCATTCGTAAAGGTATATCTACTGTCAGGAGACAAAAGAGTCAAGAAAAAGAAAACTGCTGTCAGAAAGGCTACCAGAAATCCTGTCTGGAACGAAGCCCTTTCATTTAATGTTCCAGCATCAGCACTGGCGACCTCTGCCATTGAAGTAACTTACTTCTTATCTGCAATAACATAACCTATAATCATTGGGTCACACAACACTATCATTCATTGTTTTCGTAGGTGTGCATCCTAGACTCGAGTAGCGAGTTGATCGGAGGCAACGCTATCGTCGGGTCCTGTATCGTTGGACCAGGTTCAGGACCAGGATCAGGATCAACAGCAGAACCTGCAACCAACCAGGGTAGAGATCACTGGCTTCACGTGACGCACGCACCAAGAAAGGCTATAGCCATGTGGCATGCCTTACACTAGTACCTTAAACGATCAATATACCAGGAAGAAAAAATGGAGTCATGTCCAATCGACAACTTGTCAGAGGCATCAAGCAACATTAAACAACCTCAAGTTCTCTACGCTGCACAAAAGAAAGAAACTGCACATCATTTCGTCCAGTAGATCCAACAGGTAACCGTACTAGTACAGTCGACTATGAAATAGAAAAAATAAATAGAACTGAGACAACGAAGTGATTTGGGACAGAGTATAGCTAGACTATAGAACATCTTATCGCTGAATAAGAACATTCGATGAATGCATTAAACTTGTATCACACGAAAGAAGATTCCTATCGAAAGACAGCTAGAATAATATAATTTCCAGGACCGAAGTGTCATTCTAAAGAATTATGATGTCTCGAATGAGAAACAATAATAAATGCCTATAAAAGAAAGAGGAAAAAGTATGTTATTACAATTGATAATATATATTGGATCATGAATAAATGATCACTGCCTGATACGAAAAAACTTTTTAACCATTATCGTGGGCAATCTCTCATACAAAAATTCATTATACATATATTGACCATCGCATCTATGGAAATACTTTAGTTGCTCAACTTTGTTTCCTCTTCGGAAGCACAACTATCCCATATTGTATGATTGCTCCATAATATTTATAATTTTCAATCGAAGTAACCTGCTTAGGCTAGTACGCTGAGAAAATGTCTTTTATTATTAATAATACACTCAGCTCGCTGCACAAGTATCAAGAAACTTATACACCAATATGCCCCCCAAAAATTAATGATAAACAAGTAAATGGAAGTTGCGTTCAAAGATACTTACGGCCTAGAGGACACAAATTTCTAATCGAATAAGAAACTTAAAGAAAAGAAATTCTTTTATGGAAACTAAAAGAAGCAAAACTATTTCTACGAATCGAGAGTCTGCAAGTAACATTGAGAAACTGTTGTACCAAGTAATCTCTGTTCAACCGAACTATAATTACGCAAAATGGAAGAATCGTGATTAAAAAGCAAGAAATTGATGATCTTCCAAACGATTCGTAAAAATATCCTATATTATATATCCAAAGCGATACGCATGAATTACAATTGCTCGTCATATGCTCTTAACTACGTGATGTGTAAATTTCAATTATGAATATTTACAGGGATAAAAAAAAAATGGTACTGCTATTTATCCCCGCCGAAGAATTAAGAGATGTTCGATCGAGATACGTATAAATAATATTGACAATTTATCCTAAGATAAGCTTATCTCTTCAGACCTGAGGACTAACTGGAAGCAAGCGTTCATTTTCTTTTTTGTGTGTCTTTGATTATTATATATATATATATAAACTCGTTAAGAAAATACTTATAGATAAAATGGACGTCGCTCCTGTGTATGTCTTACAAGATTTAAGTCTGATTTTAAAATACTATAGAGAACAAGTGAAAAATCCTTCCGACCAAACCTCGTCATATCATATCGAAGTCATAATTTCGATTCTAACGCTTAAGCCTTCATAAATTCTTCCGAGTCTTTTAATTTTCAATCCGGTTAAGAATTCTGCCTTTTTAACGATTCGTTCGAATCGTTATGACGTTATCGAAAAAGTTTATTCCACGTATACAGTATGGTGTAAACGTACCTTAGTGTATAATTATAATTAATATATATATATACAGTATATATATGTAAACACTACATATATGTATATACATTAAAATTTAAATATTAAAATGGCGGTTTGCGGAGAAAATAAAAATACAAAAGTTCACGCGACACGTGAATCGAATGAAAAATAATTGCAGATCGAAATAGGATTACGGATCGAAGATTTTCTTATGGAAATAGTGAAACCCAAATTGATTTTTTAATAACGATTTATTAAATACAGTTTGAGAAATAATAGGAAGGGAAGGTATAATCGTATTGGTTTGCGCTTAGTTCGCTTTTAAATTATATTTCATTGGCGCATTTACTAAGTCATTTTTAACGCCCCGAATAAACTCTGTGAAATTTTTTTTTATTTTTCTAGTATACCGGGTACATCAAAATATTAACTATCAATGTTGATGCGCTAGTAGAACTTTTGGTCTACCCTGTATAATATTAATGACTGTAAAACGGTTATACAGTCTATTGAATGTATCCAGTTTGTCTCTTTCTTAATTGGGGATCTAACGTAAATGTCGTCGTTGTTATGTGCGTCAGTTATGATAAGAAAGATAATGATACGCAAAGAAAGTGGTGAAAGGGGGGAAGAGAGAGAGAGAGAGAGAGAGAGAAAGAGAAAAAGAAAGATGCTCGCTATCAAAAGCAGCATATATTGTCCGAATCGTACGCTTAATATTATACCTACAGTATTTCTATATATGCATATCTACGATACAGTATATAAAAGGTGTATTTATATTTAAAAAAAAAGATATACATATATAAACTATATAGTATATAAATCTGTACGGCACATCCTTATATATGGATGTTGCGAAAGAAAATATCTGAAAAAACAGACATATAGTATGGATTTTCAATATTTTATGTACTAAACTGACAGCTAACTTTTTTTTTCTGGGACACCCAGTATACAGTATATTTATGTATTACATGTAATACATGGGTTATTGAGTATCAAACGTAACAGCTGAATGTCGTTTCTACAGTAGAATATAAATTGACAGGCTAACTTTCAAGCAATGCGTTTGGCACAAATTGACCCTATATAAATAACGTCGTACAAATAATCAAGGAGCCGATCACTTCCGGCATGTCTGAAATAGAGAATAAGAAAAATCTGGGTAGCGCGCGCGCCTGAAGGAAGGAGATTTGTATTAACGCAAAAAAAAGCATGTAAGTCTGGACGTCGCGATTGTCAAAGGAAAAAAGAAAGAAAAAAGATAACGTTAAGCGAAATGATTTTCATAAGATTGCGTTAAGAGCTGCTCCTCGCGAAACGGCTTAAAAATCGGCCTCCAATTTTTATAGGTTATAAGAAACAAATAATGTGTCCTAAATGTGATGTGCAAACCGATATTTTCTTGTCGTGTATT
This sequence comes from Calameuta idolon, assembly GCA_030142285.1. Classification (NCBI taxonomy): domain Eukaryota; kingdom Metazoa; phylum Arthropoda; class Insecta; order Hymenoptera; family Cephidae; genus Calameuta; species Calameuta idolon. The sequence continues at coordinate 163,380 of JARQSV010000241.1, read as the reverse complement.
TCTGTGATTTCTTTCAAAATAAAGATAAACTTATTTACATCAAATAGAAAAGTAAAGGACATCGTCTTCTTCGGAGACATCAGGCTGTGGAGATGAACGAAGAGTTTTTGGATAATCAGACCTGTAGAATTTTCAGTGACAAGTTTTACCTTTCTTTTATTATCATAAATCTTCTGCTTTCTCGTTACTCAAGGATATTTACAGCGTCAAGCAACGAGCTTCTCTTGGAAGATCTCTTGGCTATTTCCTCTTACAGTTAAAATACACAGCGAAGTGATGATTCGTAGTACGTACCAGTAGAGAATTGTATTCTAATGGGGGAAGAAAACTAGTCTTCGAATCTCTTCGACCTACCTTGTATATATAAGTATGAATATACATCCCTCTATAAACTTGTCATTCCTAATATTAATGATTTGACACGTGTTCAGGTCCAGCCTTTCGCGTTACGCTATAACGCGTCCACGTTTTCTCTCTGCAATGGAAGTTTAACCATCGAGTAACCAGGTCCAGTCAGAACGTGGAATCGACCTTTTTTATCAGGTAATCGGTATCCGTAATATCCACAAAATCTTTAACTCCGGGTGGTCGCACGGAAAGCCCGATACTCACTCCGTTTTCATGCCACTTTGCCTTCAGCTGCACGCAGCTTCCTTTTACTGAAAGATTTCTTTTATTTCCTTGTTTCGTTTACGCGACAATCACTTTACCTTCGTCCTTTACGTACCTAATTGTCCACGTTCGTGTGCTGCTGCTAATTGATTAACTACTCGTCGTTCGACTTCATACTTAATCGAACGTGCTCCGTAATGGGGATCGTATCCGTCAGCTAAAGCTGATAAGACTTCTCTGTCCCATTTTAATTCCACCATGTGTCTATCTCGTGCTCGGGCAGCCCAGGCTTCTAATTCCCGTGCTACCAGTCTTATCAATTCTGCACGTGAGAATGGTAAGAAATAGACAATCTCGTTAATGCGGCCCAGAAATTCGTCCCTTCGAAAATGAGCTTTCAGTATTGGACGTACCTGTCGATCGATTCGTTATAAAAAGACTTTTTTAAATGAAGATAAACATTATTTAGCTTAAGCAGACAATGTACCACGTGATCCTTAAAGTTACGAGATATCTCTATGTGCTCTGGTTCCTGATCCTCATCGTCACTCTTGTCCAGCCTCTGAGACAAAACTCTTTCGGCTTCAGCGCGAAGCTGTATCGCGTGTTGCGCTATTTCTTCGCTTGCCAAGTTTGACGTCATTATGAAAATTGCGTCTTTACATTCTATTGTTTTTCCTTTACCGTCCGTCAGTCTACCCTGGGGATCGTTAATGGAATACTGTACTCGTGCACCTCGTTTAATTGATGCATTGGATTATAATTGATAAATACCTCATCGAATAATTGTAACAGTACTGTTAATACGTCAGGATGTGCTTTGTCTACTTCGTCAAAGAGCACAACTGCTGATGGTGACTTCTTCAAGAGTTTGGTTAACTGACCACCATCGTCATGACCTACGTATCTGAATCAAGGATGATATCAGTTTTGATTGTGTTTTGATCGATGAGCTTATGGTAAATATAGAAACATACCCAGGAGGTGCACCAATTAATTTGGCTACTTCGTGCTTCTCCTGATACTCCGACATGTCAAGACGAATAAATCCATCTGGCTTATTTTTATGGATATATGCTGCTAATTGTTTTGCCAGCTCCGTCTTGCCTATACCGGATGATCCAAGAAACAGAAATACCAATGGGTGCTCTTCGTCAACCCAACCATTTTCTTTTCTGCGAATGGCTAAAGAATTCTTATGTTAAGATTGATGATAATGACAAATTTTAATGTTAACCGTTATAAGTTAATATGACTTACTGGATGCTACAACTGAAATAGGTCCTTCCTGACCTACAATATGTTGTTTTAATCGTTGTTCCAGTGGGAACCTTCGTCGCTCTTCTGCTTCCTAAATAGGTATTGCTTCTCTTGAATAAAGTTGATAAAAATTTGAAAATAATGGACGTGGCATCACTCACCTTCTCCCTTTGTATTTCGTCGTACTTTGCTGCATGCTTTGTTAGCATTTCCTTTATTTCACCGTCCTTAGCATAATCTACAGCACGATAGCCTGCTTCATTTTCGATGGTAGGATCTGCTCCTCCATCTAATAAAGCTTTAACGCACGCTTTTGAATCGGCTAAAACAGCATAATGCAGAGCCGTAAAGCCTTGAAACGTGGCTCTGTTGTTCAATCGATCAGAAAATTCTTCTTCTCTGTACATTAGCACTAAAATGAATCGAATAAATCACGGTGTGTATAGGAATTGATTCAGCTGTGTAATCATATCCTTAGTACGAAATGCATAAGGCGTATCAGAGCCGTACCATCCAAAGAGTGCCATCCCTTGTCCATGGCACTTCTATATACATTGACAAATTGATCTCCTGCGTTAACATCTGCTCCTCTTTCTAGTAAAAATTTAATCACTTCAACTTTGCCATTGATAGCTGCCGTTTGTAATGCCGTCCATCCCAATGGATGTCTTGCATTCACATCGACCCCATCGGCTAATGCCTGAATATAACATTAAAGGCGAATGAAATACAATAATATTATTGCTAAATTGAGATCTAAGTTGGCAAACTGATAAAATACCTTTTTAAGATCTGGTATATTGCCATACTGAGCAGCCCGAAAGAATCGTTTCTCTGTAAAATCAACTACTCATTACTAGCACACATCAATTGTTATAAGCAATTATATACTTTACCTTTTGTAAAACCTGGTGCATCGCACAGAGCCACAACAAGTCCAATACCACTCAAAATTAGCCCTAAATTTCTATAACCTCTTTTTCCATCGTCACGCCTATTCCGATCTAAACGTTCTTTTATAATGGTACATAAAGGCACATGAAAAGTTGAGAGATACTTATCAATGATTTGATGGAGTTGACAACTTTGATAATCATAAGATTTTGGTAAAATGTGCATATAACCTCTTCCATTCTGACGCAACGTATTCCGAACTTTTCCATTTTTATTTCCAAAAGTTAAACTGTTTAATACGTACTCTACACCTTTCGTACTTTTTACAAAGGGATACAATTTTAAATTACACAACTGTGACATTTTTCAAGTGTTTAGATAATCAGTTTTGAATTACTAAAGACGGTTTATCTTCTAAAAGTGATCATCTCGGTTTAATCGATTTTTCCGAGACGGCCATAGCGCTCCGACTGGACGCCGTTGATATGGTAACCAAAATGGTCTGACCATTCATCCCCTATTCAAATGGACCACTTTTCGGGCTTAATTAATGTTATAAATACGTAATGAATGAACTTGTAGTGTCAAACATTAATGAGAACGAATAATACATATATTCCAGACACTCAAAAACACCCAATTCTTTTTCGAAGATGTTGGACTCAAAACGTATGTTCCAAAAAAAGAAATACAGCACGTATACGTATTAGAAACGTATTTTGAACGTGTCATAATAGCAATTCTGCATGATGTATATTTTGAAAAGTTTTTTTAACTCAAAAAATGCCTCCACGAAAGAAAATTCGTGTTCCACATTCTACTGACTAACCTTCTATATTTAGCATATTGAAAACCCGATGGGTAAGCCTACTTTATTTGAAAACGATTTACGTACGTAAGAACATCCTATAATCATAGAATTGACCGTATTATATTGATGAATGAATATTTTTAAGTAAAACGTTTATGTGTCTCAACGCGATTCGACAGCGAAGCGAAGAGAGGATTGTCAAAAAACGTGGTGCAAATGGTATCGTAAAATATTCGAATTTTCGAGAAAATATAAGTACTATTCGACCAATGGGATGCGTTTCCAGAATATTCCAGGCCGGTCGAAGGACCAATGAGAAGAGAGCGCTGCGTCGCCATGATTGGCCAGTTTTCAACAGCATTTAGCAGAAAGCAGTCACCGAGTCACGGTGCTTTACTTCGTGTCTACCGTTTGCGACTCTGCTGAGTAAATAGACGATCGGAAGTGCTCTAAAACGTACATTAGTGACTATCAACGAGAAAAATCTAATCGAGCGGGTTTGATTTTGATATTCTCTTAGAGGAACTACGACTTAGGTGTGATTTCATCTAAAGTATTAAGGATTATCTGGGAAGAGGTTTCAAGGCGACCCATCAACCATGGCCGCGATGTCCGTGATTGGAATCGACTTTGGAAACGAAAGCTGCTATGTCGCCGTAGCACGCGCTGGTGGCATCGAAACTATTGCGAATGATTACAGTCTTCGCAGTACACCGTAAGTACTGGAATATTCCATCGTGCCTGATGAACTGTACAATTTCACTTTTACCGGCAAATCATCATCAGCCGGGCATTTTTCTATTGCATGCTTCCTTTTTGTCTTTCTCCGTCTCGCTCTTTTAATTTCGTTTTTCTCATTCTTTCCTTCCTTTTCACCTTTTTGTCCCTCACACTTCTTTAGAGATCTCGCCCTGTTCCTTGTAAGAGAGAGAAAGAAAGGATATTACTGATTTACTATATCATTTAGTGCAATTGTATTTTATTCATAATGTGCTGGTCAAATTCTTTGATTCATGTAATTTTTTCTTTTATCTAATCTCTTGCTCGAATGATCCAATTTGATCTTTACTAGAGCAACTATGATTTGTCAATTTTCATCGTTAGATAGGATTTAGAAATGCTTGTGCAAATCTGGTTAAATATTACTTGTGGATCAATTTGGTGTTCTAAATTTTAATTGTAGTTCCTTTGGCATATTTAAACGTAAACCGTATGATAAAAAATTTATGTACTTATATATTCATGCTTGTTGGTTGCCTATAAAATATTTCACGAGGGTGCTCTAAAATTGTATTATGACTAATATAGAAATTTTGCAAGGGCCTTTCTTAGTTATTCATCTTATAATTCAAGAAGATATACATAAAGTAATAAAGTAGATGTCAATCCATTCATATATATTTCGTGATTTGTATTTAAATCTTTTAATAGATATCTTAGATAACTATGGGAATTACATATTTCTCTACTTTTCCATATTTGGGTACCTTGTTTTTAAGATGATTCATACTCAAGGCTATCAACCTTATGGCACATAAACTCCTACAACAAATATTTTATATTCAAAATATAATCTGCCCAAATTGAATGCTTTCTGATCTTAAATAAATTATGGGTTAAATTTTTATTATACTTTCTTTCTCTATTGATTCATACGTGGCACTTTAAGTGTACACTGGCCAAAAGAGGAAAGATACAGATATTCAGAGGAAACGCACCGCAAGCACTGAAGAATTTAATGTTTAGATATTATTTTGACACCTTTAGAGATATCAATGCACGATTAATAAGGTTAACATAAATTTGTGATCATAACTTTAGAATACTTTTCAATTTACAGATCATGTATAGCATTCAGTGAAAAAAATCGTATTCTTGGAGTAGCAGCAAAAAACCAAATGGTGACAAACATGAAAAACACAATTTCCGGATTTAAACGACTCCTAGGGAGAAAATACAATGATCCATATGTTCAGCGAGAGCTTAAATCATTACCATTCAAAACATCCGAACAACCAGACGGAAGCATTGGAATACATGTAAGTTTGCTTTCCACAATATTTATGAAACTCGCATTGTGAATCATACCCCTATTTAATTTTGAAACATCCATTACACATTCTCAAGTCAATATATTTTCTTACTCTTAAATAAGTGAAGCATTCAGTGGTATTTTTTTTTCTCATTCCTTGGTTTCACACTCAGATTTAGCAATCAACCGAGTGGAAGAAGTTGCTACAATTATAAATATTTTACATTCTATAATCCGATTACAATTTTGTTCTACTGTGATCTGTTGACATTAATTTATAATAATATCGATTTCGCCTTACTGCACTTCTAGTGTTCAATTTCTTGCTGTCCCCTGGCAATGTGTAGAAATTTGATGAAATTTTTTTTAATAAAAAAAAGACATTCTGTTCTTAATTGCAACATAATATCCGTGAGTCCAGTTGATGTGGGCATTTTGCCAGATTTCTCACATTTCCGGAGTCACTGATTTTATTTATATCTCATTAGAATACTTGGTACTCGGTGAATCACTTAAGATATATACAGAGTGCCAAAAGAAAGAATGAAAGTCTATGAAAGTCTCTAGTAGAAGGTCAGACGATCTTGATCACTGACATATCTATTTCTTTAATATTTTCTTAAGGTACAATATCTAGGAGAGGAACATGTCTTTACACCAGAACAAATAACGGGAATGTTGTTCACCAAATTGAAAGATATATCAGAAACTGCCCTTCAGACAGCAGTGAATGACTGCGTCATCTCAGTTCCTAGTTATTTCACCCAAGTGGAACGACAAGCGTTGCTCGACGCGGCGCGCATAGCTGGTCTGAACGTACTGCGACTTTTGAATGAAACGACCGCAACCGCACTCTGTTACGGGATTTACAAACAGGACCTACCCGCACCGGAAGCCGCACCACGCAACGTCGTGTTTGTCGATTGCGGTCATGCCAGCTTGCAAGTGAGCATCTGCGCGTTCCACAAGGGCAAGCTTAAGGTCAGTAGGATCGATCCCCATTAAAGTCTATGATACGTAATTAAAACTTCAATAAAATTACATCTAATATTCTACAATCCGTTACACGATTTGAACAGATGCTAGCAAGTGCTGCGGACAGTCAGTTGGGAGGCAGGGACATAGATGTCATCTTGGCGGAATACTTCTGCAAGGATTTCCAGGTCCGTTACAAGGTCGATGCACACAGCAATCCCAGGGCCTACCTGAGACTCCTCGCCGAGGTCGAGAAACTGAAGAAACAGATGTCCGCCAACTCCACTAGTCTACCTCTTAATATCGAATGCTTCATAGACGAGAAAGACGTTCATGGAGATTTGAAACGAGCCGACATGGAAGCTATGTGCGCGCATCTGTTCAAGCGCGTTGAAGCTACTCTGAGACAGTGCCTCGCAGATTCCAGTAAGTCGTCTGGGTCCCCGACATCCTGGACGATGTGTATGTCCAGTCAGGAACGCAACTGTTAATTGAGAATTGTGTTTTCACAGAATTGAAACTCGAAGACATACATTCTGTTGAGATTGCTGGTGGCTCCAGTCGTGTCCCGGCTATAAAACGCTTGGTGGAAGAAGTCTTCGGTCGAGCGTCGTCGACGACTTTGAATCAGGACGAAGCTGTGGCTCGCGGTTGTGCCTTGCAGTGCGCGATGCTGAGTCCTGCTGTGCGCGTTCGCGAATTCTCAGTAACGGACATACAGCCGTATCCACTTAAACTTACCTGGGATGCCACTCAGGGCGAGGAAGGGTAAGTTGTGATGTCTGCTGACGTAATATTAATTATTGGTCGCGACCTTGAATAATTGAATCTTTGTCTTCTTCAGGGAGATGGAAGTTTTTGGACAGAATCATCCTGTACCTTTCTCGAAGATGCTTACCTTCTATCGCTCTCAGCCATTCACCCTAACCGCTAGTTACAGTATTCCACCGCCTTCGTATCCGCAGACTCATATCGGTACGACGCTAAATATATTTATATTTTCAGCTCGCGCACGATATCGACCGTTACTTTGAACTTTTCTCACTGTATTTATCGCGACGCTTCTTTTGCCCAGGTACATTTCAAATAGACAACGTTAAACCAACGTCGGAAGGCGAATCGTCGAAGATCAAAGTAAAGGTGAGAGTGAACTTGAACGGAATCTTGACCATCGCTTCGGCGTCTCTCGTGGAAAAACGTGAGCCTTCTCAGCAAGAAAAGGAAGAAGAGGAGAAGCAACAGCTAAAAGAAAACATGGAAATCGAACAACAGCAGCAGCAGCAGCAGCAACAGCAGCAACAAGATAAAAAGGACAAATCTGACCAAGAGGCCCAAGCTAACGAACCACAACCGCCAGAGGTATGGATCTTTTATTATAATCGATTTGCAAATAAAATACGTATCCTTTGCCATAACATTGTCATCTCGAGAATCATGAAAATCGTTTGGCATTAAAGTCCGCATGTAATTGAGATATTAATCCGAGACACCGAGTTGTTAGAATAGTATCTGGATTAGCAAAGGAAGGAGGAGATGGTTTCGTATAAACGTTGTCGAGTTGGGGGCCTGATTGATTAGTGTGTCATCCTTCGAAAAAGTTCTCTTGGCTCTGCAATCGCAATCGCGCAAAACTTTCAGAAAACGATAGAAACCTTAGGATAGTCTCTGGCGGATGGCGCCGAGAGAGTATTTTAAAGTAACGACTGGTACGACGCTCTGCTCCGTGACCTATGTGAGTTTGTTGTCGTTTAGGTGAGCGTGGATAAAAGGCGACGGAACTCAGATGCTGACGATGACGGAAGAGATTCGAGGGGGCCTGTCCCCTCCTATTCCTGCAGGATTCTCTCTTGGTTCAGCTCGGTACGCGACACACTCTCTCTCTACTTGGACCCATACGCATACACCTTGTATTTTGACAGGCCCACATGCGCTGAACTTATCTCACTTTCATATTTATTTTTGCTTCGTACGGTTTCCCGTCGTATCCAAGGTCTTCACTGTCATCAGCGTTTCTTGAATCGCATAGCGTCAGGTCTTTCCTTTGCCTAGATGTCATCATTAGTGTTCATTGACCAGTCACTCTCCTCCTCTTTTATCGAAATGGCTTGTATGTATTAAAAAAGCAAGTGGCAATGTTCATTCCTCAAGAATACTCGATTTGTACAGTCAGACATTGATTAATTTTTTATGGCTACTCGGCATATGAATTTAATGATGCTTTAGGAGGGGAGCGATTATCATCCTTGCTCTGTTTAACGGTCGTGTCTGTTTTTTTCTTCTCTGTTCATTGATTTCTTCACGTACAGTCACCAGGAAGAGATCTCTTTAGAATTAAACTGGGTCGATGTGACATCACATACTCTGTTTCGTCACCTAATGTTATACCCATATAGTCAATGCCATTGCCTGGCATGTATTAACTTTGTATGCTCAGTGTTAAAAGCACCGTTATTGAGATACTTTACTCTTTTCTTTTTTTTTTTTTATGCATTTGAGTGAGTGATATTTTTGAATTGTATTATCATCAGAATCAGCTTTTTGTTATACCTTTTGGTTACACTTATCTAATTGATAAATGACTCACTGTGTCATATCTTTTTCTTTATCTTTTCTTCGAGGAGAATCTGAATTTTTATGAGAAGCATATGTACCACAGTCGATAGTGAAAAATTAGGATCAGAACATTAAGACTGAAACAGCGAGAAGCATCAAGAACAGAAAGAGCATGCCCATTGAACGTAATCAAAAAAGTGTTCATTCGTAGTTGATACACAATTTCTAGTCACCTTGCATTAGCACTTATTGCAATGAGCTTGTGCTGATTTTTATTTCCTACATGTTCGTAGCTCACTTTTTCTTATGTAGCCTTAGAGGAAGTTTGTCCTTTGTTAAAATTTGCGATTCAAGAGGCACAAGTGTACTTGACAGATAAAGCCCACCGATCCATTGCCAAAATGTGGAACAGAATGAAAATATCGTTTTGGAGTCACCGAATGATTAAATATTGTTTGAAAGTATTGCTCCGCAGCAATTAATCTAATCAATGCATATGGGTCCAAGATACAGCTGTGTCACGTCCTGCTGTCTGTCTTTGCTTGTTCAACCTTTTATATACACTAAAACTGAACACAGAGTGCAAGAACTATAGAAGAAACATAAAAGTTCAAAGATTATCTATGAAAATTGTATATACCTGTTTGCAAAGCCAGACAACGTGTTTCCAGTTTTCTATTTTTGCTGTGTTTCTCCACCCAACTGTCATTTTTTTCAACGTCGGCTCGGAGATGCTTCGAGACGCACGACATCAAGAACACCAGGAATCTAATATCTCCTAGGCAAAATCAACGCCGAAACAACGCAGTGTGATAGCAACCCGTTCACAATTGAAAACTGCCCTTACGATTGTGTCTGTTCAATTGGTTCCTTCAACACTTTTGATCACCCTAACCTCTATCCTCCCGGACACTTTACATTTGTTTAACCGTCCTCTAGGTCCTGAACCGCGCACGGAAACCTAATGACCATTTTTTGCTACTCTCCAATGTGTTCCAGCCTTTTCTATGTATTTCCAAGTCCCTAGTTTTTAACTTCACGTTTTGTTTCGTTCGTCCGAGCCTAGAAGCGAATGCCCATGAAATAAAAGATACCGAACGTAAAAGCAAATTAAAACGAAAGGAAGTCGGTGACTCTGAACGAGTCAAAAGTATGTATTTAATTTCGTCGAGTGAGCAAGACCTTTTGTGTTCGTAAACGAGAGTAACGTTCGTCGACGCACGTCGAACACGTTCATTTTTTAATTTTTTCCCATCGCTATTTGTTTCAGGGAGACGGAAAAGGAAAGAAAAAGATTTCTGTACGCACGGTGGAACTTCCGGTGGATTCTCGCGTCGGCGGTTACTCGCAGCGTGATCTGGATGTTGCAATTGAGAAAGAAGTAAGTCAAAAATATGGTATCAATTCATTGGTAGCTTTCTTGAAGTGATTTGTCAGTTTTGCCCCAAAAAAATAGATATCTCTCAATTTCCACTCTACGTTCTTTCTTTGTTCAGTGCAAAATGATAGCCGAGGATAGACAAGAGAAGGAGCGCATAGACGCCCGCAATGCTCTGGAGGAATACGTGTACGATTTACGAGCAAAGCTTTCCGACGAGGATCAACTTGCGACATTCGTCACGGAATCAGATCGGGAAGCCATTTGTCGTGAACTTGATGAAACTGAAAATTGGTTGTACGAAGAGGGCGAGGAATGCAACCGTCAGGTCTACTCTGATCGGCTAGCACGTCTCAAGGTACGGAAGAGACATATATGCATGCTTTTGTCTTTTTATTACTGATAACAAGTATCGATAACGACGAGAGGACTAAACTTTTAATAATGATTTTGACAGGCGCAATGCGAACCAATAAAGGAAAGGAGACTCGAGTTCGAAGGAAGAAATCAAGCACTGGAGGAACTGGCTGGTGCACTTCAGATTGCTAAGAAGGGATTGGATCAGATTAAAGCGTCTCATGGAAAGGACGACAAGTTCTCTCACATAACGGACGAGAACATTAAGAAAATAGAGAAGGCAGTGCAGGAGAAATGGTCGTGGCTTGAAGAGAATCGAGTGATCCTGGCAAGCACCCCGCGCACTCAGCAGCCACCAGTTACCATTGCCCAAATTCGCAGTGAGAAACAGGTAAGATTAAATTTTTTATCGGTGTCAGAAAACTTATTTATCTTGTTTACCACGAGAGTCTTTGCTTCTTCGACAATTTTTTTTTTGTGTATCAATTCAAATAATAGGCATTGAACAACGTCGTTCTACCGATCCTGAACAAACCAAAACCCAAGGCAGAACCTCCCAAGGAGGACAAGTCCAAGGAGAAGCCAAACGAGAATCACCATCCGGAGAGCAATCAAAACAGTCAGGGCGATGGAAACAATCAGAACAGTCAACAGCAGCAAAAACCCAACGAGGACAAAATGGACGTCGAGTAATTAACTTGGCGGTATACGCCTCTGTTTCTTTTTTTCATAACCTTAAATCTACTAAGATTAAAATGATGAATATTTAATTACAACGTCATTATCATTACGTCACAAAAGCGCCTGATATATCATAGTAGAGAACACCGCAGAATTCGTTTCTTTTTTCTAATTTTTCACTTTCACGATTTCGCGAGCGAATTTTCGAGAGATTAGATATGCATTGAATGTGTATCGATTAAGGATAATTATTGAAGGCATCGAGGAGAGAGATTGGTAAAGAAGAAGAAGAGGAGGGCCATCCTCCATTTAGTAGTTTGTGTTCGTCTAAACTGTATTGGGGGGGGGGGGGGGGGGGGGGGGGGGGCGGGGGGGGGCGGGGGCGGG
>JARQSV010000241.1:94317-121729 GCA_030142285.1 Calameuta idolon | reverse complement strand
ACGATACAAAAAGTGTCGTAACTTGATATCACCAATGTTATCGATACATCGACAATACGCGAATCGATAGAAATTCTCACACCCATCGCGTCACGATTCTTTATCGAAGTGTTGAATCATCGAAAGAAAAAAAAAAAAATCAGTCTACGTAATTGCAACATCACTGATAAACAATGACGTTATCAGTGTCAATAAATTAAACCCTTAAACCCAAGCAGAAAATATTCATGCAAGAATATTTTATCGTCGCGCAAAAGTCACGAAGTCAATGACTGCGCGTAGCTAAGAAAATTCTTTAGTGCATCTGATAACAAAAATGGCGTCCTTAAGTAATAATAAACGCAGCGTCCAGGCTGATCGTCTTGAACGTAGCGGCAGTTCGAAACTGCTAAGGCACCTTCGTGGAACGCATAGGTCGAGTAGGCGTGTCTGGGGTGGACAGACATGGGTCTCAGGGCGCGACGTCGCCCGTTGGAAACGATCCTGCAGCAAACAATGGTCGTCGGGTAGGCGGTGACCAAATATTGAAAATAATGTTAATGGGGGGGGGGGGGGGGGCGGGAGTGGTATGATAAGCATCAAGAAAATACAGCACGGGTAGCAAACAACCATATACGTATAGAAACGTGAACGTCCTATAGGAAAAAAAAAGAGAGCCAAGACAATTAGTGTCCAATTCTCACGAGAGGTGGCGACTGCGTCGCGAAAAGATTTTTTTTTTCTCACCCGTCGCTCGTTATCTACTTTGATTTCGTAATCTTTTCTTCTTTCTTCTTCCATTTCCGCCGCGTTACTCTGACCCAACCTGCTACCTACGTTATTTTCTGTTATTCGCCGAGTGACCTCGGTAGACTCTGTCCGCTGCGTAGAGGGGGGGGTTATGGTCGGTTCACATTTTTATTATTTTGAAATTTACCCGTGAATCTTTTTCGACGAAGTCGATTATACATACGTCGTTATGTTTGCACATTTTTTTTTTATTACTTGGAACGTCCTTTACTTTTTTTTTCCGTTACGTTTGCTTTTACGGGATCGTCTGTGGGTACAGTCGTAGTCTATGGCGTTCGACGGTTAAGTGAACGAGGCTTAACGCTGTTTGTATATCGTTATCGTTGCTGCGCGAAGTGTCCATTGGATATTTTTATTTATTTAATGGGACTCTTTGATTATCAGGAATAATAAAGGACTCGAGGTACGTTCATTAATGATTTGACACGATTTTATTTATTTTTTGCCTCTCAACATGGACGCCGACTCGAACTCGACATAGACTATACAGCGTGAAGGATGGAAAATTGTCTTGCGTAGCGACGAGATAAAAGGAAGGCTAAGTAACTTGTGAGTAAAATTTACGATTCGCCAGGACTGAGGTTAGAATTGAAAAATAATCTTAAGCCAGAATACCAATCACTCTGTCGGAGAATTCACTGGTGAAATATGGCCCAGTCGGTCGAGATAGAAGGTTTCGATAACACTGGTTACGATTACCCATGATGCCTTCGTTCACGTTAACCTTCCCGTGGCGAAAATAATATAAATAATGGATACGGATCGTCTGTCAAGCTCCTGTGGATACTTTTAGGAACGCGCGTTACCTTGCGAAAGAGTCGGACTCCCGGGTGAAGGGTGTTATTAAAGCTCACTAAAAACTACTTTCATAAAATTTCACGCTGCTGAAAGAAGATTGACTTGTTTTTCTTCACGAAAGATCACGATAAGCTTGATCGTTTCGTTGTGTTACGTAAAGGATCTCGTGAATTTTAACCAAGTCAATAACACAAATCGTATTTCCCGCTTAAATTCAAATTACGAATAACGAAACCCGACCGGCTCCTACATACGTACGTACATCTATATACCGCGCGGCGTTCCTAATCGCGATGAAAATAGGCGAAGACACAACAACCGTAGGCTTTTCTGGCGCAGCTGCGTCCAGAGGCCCTGGAAGAATAACTTTCCTTTATGTAACGACAATTTCTATACAAACGTTCACGCCCGGACGTTCCTGACTTTGCGTTGAGCAACGAGCAAACGGCGCGTGACAGCCTAATAAAAATGGCTGCCGTGGCGGCAGCGCCGAAACGACGTTTTCAGTTTGTTAAAACGGAGAGTAGAATGTGCGATGAAAAAAAGGAGGTAAATTGAAAAAATATTCTTTGTTTGTTTCTTTGTACCTTGACCAGTTGAACTTTCAAGCGGAAGTCAAAATCGACAGTGTCGAAATGATTTTTTGGTAAATGAAAAAAAAAAAATTTTTTTTTTTTCCTTTCGAACAACGATTAGAAATTTTTTGGAAAATAACAATTGCCGCTCGATCTGTCGTAAAATCCGCAAGAGTCAATTACTCCCTAATTAATATTCCGCTCGTGCCACACGGACGGGTACAATACCCGCGGCCGGTTTCTCTTTCCTTATACGAAAAATACCTCTAGCGGCTGAATCCGTTTGGTTAAAATTAGCCGAATAAATATTTATCCCGGTAACTCATTGGCTGCGCTTTAAAGGCGCGCTTGCTTTTGGCCCACTGCACTTCTTTCCACGTGGCTCTGCGCTCCACTCGCTGCTCCAGTGAAGACAGCGTGGCGATGAACTCGCCGCCTCTGATCTCTCGAGTCAAAGTGAAGCGACGAGCTGATTGGCCAATTACGAGGATTGGCACTTTAACGCGAGACTAGGTAAACTATCGAATTACAGATGTACCAAGATCATGTTTCTTTTTAAACGATCAAAATAAATATCGATCGCGATTTAATTACACGGACGTCTTTACGTACTTACACACGGATTAGGTATTCGCTGTTGATAACTATTTTTTCATTGTGCATGCACCTTAATGCCACCACGCTGTGGCTACCGCCAACTAAAGCCCCTGAAATGTTTAACGAGTGCCGTTGCTCGCGCAGAAAATTTATTTAATATTTTTTTTTTATATCTGCCACAGATCGATTAGACTCATCGTGAAAGTAAACAAATCACAGATTTATCTGTCCGATCGATTTCTCTTTTATTTTATCGATCTTGAAACGTCCTTATCAACTCTTGATCCTCTAACGATATTAGCTGAGATGAGTTGTAGCAATAAAAAATATGAATTTAGTATATATATATATATGTGCCGTACCATATAGTTACACGCAAGATACGTTGCTATGGCAACCTGTGTCACGCGTGCTGGGATGCTGCACCCTTTGGCTGAGAATGTCTCCCCTCCCTCTATGGACCATCTCCGGTCGTTTCTTCATCATCGCTCGTCGTATCGCTCATCCCATAGCTCAATCATTGCGTAATAAAATTCTCGCGTCTAGCAATGTGCTGCCATCTCGGAATCACTCGAGATATGGACCATATTTGTTTTTGTCTTTCTCTCTTAGTACTCTTTTTCTCGTATACTCAACCGTTGTGTCTTTGCGAATATCAATGCCTCCTAGACCCCCGACACTCCTCGGCTGGATCGATCAGATTGACCGAAGCTTCAGGATGACTCACGTTCTTCTTCGTACAAGAGGGAAGCCCCGTGTCCATTAAGACTGGTTCTTCATCCCCACCCCTTTATCTCCCCATCCCCACTCTCTCTCTCTCTCTCTCTCTTTCTCAAATTTTCCTCCGTTCCCAAAGACCAGGCTTAATATGCAGTCTTCATTATCTTCTCTAACTCAAGGTCAGGCATCTACTAATAGTGCCTGACATTCCGTGACCAGCCTAACCTGAGCCTGCAGGTTTCACAATAGCGCCGACAAAATTAAATCGGCTTCTAGAAGCGTCGATCTCCTTTGACCGTAAATACGTGTCGTCTTTCCGTCGAGCGTAACAGCGGGTCGTGCCTTGGAAACCAGGCTTAAGCCTTGCGCGGACGCAACGCGTGTAACGTTGCTTCTAGGCAAGAATCTCCCGCCGGGTGTTACAGATTGGGAGGAGACGATATTTTTGATAATAAAGTATTGAAGAAAAATGTATTTTTTACTCGACGCCGTCGCTAGGCTCTTCTAACGGTCGAACGGTCTTTGTACGAGTCGGCGGCCATTATGCTACCAGCTCGAACTTTCGTTTTCTTACCAAGCTCCCGGTTTCACTTCTACCGTCGATTTTCCCCTGATCACTCACCGTGATACTTCTTTCGGGTTCTTCTCTCCTGGCGCTCCTGTGAATTCGCCTGACGAAAGGACAACCCAAACGCGGTTCAACCTCCTCTCTGACTTTTATTTACCTGAACGACAAAGGACGCTTTCGCATAGACGCGATCGAAAGACGCTCGAACGACCTTTGAATCGCAACAGTCGCATTTCTTTCCGTTAGTTCACACGGCCTGAGGATTCCGCGTGGCGGTTAGTCGATATGCAATTTCTACGTACCGACGGAAGCCTTGAGGCTTTAGTTTTGGCAGCCAGGCACAAGAGCGAAGATCGGTACGAGGTCGAGGAGCTTATCGGATGAGAGCGACGACAGCGAATGGCGGAACATTATCGTAATTAGTATGGGCCAGTGGCCAATTCTTAATAATAATACATACGTACCGTACAAAGTCAGTAGCCATTTTTCTTTATCTCATAAATATTCCCCAGAAACGTAAAACGACTTTTTTCAAAATTATACCGAACCAAGCGCGAACCACGTGGTCACTCGTGTCAGTGACGGCTGACAGCTTAAACGTCAAGATCCGATTGGATCACGCGCAATCCTGCTTACCGGTTACCAAATCACATTTTATTCCACTCCACATTCGCTCCTGATATCCCGAACGATCCTTGCCGATTCGCGAAAACTTTTGACTTTGTCTGTTTCCGTTTGGTCCTAACCTCCTCTATACCTTTTATGCTCTCCTGGCGACTCGGGCCTCTGTCGCTTACGTTTGGAACTTTGCCGCTATGGGCGCGACTGCATGTATACCTATAGCTAGCGGCGATAGTTATCTATATGTCACAGTGCTGTAATCTACTGAACCAGATAACACAAGTGTATGTAAATACGAGATAATAATATTAGCGTCGAGTGGGGTGTGAATATTTTTTAATAGAATTGTGTCCGGGCTGTTTGGCGGGGGAGGGGGGGAGGGGGAGGGGGGATTATAAAAACCAATAAAATGTAAAAATTAATAATGAATTATTTATACGTCTTTGAAACGTTCGATTGATCATATCGTTTGATATTTAAAAAAAAAATTTTAAAAACCAAAAATAATTTGTGACTTAACAAAATTATGAAATTCGGGATGTGGGAGGGGGAGGGGGGGGGATTGATTTTGAAGTTTATAAATTTTGCTCTAATGGCCGTGTTTGCCTTAGCGAACATTGGATTTGTGACGTCAGTGGGGAAATCGGCAAATGCACGAAGCTTGCCTTAAGTTCCTCCGCAAGATGCTGGACCGAGATTGATCGACGAGCCGAGAGGATTCGCGACGTTGCGAAATCGGTCGTTACGAATGAAAGGTGGACGTAGGCGAATTTTACGGTAAAAGTCTCTAAAAGATACGCGAACGATTTGTCAATCGGTTCGCGCGGTTTAGAGCGAAGCAACCGGTTTGCGAACCGGATGACTCAGATGGTTAAAAAGGACCACCAGGAGGGTGGCTGGGGTCAGGAGGCGGGTGGCTGGGGTCAGGAGGGGGATTCTGGCCGCGACCATTTACTCTCGTACACAGATGCATGTATAGCGAAAAAGCACAATAACTCATATCAGCTGGTTCGAGTCCATGTAAGAGAATTTTTTTTTTTTTTTTTTTTCATTTATATTTTTCTCTCGCTTGACTTTCTTTTTCTTCACTTAATCGACTGTATGCTTGCCCTTGCTTATTTTTTTTTTCTCCCCCTGAAAACTCTATTGCCAGCACACCCACGACCATCAGTACTTCCTCGTTACCGTTAGTTGAATAATTTGACTGTACCGTTGAACCTCGCTTATGCTCTGAACATAGCCGCAGGTTCACTGCTGATTCCCTGGTCAACAAAGAACAATCGTGACCCTCGTTAACATACCAGCGAGGCTATGTTTCTTTTTTTATTTAATTACTTTGATAAATAAAAATATATTCGTATATAAATAATCGGTATCAGTTTAGTATCTGCAGCAAAGACTCGTCACTCAGCCAAACCTGATACCCTGATACCCCGTATAAAGGCCTGCTAAAGCAGAGTCTTCTTGGAATCTTACAAGAAATCGTAGTTCGGTCTCTCTCGCACTCGCACCACGTCCGTAAGGAGGTCCGATGCTGACGCGTGGATACCAGTCGGACTGCAACGTACGTTGAGCAGCTAATGAACGACTTTATGGTTGCCTGTCTGTTTGTTATGGCGCGTATTAGGGGCTGCGAAGAAATAAAGTAGGAGGAGCAGTCGACATTGATCATCGAAGTGGCACGGGAGAACATGAAGGTTGCGATCACGTCGGAGGTAACGTATTTTCTGGTCATGACGACCTCACGGTGGGTTCCGCACCGCCTGGTATTCGGATCAAGCACGCTAAATCTAGCACGAGCTGTACTCGGTTCACGTGTATTTCTATTTCGTGCACATGAACTGGCTACGCGAACGCAGTAAACACCTAGGCGTCATTGTTCCCTGTAAAAAAGCAGAGAGACCTCTTGGGTTAGGCTTGACTTAAGGTGGTTATACTCGCCTGGGCCAAGGAGCCTACTGGCCGTCTCTTACGCCTTGGCTGAGATCTATTTTAGGTTAGAAAAATCATGCCAGGGACTTGCCGCGTGCAATTGGTCTTCAACAGATAACATTATGGTTTGTCTGTCTCGCTCGCAAGATGGCTGGAAACGTTCTTGAACACTGGAGCGGTTTATTTAACACGTGGAGCTCGAAAAAGTATGGGGGGTCGATAAGCAGATCTTGTAACGGTTATGTGTCAATTGTATATATGTATATTAGTAAAACGTAAAAGCGATGAAACGTGGTTGCCGGATGTCAACGACGCTCGATAGGATTATGAAAGATTGTGGGAATTTGAAAAAAAAAAAAAGAATATTTAACAACGAAAATTGACTAGTGGAACGTTACTGGTTTTTGAATTTCCCGGGTAATTCGATAGCTTCGGCTTTACGTTACAGCGTTTGGGAATCGTACCAAATCGAAAGTAGATAGTACACGATGGGTCATGGCAATGATGTCATAAGGTGGAGCTGAATGTGTTGGCGTGGGCGATTATTAAGAAGAAGAAGAAAAAAAAAACTTGTTGATATATCTCTCATGCATATATTACCGGCAGGAACATTGCAAAATATATCCGTCGCTCATTTTATTTATCCGTTTGGAATTACAGAAGTTGAGCTCAGACCGTTGAGCGTCTGACTATGAGATATTTAAGAGCCAACCTAACCTAACCTTCCCCATCAAACCATAACAGAATATTTTCTTTATTCGCGGAAGAGCAATCCTACCTCGCAGAAGTGACTTGGTCCAAGGTCGATCCTGACCTCTTTGTCACGGGGGTCACAGGCGAGATTGCGGGGGAAAAAAAAAATGTGACTCAAAATTCGTAAAATTATTTTTTTTCCTTCCATCGAAGGAATAACGGCGGCAAAGGTCGGAACACGTGGCCGATGCGTGATATTCAAATTTACGCAGATCTAAGAAAACTGAGACCGACAGAGCCGTGACTGTCAGGGTGCGTCAACCAATGAACAGTATCGATCCCAAGGATCGCCGTGCGTTGGGATTGTCGCGTTTACCTGCTTTCATACTTTTCCATTCGCCGCGACCGCCTTGAATGTTTTGCCTTCGTCGGGGATTCCCCGACGGGGACAGGAAACTTACAGCAATTAACTTGGCTCAAGGTAGATCCAGCCGATATTAATTCCTCGATCGATCGGTCATACTTAACCATTAGGTTAGGTTAGGCTTATCTTGAATTACGATACGTCAATAAAAATCGGTGTCGACGAACCTTACGCAGTACGTCTTTTGTATACCTTTATTATATTTCGATATACCGACAGAGTCAAATCACGTCACGCAGCACTTAATCCGTTATAGTCCTTGGATACGATTATTTCTGGTGTGACTTATGGCTGTCAATTATATACGTATATACATATATTTATTTATATCATATCCGGCATATTCGCTTGGTGTATATATATATATATGTAGATTTTTATACAACTTGTTTATCAGTTTAATCCATCTTCTTGGATCAGCGTATTTTGTCAGTAGACACAAATACGAGACACAGCACTTTCCCTTTGTTAGCTATGGTCATTCCTTTATGTCCAGGGTTTATTCGGTACAGACGTACCGTCTGAAGTTGGCGCGCTCGTTCGATTCTTATTGTGAAGCTATGTTCAGTCGGTACGTTTGGGCCGATTGTGAGTAACTGGGTAGACCGCGGGCATTCGGCAAGGGGGAACCCACGCGAAGGTGGTTTCTGTTGGGTAAATCGAGGGTAGAGGCTAACTTCAGGTCGGTACGTCTGGTCAGGAAGACTAATTGAAATTGTTACATGAAAATCTGCTTGATAGAGAAAATGACAGGTCTTTATTGTTTTACTATAATGTCTTTTAGTTACGCGGGTTTCCGCTAGACGTAATACACTGATTAAATACGTGGTAGTCCGGTTACCGATAAGAAGATATCTGTAACGAATGCAATACATTGTGGCTTCTTATCTTCTGTCGTTAACCGTAAGAGCGCGATTGGTGGCTGTCGCGTAGATAGCGTATCACTAGGATTCATGTAGCGAACGATGCTGAAGCGTCGTGTCAAGGTGATGGTCATTAATAATTTTGCAAGGTCAATAGATCAAGGTGCGTATCGATAATATTAATCGGTTTACCGAATTCAAATAAATTTTGAATTTGGCGCTCAAAGCGCCTGTGCCACTGCAGTGCTCAAAATAAATATTCATAGTTCAGGATATACAGTACACGACTTTGAAATTGTCGTATACACTATCTTGAATAAATATTAGTATTTTTTTTTTTTACAAAATGGCGAAACTCAATGACGCTACGCTCGATGCGATTGCATAGAAAATGAAGGATGTCGTACGCAAAGGTCGGGTTTATGGGGCAAAATACTAACTTTACTGAAAGTCTCGTTATATCGTTTTATGTGTATTCGCGTCTTTGATATCGTTTGACGATGACCTCGTGTTCATTATTTGCTTCGTCAAAGTGACCACGTGAAACGTTAAGAGCCAAGGGGGGCGAGTGTTAATTCGCGATTACGTTTATTCCCGCGAAGAGGAAACTCTTATTTACGAACGCACGCGCGTTTCGTGTGCGTCGGGCTTTGGGATACTGAAAAATATTACCGGCTACGACTTCCAGCGACTTGGTAGAGCGAAGCGGACTGATTTTAATCCCCTGAGGGGGGCTGGGACCGACCTTCCCCCTCCGACCCCCTTTCGACCCCCCTGCGCTCGGGTCTCGAATGTTTTGACGCGGTCGGCACGTAGGAAGGATTTGTGCCAGGGACTGCTTATAGAAAGTTAAATATTCCCGGTCTTGCATTTTACTTCATCCGTTTCGCCGGAGCCAATGAAAAGTCACGGAAAAGGAGAGGTTAGCTTTCGAAATCCAACGGACATATTCTCCTGCGTACGTAAAGTCGATGCTTGAAATTTTGGTCTCTTCCAATTTTTACTCGACGCAAAAATTCCTGAAGAATCGATAAACCGGATCGCGAGTCTCTAGGTTATCTCGTGAAGTACTTTGCTTTTCTTACCGTGACAAGTTCAGTGCTTTTGTTATTCTAACATCCGCTGTGGTCTTCGAGTTCCTGGACGCCGTTGACGCTTTTATCGTCGACTTGAAAATTTGAAACGTCCAACCAGCAAACGTCACGCGAGATGTTATCGCTCGATTAGGCTTATCTATGTTTTTCTATCTACGTTCACGTCGGTCGCTAAAAACAATAATACGAAGTCACCCGAGACACGTTTGAATTTCGCGGCAATTACTGACCGACCCGACACGCATATCTATTTTTATGCGTTCCTCGTTCGTCCCCGCCTGCTAACTCAACCACCGAGCTAAAATCTTCGTTCGTGTTTACGATCAGCTGCGACGATTCAGTGGAAATATTTTCAGGGTACAACGCGCTCCGTAAAAGTCCAATGCGTTAAATAATAACAACAGACATTTCACAAACACCAAGCTGACGGTATCAACACCAAGCTTCGACGAGACATTAACGATGCAACGTCGGGGGGTCACGAGTCAAAGCATATTCATGTACGGGGAAGCCGATACAAAGGTGACGAGGCTTTTCCGTCGGCCGAACGTTCCCGAACGTTCCCGAAGGTCTCCGAGCCGACGTATACGGGAACCGGAATCGTATTTCCTCCACGTAATCGTCATTTTAACGGACACGCTGAACCTACGAGGACGACGTCCTCCTTGACGCTTTCGCGAAGTCAGCCGAGCAACCGGATGATATTTCATCGTATCAAGACTCACGGCAAACAGACGTCACCGCGTGACGCGTTAGACCTTACGGTCGCTTTTAGTACGACGAGCATCGACTTGGAGCTTTTCCACTGAAATACTCGAAAGTTTTCATTGGACGGAGAATCGGCACGTGCAGCGTCCACTGGAATAACGACTAAGGAGGGGGGGACACACACCTGGTTGGCATCGCGTTTCTGATTAATTCCACGTGGGACCGATCGACAGAGAGACTCTGTGTCTCACTGACGCTGCTACTACATTATGGACTAGTCTTATACCTATATCGTAGTTTCGTTCGCGCATGCGCACTGGGCCGATGTCTGTTTGAATTTATAACAGCTATTCTTTCGCGCGCGAACCGACGTTTTACTTGGCGCTTTCAGTGCTCGCGGTCCATAAATCATTTATCGCAGGCATACTTCACGGTTAAATAAATCTTTCGTTAAATGAATATTCTTTGTTTCCTCGTAGCGTGATTTTCTTTGACGTTAGAATAAAAGAAAACTATTTTCTTTTTGTCCGTTAGGTAATATTCGTATCTCGTGCGCATGCGCAGTCGCTCGTAACCATTCCGATCGACACTTCTTTGGTCATTCGTGAAGCAGAAGCGGAGATTTTTATCCTCATTGTTTAAAATGCTTCCTGCTTACCTTCGTCTTTTTTTTGGAATATTAATTTTAGGTTATAAATAACTCGCGGGAATGACTCGCTGTAAATTATCGATGATCGATTTTGTCGCTTGATATTTTATTGGATTCGCTGTTCGCGGTGAAATGTAGGAAAGCTGTTAACGATATTATTCTGGCCACCTACTGTTGATACGCTGAGTCGAAATTTTGAGTGATCCTGAAAAATCCAAATTCTGGGAAAATGTCGTGGAAATATTTTTGACGGGACCCACGAAGTTGTCAAACCAAAGTGAAATGTCCCTCTTGCGGTCGACGTTGAAATATTGCAAGAAACGAAGATATTAATTCTTTTTTTTTTCTTTAATACACACGAGCCTCTTTCTTTTTCGTTGTCAGATTTAACAAGTGGAAGAGGCAGAGCCAAGCGTTTTGAATGAATTATTTTTAACAAGGAAAACTTTACGTACGTATAATCGTAGCTTGCCCACGTGTTTTCTCGAAAATCCAGTTTGATGCATTAAAAAAAAAAAAAAAAGTGCCAACTTTTGTCCGTCAACCTGACTTAGCATCTGACTGGCGAGCAGCGCGTTTGTTACCGTTGACTTATTTATTTTATTTTATTTTTTTTTTCTCAATTGATCCTCTCGGTGACAACGAAGTAGCGAGTAACAGTGAATTTCGTTGGACTCGGCCAAACTAAACCAGTTTTCAAACTCATGTTCACTTTTTTTTTTTTACAAAGAATCCATTTCCCTGGGCATTTGCAAACCGTTTTCATTCGCTATGCGAACCGCGTGCGAAAACAAAACTTGGCCGACGGACACGCGAAAAAGGACGGAATCTAAGATTACGTAAATTTACAGGATATTCTCAGCGGATTTACGAACACGTGCTCGGAAGGTTTGTTGCGGCTGTCAGTGACGCCAACTTCGACACGATCAACATTTTTGTCATTGTTTACGTTATGATCGTCGTTGTTCAATTTTTGTTTTTTTTTTTGTATCGACCATGATATTTTTAATAGCCTTTTTTTTTGTCTCAAGGATCAAACGTGTCCAAAAAAAGTGTCTAACGGTAGACTATTGTTTTTTTTTTTCCTATAAATTCGACTTATCGTCAAAGTCATCTCGCGTTCCGAAAAACACTAAATTTACGACTCATTGACGTCAATTATTGCTGGCACTGACAAATTCTATTTTACAGTCGACTCTTTTTTCTTTCTTTTTTTTTTTTTTCAATCTACGCCTGTCAGGTCGCGCTTAGTCTCCGTCGGTATTTTGAGTAACGTTATTTTCATGAGGATTAACTCATTTTGGATTTTAAGCTCATATTAAGCGCGGAGAGAGACGTAGAGAAAAAAAATGGGGGTAAGGTGTTTTTGGCTTTGTGGGGGGGGGGGGGGGGGGGATTAATTTTGTAAAAAAAAACAGATATAAAATTCAAGTAGAAGTAAACATGAGAGAATACAATGTTTTCGTTAATTTCAATTTTTCTTGTTTCTTTTTTTGTAATAAAAAAAATTGATTACGTCAATCTTGGAATTAATCCCAAACGATAGTCTAAACTATTGAATCACGCGTCAGGGTCCGTGTGAAACTGATCTGACGATGTGAACTGTATTCTTTCCTCACGAGAAACGTCACCTACGTTTATTTTGACTGCCAGTGTAGCTATAGCTATTTTAGAAAATTTGGACGAGTTTTAATTTTAAATTGCGCGCGTGTATTTTTGTTTTTGTATTAACGTAAGAGTTTGATTTTTTTTTTCAAATTTTCATTTTTTCGTCACGTGTAGCCCACAGTGACGTATATCGATCTGCTTTCGTAGAAGGAAAAGGTTATTTTACCTTATTCGTAGGTAAAAAAATTATTCACGGTTTGCAGATAAATTCGATAAAAAATTGGGTTACGGAAAAAAAAAAAAAATGTCAAAACGAATAACGACTTTCGGCAAAGACTCCGTCGTCATGCGTCAGTCGCGGGAAACTGTTATTGCGCAAATCTCAAAGAATCTCCGAAAGTACCACGTAACCTTCACCGGTACGAATTTGATCTTTTGCGGAATCTCGTAGAGAAATATAATTTTACCGAAATCCATCGGCTAGTAAACGAAATCGTATTCGATAAAATAAGCGAGTAATTGACATACCGTACTTCCCGATGACGTCAGAGCCCAATTAAAACCACTTCGTTCCTATTGTACGAAATAACCCAAATTACGTATTCGCGCGTCAAAGTTCAAAAGGACGCGAGTAAATATGCATGATGAAAAAAAAAAAAGTAACGCGTCATATCATTAGGGCGCACCCGTAGGTCGCGAAACCGAGCCTTATTTCTCCCTCCTTTCGATCCTCAGTCGCGCTTCGAACCGCCTACGAAATATTTTCTCGTCGGCCGTGACTGCGTTCGGCCTGAGGGGTCGAAACAAAGTCTTGCCCCAGGTCGGTTTCCAGACTCGAAAAAGTCACGAAGAACCAAACGTCACAGAAAACGGGAATCGATCAGCGATCAATCGGTTATCGCGAATCGATACCGCGTTTCAACGACACCAAAGCCACGTGGGAACTTCGATTTCGTTTTAAACGTCACTTAACGTCCGATCGAAAAAAAAAACGGTTTTTTTCCACGTTCCCTCGTACCGAATGAAATTCGCGTGTTCCTTCTATCGACGAATGACTTTTTTTCAAGCCAGCACGTAACCACATCGACCGTAGGTCGTTGCCCGTGTAACGAGTCGTTCGATCAACCGGCGTTGCGCCTTCTGCTCCCTGTACTTCCTGCACGGTCTGATTGTGCGGGGAAACGACCCAGGGTCGTGTAACTTGGGTCAGGTGGGTCGTCGCAAGGTCGTGCAGTTGGATAAACATGCGTATAATACAGCAGGGTCCCTTTCGAGGGATCTATGATGATTTGATATTTTTTTCTTGATCACTAATGATCTATGGCTTGGGTCACGATCTCTTACGTCAGAGACTTTAGGCCCCTTGGGATCGATCAGTTTTACGTGGAATATTTCATGCTTTGGATCCACGTTCAGTTTCTTTTTTTCGATTCGTGGCCTTAACTGTTGCCCGTAGGTAGGTAACTGGCGGGGGCCTTCTCTTTACGGCTTTTAAGGCTAACTAGTCACCTGGACTGGGTCTTACGCTCGGGGCAGGACTGTGCGCTTCCTGAAAACGACCTCACGTGGCGCCACGTGTCGCGGACTTTGGATTTATTATTGTTTCGAATGCTGGATATCGTTTTGAGGAATCGTTTGTCGATATTTTGATTTTTTTTTTTTTTGTGAATTATAACGTCTCTCGTTTTAGTCTCTCTGAGCTCATCCGGCGTACGGATAGAGGTTATGTTAGGAATAATGGTAATAATTGGTACAGTCTTGTCGGTAGATTTTTTGTGTGCGTCGTTCTTATTTTTTATACGATTTCTTGTATCGAACGAACCGTGTTGGATTTTTCGTACTTATTTTGTCCTTTTCATTCACGAGATAGCATAAAAAATATTTTTTTTTTTTTTCGATTATTTTCAAGTCAAAATATCCCCGTGGCTATATACGTTACGTGAATTTATTTATGAGACGCTGTTTCACTTCCTACCATTTTTTTTTTTCGATTTCGCATATATATACAATCGTGCCTAGCCTTTTCATCATGGAAATTTTAAGAATGAAGGTCGCCACCAGATAAGTCAAGAAAAGGCAGAATTTCTAACAAGGAAATATTTAACGAGTGAATAAAAAAAATTCCAAAAAAATTTTTTTTTCTCACATATCATACCAGCGTGAAATTTAATTTTAATTATTCAAATCGTGATTAAACTATAAAAATTCTTGTTATCCAACGTATCGAGCGTCTATTCACCGTGTCAATTTTTACGTGCAAAACGTCCCGGGCTTGAATCAAAACAATGAGTAAGTTTCTTGATAAAAAAAAAAAAATAAATAAAGTTCACCGACACTGCCGTACAGTCTGTTTCGCCGAGACGCGTAAACTTGTAAATTCATTCGAGAATAGCGCCAATATAAAAACGTCCTTTGAATTGTATTGTATATATGTATATAGTCAGGTTGCGTCATCCTCCTTCGAACATTGGTTCGAGCTAAATATAGATATACATCTCAACATGCATAGTAACGGTCGTCACGCCGTCGAGAAGTCTCGCTACTTCCGTCAATGCCAACCTGATATTCTCTCTTAATATTTTTTTTGAAAAATATTCCTCCGTCGGTAACTCGTTCTAGAATTTGGCCCACGCGACGACCCGAGAGAAAGAATCCTCACTCGCGTGTCAGTGTTATTTTTAAAGGTGACGCCGCCAGTCACTCGAACCTGCCGCCACCTACCGGCCGCCGCTGGTACTACGACAGGACATATTAAAATAATGGATTAAGGCTTTTCTAAGGCACGAAGAAGGTGGACGTCGGATACCCACACATCCGGTGCCTACGACACCTGGCAGCCATTAGCCTGACCTTATCGTACCAGGACGTGGGTGAGCGATAATTATCGCCCTCGCATTTGGTAAAGCCTAACCCAACCTTACTTTCGATCTGATAAAGTTGATCGTTGTAAGAAAAAAAAAAATATATTTTACACTTTCAAAATTTACCGCCAAAATTTCAAAATTCAATTCTCATTCCTTTCTCACGACGCTCGCTCGTCTATCCGTAAACTCGCGTAGGTCGTACACTTTCGCTCGGTACTATTCCTCGACAGGCATTTTTATATTACGCAATCGTATCCCCTCTAACGTACCTTTTCGTATTTCTAACCTCGAAATTATCGCCAACGCATTTCGCAATGCTCTCGAGTAGATTTGTCTGAATATTTTTTTAGAAATTTTATTCTTTTTTTACCTTCAGCTTCCAAATCTACGGTTATTCGAACGGAAAATTTTTAAATTCACGGGACCGTTACTAATTCTTACCAACAGTCGGTAAGTCCTTGTGCCAACGGAAATTTTGAATTTTCAAATCGCGAACGATGCACTTCGCTCACTTTCAGCCAATAGGAATCGTTCTAATCAAAGTACACGGGTACCAGGAGTATCAGGAGTACCAGGGTGGCAGAGACAAAGGCCGGCAAGGTTACAAAAATAAACGAACTAAATATAGTGAAGGGTCGCACGCGAGTGGCGCAATAATCTTAAGTAAATGCGGTCAGGTCATTGTCCAGGACGGGGACGAAAAAAAAAGAAAACATTGTAAACCCGCCGCAAAGATAAGACGGACGAGGACAGCAGCCCGTGACTTACTGCTGGTGCCTGAGTCATTCTTATCGTGCGAATTCTGTGTCTTTGGCTAATTAATTAGTGGGGGTATTAATTAAGATGGCGGCGATAGGGGGGGGGGGGGTTACGCTATGTCTTCCCACAAGTCACACGACCTCCTCGTAGCTATGAGAATCGGGGCTTTAAGGCGAACACGCAATCGGCTACTCTGCCCATACATATAGATATAGCGAGGTCAATGAAAAATTATACCAGTGACGATGATTCCACGGTGATAAGAGATAAGAGTTTTTTTTTTTTTACTTACAGTCACGTGGGTTTAATTTTGGTATTTAGCTGAGGTTTTTTTTTATTTATCATCTAACCGCTTTAATATCTTTTGACTTCCGCAGATGAATTTTTAATCGTTATCGGTGACGTCGGATGAATTTTATTCTTTATCCAGCATCCCTTCGAGACTGATCTGGAATGTCGGTCTCGTTTCGCAGAATGTTAATTTGACTGTTAAAACGCGATGCTAATTGACCGCTGACTAATTATCTTGATACGTCTTTGTCTTGGCTCGGTTAACGCGACCTCGATTACGCGAGTCGTTAATGCAAATGCGTTATGGCGAACTTTATTAATGCAATTGCGTAACGGAAGATTTTCTAAAGAATTTTGACATTTTTTTATCCAAATATTTTTTTTTAACACAATTTTTTACAGTTTTTTTTTTAATGTATATATCAAGTGCAGTTGCAATTGCACATGCATTTCGCATATGCGCGAACGACAGTGGTTGCACCGTATAGGAAGAAATTTTGTTTTTTCTTTACTGATAAGCCTTATCGTAGAGACTGAACATCTGTTGACATTGCGTAACGGTCTTATGTCTGAAATTCTTTTTTACGATTAAATCTGTATCGGACGCTCTCTCGGATGATGCAATGGAGTTTAGTTTAAAAAAAAATTTTTTTTTTTTTTTCCTTACTATCATTTACAGTCGTTGCTACTGTTTAACAAACATTGATAAGAACTTTGACGTTAATTTTTTTGTCCGATCGGTATTCGAGCTGTAGTCTTTTTTTTTTTGGTTTAATCTCATGGAAATTTTATTCTGTCCCACGCGACCGATCCTCAGCCTCCGGGAGTCTCGAAAGTATCTATTTTCATCACGTCCCGCACACATGTCGACTGACACGTGTTTCTTAATGTTAAACCGTAAAGATAGCTCGTGCGAAACGATCGAAGCTCTCATTAAAAAAAATTGAGTGAACGAACTCCGAGTCATTTTGGCCTTATTAAATACGTCTTCGAAATAAATTGTGCACGGAGAGAAAAGATCTATTTTTTTATTTATTAAACAATCGTGTTAGGATAATTTTTTTTTTCAAATTAATTTTTATCCTGGCAATGACGTTTTAGGGCAAGGTTTTTTTTTTGAAAATTTTTTTCGTAAATTATTCTCGAATTTATATCACGCATTCATTGCTATACGCTTCTCCATAATGGCGCAAGTCTTTTTTTGCTCCTGGGAGGAGCGCGGGATGCTGCATTTTAAATTCTTCTGAATAATTTGTGAATTTTTTTTTTTTTTTGAAATTCAGACACTCACCCAAGATTCGACTCTCGTGTGTTTCAGGGCTGCAGAATCATTTATGAATGGATGGAGGCGCGACGGAGAGTCCGGCAGGAGGATCGACTGCTGATCTGGGAGGTCTGGAAGGATGGTGGAACACTTCGGGCATTGCCATCTGGAGTCTCGTGCTCTTTGGCTCCTTCCTCATCAACGCTGTCCTTCTTCTTGTCTTTCTCAAGCGTCCCGGACTCCGCACCATTTCGAACAGGTTCAAAGTTCACACTGGCATTAGTCTGGCCCGCTTGTCAATTTCACATCAAGCTTCAGAATTTTCTCCGTTGATTCGCCCTTGAGGAAAATTCGCGTGTAAGCCGTGGAAGACTTTTTTGAAATTCCCGCCAAAATTTCAAACGACACCAAATACGACATAATTTGAAATTCCCGCGCTTAATTATATTCACCGATTTGGGCTAATTTTACGGGAAATTTTGGATTTTGAAAAAAAAAAAAAATACCAAAATTATGCACCGTCCATATCCGGGATTTGACACGAGTTATTAGTTTTTTTTTTTAAAAAGGACCTCACGAATTCTCCAAGAAAGTGCATGATCTTATTTAGCCCGCTTATACGATGGTCATTAAAATTGTTTGTGCAAAATTTTTGAAATTATTTGACGTCACGCGCGGAATTGCCGAGTTACGAATTCTAAGTACGAGCGGTCGTTACCGTGGCCGAGTGTTCCGAAAGTGCTCGGGAATGGCCTTCCGCTGTGCTGCAGCTGCTAGAAACGGAAGTGAAATAAATTTTTGATTTTTTTTTTTTGGGGGTGGAAAATTTTCACTAACATATTCTTTTTCGACGTCAACAATTCCGACCCAACGTCATTCGTGCTTTTGAATATATTTGTATATTTTTCAAAATTTCTTCAACAAACAATACAATTCCACTGTCTAACTGCATATGCAAATACGTGGGCGACTCGTTTACTCGACTTCACGTCAGACGCACAATAATACTTAAAGCCATATGATTCGAAAAGACTATCAAAATAGAATGTGAAAAATATTACGGGATTGTCAAATATCCTGTAAATATACATTCAATTGGCATTGACTGAAATAAACTTGGGCAAACGGATAATGCAACTGGATGATCCGTTAATGCCTTTGAATTCTTATTTTACATTCTATTTCGATAATTTTGTATCTTAACGTGGCGACGATGCTAGTCGTTCCTTCGCGTTCAATGTTTATAGTACATAAATTATGCTTTTGGACTCTCGAACCAGAACCAACTGACAGAACTGCACACGCGTCCATTTTTGCTCTAAGCACTTCCGAACTGACGCCCAAAAATATCGCAAGCTTTCGCCACGTGCGAATGAGATCTGCGAATGGGACCGACCTCGACGTCGGTTGACGCTTTTATACATTCGGTGTGGTGGGTACCTTTCGTCGGTGTGGACTCCATTTTCATGTTCCTGTTGTCATTATTGTTATTACTGCCGTGGCTATACCGCCAGAGCCATGATCCTTTGTGTATCCATAGCCGTGTACGTTTTCGTTGGGAATAATAATTTGAAGAAAAAAACAAAAAAAAACCAATTTTGGATTTTCTCAAATTATTTTTGAAAACGAACAACTTTCGTACCTTGTTCCAGATTCGTGATCAATCTGACCGCCTCGAATCTGCTAACCTGCGCACTCCTGACGCCATTGCTAATAATGGATGCACCATCCACCTCGTCCTCGAAGAGTCTCTGCACGGTCTCGGAAGGCGCCACGGCCCTGGTGACTTCCTCTTCGGTCCTGTCGGTCTTCCTAATCGCCCTGGACCAGTACTTCGCCGTGGTAGATCCACTCCGATACCGTACTCGTATCGATAAGTTCAAGTGCGGAATGCTCATCCTCTTCGTCTGGATCCTGGCCATCCTCTTCGGGCTCCTCGCCACGGTAAATCCTCATCCGCGAAGTATCTGGCTCTTCTGCAGCGACGAGAAGCTCAGCAACCAGCCTAACTTCAGTCTGAACTCGAGCCTGGACCTGACCATAGAGTCCAGTATACACCTGGTGAACGACACAGGGGACTACAACGTGGAGAGTGAACTGAGAATCAGGGAGCAGGAGGACATCGACGGTTCGCGAATCGTGGAAGAGGAAGTGGAGCTGGTGGACGATTCGACGCCCTTGCCCGACGGAAGCTTCCTCGAGAGGTTCGGCGATGCCCAAGTCAGCGTCCTGACCGTGGGAAGCTTCCAGAGCAGCTACGGTCTCATCTACACCGTAGTCTACGCACTGCTGGCCTACTTGCTTCCCTTCCTCGGCGTCTGCTGGATCTACATAAGCATCTATTCAGCGGCTCATAAGAATTCCGAGCGCGCCAGGAGGACCGGGTCGGGACCGATGCTCTCGTCGGCGAGCTTCTGCGAGGAGTATTGCTCGGTAAGGCACGACGCCTCCACGAGCGACTTCCGCAGGATACCGAAGATCTCGAGTCTCTCGTCCATCGACGAGAGCATCGAGACGACGGCTAGTCAAATTCCCAGAAGGAGGTCCGAGCTGGTGCTGTCCTCGACTATCGACGAGGAACCCTCTACGGTCGTCTTCACCGTCGGCTCTCAGAAGGTCGACGTCACTCCGCAGAAGTCCCACTCACCGGAAGCCAAAGATACCACGAAAGTTCCTATCTCGACCCTGAGGGCCAAGTTCCTCGACAAGTGCGACGAGGACCCTCCCAGGGAGCAGCTGGTCCGGAGCAAGTTCCACGACAGACCCGATGACAGGCGCAAGTCGTCTCATGATCTCATGTACGAGGAAATGCTGCGACGCGACCTGACGCACTTCGTTGACATGCGTGCGGATGGGTCGCTCAGCGGCGATAGCAGTCAGGACGAGGACGAGGACGACGAGGATGACTGTGTCGGGGATGACGACGACGACGACGAGGAGGAGAACGAGTATCAGGGGATTTTGACTTTCGCCAAGGACCGTCGTCTTCGTGACATCGAGGTGTCCAAGTGTCTCAATTCTGTCAACGACGGAAGCACCAAGTGTCTTCAGCGGGACCAGAAGGAGCTCTTGAGGACGACGACGACGATGGCGCGGTCTGACGAAGAGTTCAGGGGTTTGAACGATGCACGAGCTGATCCGGACCTGGACGCTCATCTCGAAGCGGAAACTAGTCTGTTTGCTCGCGCCACCGAGCCCACGGCTGCTTCCAAGCTTCTCGGTACAGTACAAAATAGTCATAGAGTGAATAAGTCAAAGAGCCAGCACGGCCACCTTCCTGGAGGAAGGATGATCAGCCGATTGCTTAATATTAATCACCGGACGGACTCGAACGGCTTCGAGGCGCCGGATCCCGAGGTACAGCCTCCAAGACTCTCGGCAGGCAACTACCTCGAGGTCAACTCGTCGAGCTCGCTGCTGACGACGTCAACGGGTAACCCCATGGTCACGGTGACACCTCCTAACAAGGTTCCACTTCACAGGGTCTCCAGCATCAGGAGCACCTCCAGCTACATCAACTCCCTCAAGTATAGGATCAGCAACGGCAGCTTGTTCAAGTATCGAGAAGAGACCAGGGCGGCCAGAGTGAGCGCCCTGGTGATCGTGATGGGTCTCATCTGTTGGACCCCCTACGTCGTCGTCCTGATACTCCGTAACCTGCCGGACTTTACCGAGCGACACGAGATGTCGCACAAGTACGACGTGGTAGCCCTGAGCTTCCTCATCCTTGCGGCCTACGTAAGCCCTCTCCTCTTCGGGTACCGGTCCAGGCGAGTTCAGCGCGAGCTCAGGAAGATCTTCTGCTTCAAGAGGGAGCTGTCCTACAAGAACAACAGGAGTCTCATGGCCAAGAAGATCCTTAAGAGACGTCACAGCAGCAACCTCAGCCAGTTGGAAATGGACACCAAGTACAACATCTTCAACTGCGTCTACGGGAAGAATCGATGGCCCAAGGAGAAGGTCCAGTTTATGCAGGTACCCGAAACGGCCCTGGCGGTCGAGACCTGCAGGAGCAGCTTCTCCAGCGGCGCCAGTACACAAATTTCCACCACGTCCACCGAGGAGTGCTGAAGGATCCACGACTAGACACTGGTCGACTGATTGGACCTGACCCATTTACCGGATCAACAAAAGCGGACAAACAAACATGCGTTTGGCTGGAGTCACTTTGCGTCTTAAGCGACTTCGTTTACGTAACGTAAACCGTTAAAGACACGTTTTACGTATGGATTCACTCGTACTTAACATCTACTTAATATTAATGAATCTATGCAAAATTTATCGAGTCTCCTTTAAATCAAACGTCACGCATATCAATTTCGTATGTTTTTTCTTCTTCTTCTTCTTCTTTTTTTTTTAAATATTTTTCCTTTCCTATTTATTATGGACGCTTGCTGAAAGTTTCCAAAATGTACTCGCGACCAAGACAACTTGTGCTGAGGAGCAGCAGGAACCTTAAGGCGAAAGAGAAAAAGAGAGAGTGAGAGAGCATATGTGACTGTGTGTATGTGCATGAGAGAGAGAGAGAGACTTCCATGACAGTTTTCCAAACTATTATTGCGAAGTAAATCAAAGTTTTAATTATCCATGGCGGAAAAGCTAAATATGTACTTTTGCAGATTTTCCTTCGATCAATCGTTACCGGAGGATCATTAGAGCGTCTACCAGCAAATCGCACATAAAAGACGTATTTACGTAAAAAGATATAAAAAAAGCAATTTTTACGTATAAATCATAAAATACAGTGAAAAAATCTCAAAACGAATTTTCCTATCCCAGGAGAAAAAAAAATTCTTAGTGGAGATATAGTTTTCAATTATTTTTTTTTTCAGCAATTAACGCGACTCCGATATCGAGATGTTTTTTTTCGGAGATTAAAAAGCAATTATCAATTATGCATTTTCCGTAGATACAATTTTAATATGATAACGTGATAGATACGTGTTACTGTGTACGAGCGTAAAATTTTGCTGTTAGCAATAGAAAAATGCCTGTACCCCTTTGTACCATTAGATATCAAGAACCTCGATAGATCGTATAGAGAATCTAGATCGTCTGTATATCCTTGTAGTAGATCGCACAGAGATTCATAGATCGTCTGTATATCTTTGTAGTAGATCGCATAGAGATTTACATAGATCGTCCAGAGATTTACATAGATCGTCCAGAGGACGTGCACGTGCGAACGGAAGTGTGATTTTCCTATGGCGTAAAATACAACGTTATAATGTAAATATGTATAGCATTTCATGACAGAGACGAAGTGGGAGATTCTTAATTTGTCATAATTAATTTTGTACATTACAAATGTCATTGTTTATTTATATTAAATAATCTGTATATAAAATGAACGATCATATATAAAAAAAAAAAAAAATTCTTACCCTCATCCTTCATAATTCGTTACCCCTCCCTCTTTCCTTCATCTTCTCTTATCATTCCCCTCGCTACTACGGTAAACCCATTGGTTATACATGTAATCGTACTGTAATACTTTTTAATTGTAATACTTTATATCATAACGTATATTTTGTACACCCGTCTTCGATTACCTGACACGCAGAGGGCGATTCTCCTGAACTTGTGATAACCCAAATACCAATCGTCAATCATAATCTTAATTAACTTATGCGATTTTTATTAATAAAACATACGTTAAAAACTTAACGGGTACTTTACGTTGAATCCTTTCACACTGTACGACGATCCTTGTCGACGATGCGTTTTATTTATTTAAAAAAATATTCTTTTGACTACGGGGGTCACGAAAATGCAAATGGCGTCCAGTACGCGAGATCAGTTTTTCACGGGAAATCTGTTTTCTCTGCAGACGGACTTTACTTCTCTTCGATGCGACAAATAAATCAGTTCGCGTCAATTTTACTCGAGCATTTCCGAATGAGGATTTATTGGCTGTCACCATTTTTTTTATATATGGACATACTTTCTCGTCTGCTTCGACTTCTACTGTAGTCAAGTTCAGAGTGAAAGGTCACTTTCGAGAAACAAATACACATATGTACGGTATGTACACACACAGGTGAAAAGCGAGAAAATCTTTTTGAAAGTTTAATCAAAATAACGTTAATCGAACTATCATGTGCTGAATTTTCGTTTGATATCGTCTCGAGATATTTAAATGGTTATTGAACGTCATAAATGTCTATGTAAATTTATAAATAAACATTTTTCAAACGTGAGCACCACTCTAGTCATAAACAGACACGTTCGGGCTGCCGACTAGCGGCGTAATTTTAAATCACGTCAACAGTCCGACGGTCTGTTTCAAAATGGCAGAATCAGATGCCTTGCAGAGTGTGCGACAACAGTTACAAGTGAAAAAAGCTTCGATAAAGAAAGCTTGGAGTGAATAAAAGTAAATTACAATGAGTTACGAACCAGAAATTTCCAGCAGTCACTCTTTCACGGCACGCGAAATATCGTCTAGCGTTCATTTTCTATAGTCACGTCGACGACGCCGGTACACGAAAAGGTTAAAAATTTTCCACGGTGTTAAGATGCCCGAGGAATCGCGCGACGTCACCTGACATCGATGACCGAAATGTGCCTCAGGTTGGTCACGTTAATCGTGTATTATAACAGTGGAATTATACCGGCAATGAGCCTATTAAAGTGACCGAGACATTTTCGACGTGCTCGCACGATATTAGACTGACGTCATAATGGAATAGTTCGTCGTTTGGTCGCTACGTTTTCTCCCGCGCTGCCGTCTAACAATGGCGCCACCTACCGTACGTACCATGGAGACTCATGGCACGTACAGTCCAAGCAGATGTATCGGGTGAGTTTTTAATATCCTTCTTTCTAGATCTGGGCTCATTTTTCTCAATTACTTTTATGGTTATGTGTCACAGCTGTCACAGTAAGTCCTCCTGTCATTCTTATGTTTTATCACTGTCTCTGTCTTATTCCTATCACTTCGCGAGATTACAATAGATCCATTTCCGTGTGTATATTTATTACGTGCTTAATTTTATAGACTTTGTAAATCACCCGAGCATAGAAATAAATGACGGAAAAAGTCCTTTCTGGACTTTATCATTGAATACGTAAAGCGATATCCTGGTATATTTACGTAGGTTAATCCTCAGCGTGACTTTTGATGAGAACGAGCCTTGTCGAAAGTTTTGTCGCAACGCGCCGTCACGTAAATGCTTATCGGAGAGGTTACGCTTATCATTTTTCGAGGTTCGAAAAGAAAAAAGAAATTTTCAAAATTATCCCCATGAGATTCGTCTTCTTTATCACTTGGTAAAAATTCATGAGGCCATTTCTTTGTCTCTCGAAGGATGTAATTTTCCGTTAAATGAGACGTGAAGAAGATTTCCAGATAATTTCATCGGGTAAGAGAGATGCAATTTTTTTTTTTTTTTTTCTAACAACAAGAATACAAATCTTTATTTCATTGCAGGAACTTCAAGCTATCTTGCTCTTTTCTCTGGCCAATAAAATACATTCAGCGTTATAAAAGCTTCGTGCAGCGACATATATTCTTCTTTAGTTTCGAACTTGGTCGCTTGCCAGACACAAAAAAGATACTTCGATCACGTGATCGTCACTTGGGCGCAAACTTTTATGAAAATTAATGTTATTTAGGTCTGTCAAGGAGTCTTCCGAGCAGTGCAACACAACACTGAATAATCAGGAGTTGACGTTCAGTTTTACGCGAACTCGCAAGTCTCTCGTTGCGTTGCTAAGTCGTGTGTAACTTTTCATTTTTGGCAATTGGGAATAATATACACGTGTAATTTTTTTCTGTGCCAAGTACATGAAACTCTGTATATCCCCATTTACTTGGGATATTACAAAAAGTTGATGCACCCTGCATAGCCGATAGGGGCAGCGCAACGTGAAATCAGGACATGTATTTTCATCGGAAGAATTTTTTTTAACTTCCGGTAAATTTCACCAAATTTCGTTTTTAAGCATCTACGATGGTTCCGAAAAATCCCGCTGGGGGCACGTCAATCGAGAATTCGATAAATTATTTGAAAAAAAAAATGTCATTTTCGCGGCTGCGATCAGAAACGACACCGTTTGAAATGGCAAAGATATTTTTTACTTGCGAACGGAAATTATAGAAATAATAATACGCACAATGAATGCGAAATCAAAAAATTCTCAATGGTTGTCGTATCAGATTTTCAAAATCGGGCACCGTTTCACGGGAAACGTGCATCCTAGCTGATACATTCTGTATACATATATATAGATATATAAATCATCATGACAAGAAAGAAAGTCGCAAATAAATTATGAATGTTATCATCAATTTATTTGAAAAAAAAGAAAAAGTGTGAGAATACTTGGCACTGTGCGATAAATATTAAGGTTTCGGCAAAATTGAGTATTTAAAAATAGACAATCTGGTTATGGCCGCTTACGCAGCTGGCGCTGGATCCTCGTAAAACTCGGTTTTATTTTTGTTGCTTGTTAACACACTCGTGAATTTTAAGTGGAACGAGAAAAGAAAGAAAATTCCTATTCAGTATCGACGACGTGTAGCAGACTTAATTTAATGAAAATTTTAGAGAACGCCTTTAATTAATCAGGCCCTACCCAAGGGCCTCCCGCCCCCCCCTTTTCTCGTAATTTAAATTGAAGCGAATCCCAAGCGCCGTAAATTAATTAATTAACGGTAAATAAACTTTTATTACAACTGTGATTATTACCGTGATATTATAAAACACACGCAGCTCTTTTTAATTTGCCTTAAGTCAGGCCATTCGTTTCATGAATTTGGGTCGATTCGGGTAAAAATAATTATTTTCAAGAAATTAATTAATTATGCTGCCTATGTGGGAGATTCTTTTGTTTAAAAAAATTATTCCATAAATACACTTGCCATTATATGCGTAGCAGACTAATCAGAAAAATAATAACAAAGAGAAATAGAGGATTTGACATTTGGCTACCGGAATCCAGGCGCGCCTGAGGCACGGCAACCGGCAATACACGTATGCTCGACGAGTTGCCTACCTTCAGGCGCCGCCCGTTAACGCGCGGCTTCTTCATTGCCAGATATGAAAAACTCTTGGCTTCTATTAATAACGTTTCGTGTCTCTTGTGAAATTAGTAGACAAAATCGTCAAGTCCAAGGTCGAGCTCATTAAGAGGCTATATAACGAGTTGACAAATTAAAGAAAATAAAAGAAACAGCAGTTCGCGTAGACAGCAAATAAACGATACGGTGAAGTAAAAAAAAAAAAAAAAGAGAAAAGAGAAATAAAAATGAATAACGATAATACGTTGAAGAAGATTCGACGAACTTTCTTACTTTATTGGACATAAAAAACTGCAGTGAGATTCTTGACAAACATTGTGTGGCAGTCGGCCGTTACTGTGTTTTTAAAAAATTTCCAATAATTCTGATAATTCTTGCACCAATTAATTTCTCCCTCAATCTTAATTACAAGTGGCTACCGTCTTGTATTCTTCGACGGTTCATTATTTGTACTAATATTGAATCTTCGTCTTGCCAAACATATTGTAAATAATAAAGGTAATTAGTGTCAAGATAAAGTATCCATATGTTTTTCCAGATTCCTTGTACACAGAATATACCATGAACGTC
>JARQSV010000241.1:63594-76238 GCA_030142285.1 Calameuta idolon | reverse complement strand
AGCACATCCGTCATGATAATCAGTGCTTGGCTGGGTTTGGCAATTCTTGCATTTGGGATCTCTTGTGGATTTCTTGACTCCCGAATGAAGGAGCCTCAGAGTATCAACGATCGAGTCAGCACAGAAAACTTATTAAAAGCCGTTAAAGCCGCCTTTCAAGATCCAAGGCTACAGCTGGCGGCGCCACTTACGCTTTTCATTGGACTCGAACAGGGATTCATATATGCTGATTTTACAGAAGTGAGTCTATAAAGATATTCAAGAAATTAACTAATTGGATGGTAAATCAATATCTTCCTGCTTTACAGGCATACGTGGTCTGCGCCCTGGGTGGCGCTGGAACAGTGACTCTAAGCTTTTTAAGCTTAGCCCTGCTACAAGCACTTGCTGGAGCAACTCTCTCAATGCTCCTGAGGCATATAAGGAGACACTTTGTAGTAGGTAAGAAAGAACAATTGAATGAAACAATTGTCACAGTCTTGATACAGCGAATGAAAGTTTGACACAGCATCCATTCGTTACAGCTGTGGGATTTGCTTTTCACGCGTGTCTTCTGCTGGTCCTGGTTGCCTGGAGACCAGCAGGCGACGATCCTGCCCTGTTCCACGTAATCTCCGCAGCGTGGGGCGTTTGCAATGCAATCTGGGAGACGTTGATCTACAGTAAGCAAACCTGAAGGAGTATCGCAAGCATCCTCCTAAGAGTTACAATCAAGAAGATCAATTTTTATTTCCAGCACTGCTCCTTGGTCTTTACCCCAGCTCGTGGCAGGGTCCTATGTCGACGTCCCTTTTCTGGAGATGGTTGGGCCTGTCGTTAGCACTGGGTCTTCACGGTTTGGTATGTACCAGGATTCGTGTTTTGGGTCTTGCTTTCATGCTCCTGCTCTCGGTGGCGCCATACTTGTGGCTGGAGATTCGCCTAGCGAAACGTGGAAAGAGCTTGACCTCTTTGTGACCTCGCAGAACGAGCTCTTCTTCGCAAAAGGGTAAGACAGCGCACACCGACTGAGAGAGGTTCGTTCCATCCAGTTCACGAAGTCATCGTCGATTCACCGGGATCAGGGAAAGAACGCGTAACGTTAACATTTTTATATGTCACACGAGAACTTCGGAAAGTTCGGCCAATGAGCACAACGCTGCTTTTTCATTGTCATAGCCTTTCGTACGACCAATTTTTCATTTATCTCTGCATCGGATTGCTTTTGAACTTGGTACACGCTATCTTCTCTTCTATCCAATAGCGACTCTGTTCAGTGACTACTACCCATCCAATGAACTTTTGTTATCTGTTATCACGCTTATCAGTGTCATACCAATCTAAATCGGCAAGGCTTTTATCATACCGTGTGCGATATTATCACTTTCGCAACGGGAATCATTCAAAGCTGGATGGAACGAAGACAATCGGTTCTCGAGTAAGAAAATCTTGGAATTCTAAGTCCTAACTCGGATGTAATATTTTAATTGTGCTACGTTTCTCGCTCGTTGCATAAAACTTTTTATTCCGCGACGAAAGCTCGGAATTCATGTCCGATGTGCTTTCTGTAATGATCCAAGTGTCCATATCAGGATATAATGGTGAATCTTTGTGATAGATGGTTCCTTTGTGTTACCGACTGTTGAACTATAAGCGCTAAGTATTATTCGTATAATTCGCTTGGATGACGGTTCTTCGACGGACGATTGTAATAGCGGAGAGAACAAAAGTTTACGCGATTACGTACGTTATTTGCGATGGAGAATAGAGAAATTCTTCACGGTATTTTACGTCGGGCGGAATAACTGTTTTTATTATCAACCTTGTAAAAGGTTCAATTAAATAATCTGAGGGACATTGATTATTTTCTTGACAAGACACACACAGCTCGGTTCACTCGATTTTTGCATATCAGGTTAATACAACTATATTCTTTATCAATAAGGATTTCTGAGTAAAGTGTAAAACGAAGGTTTCAATCTAAATGCGCGAAATAGATTCCCAAAGTGAATGTGCTCAATTTCGTGAAGAATAAAAGTGAGATAATAATTGCGTGAAACAGCTACACATGAAGTTACAGAGTAAATGGCACATAGTAAGTAAGTCAGGTACCTATCATCCTGATATTTTTTTAATTCTTTGTATCTCACACAGATCATTCAATGTAAAGTCAGTTAAAAGCTCCTGTGAAAATTCCGCCTGCTTTTATTAATTGATACAAAAAAAAATCTATAAATGTTTTAACATGGATTACGTGCCATGTTCAGTTGAGATTCCTTTTATATTATAATCCAGAGGCTGTTCGACTGCAATAATATACTTTGTTCGTTGACTTGAAAGAAAAACTAAGTTTGGCGAGACTTGTTTCTGCTTGGTAGCCAATATGTATATGAAAAATTAATGAGACGATGTTAATGTTAGGTAAATGACTGTACTTTGAGTGACACGTCACACAGTTATGGAAGTGGGAAGACTGTTAAGCATTTCTCTTGAGCAGCATCGAAATATAAAATAAAGTAACTTCTGTAAAACTATACTAAAACAACT
Source organism: Calameuta idolon (assembly GCA_030142285.1). NCBI lineage: Eukaryota > Metazoa > Arthropoda > Insecta > Hymenoptera > Cephidae > Calameuta > Calameuta idolon. The sequence continues at coordinate 73,712 of JARQSV010000241.1, read as the reverse complement.
CGCTAGAATTGTAGCTGTACTTTCTTTCAATATCATTTTATATTGCCACGCTCACTGTATTAATCAGGTCAAAGTAGCTGAATATACTTTTGCTGTATTACTTTATTATCATGGCAATAAACTATAGGATATAGTTTGCATTGCTTTTTATGTATATGCGTGTATTCCAAAGAAATCTTCAAGAATCTATAGCTCAACTTTAAAAGAAACTCAAGATAATGATATTGTAATCTTGGATACTTCAGTGGCTGTCAGTAAATGAAGAAGGAAAAAATAAATACTCAAGTAAATATAATTCAATGTACAAACTCTCCGACCACTGTTCGGTCAGTCAGATTATGCAAAACTCATTGTTATAGCAAAAATATAAACAGTTCAAGGTTTTCTATATTTTTAATGTGAACAGTTCTACGTAAAAGATGTCTATGTACCGACGTGTAATTTCGAAACGCCAATCGAGTGCATACCTATGTAAATTATTTATATTTTGTTGAGAATAACGACAGTGCATCCTCAAAGGAACATAGTAATACTGCCATATATCACAGATTCAATGAATGATAAGACAAAATAACTAATCGATTGAATTTTAAGTCACTATTCCTTGCATACCTGACTGCCTGTCACATATCGATGGTACTCTTGTAAATTAAATAAACTTCAAACACACCTAACATTATATTTGGGACTAGCAGTAACGTCATATAAGTGAACTTCAGATAAAGTACGTAAGAAAACAAATAATAGAGGCTCCTTGTTACTCATTGACAAGGCATACCTCTTAGATAACTAAGTTATGAAAAAGGATTTCAGCTCAAAAGCTTCTCGTGCAAAGAAGTAAATATTGTAAGAGAAGTGGTAACTGGTATTTTATGAACTCGAAGTCCTGGCAATGACAGCAAACAGATAAAGCCACTTCGCTTAGTGATTAAAAACAATTCTAATGTTGATATGACATAATTCATCATGATAAAGTAAAGAAGGAAGAAAGCAAGAAGCACGGATTGCATAACAATACCAGTATAAACTGAGATTAGAACGGTGAACTGCAGGGCCACAAACATATTTCCATCGCAGGATCAACTAAGTGAGCAGCTGAATCTGTCGCTCAAAAAAAAAAGTAAAAGGAAAAGAAAAAGAAGAAGCTCAAGTCGATAAACAGATATGATATTTGTGACCCAGCATAGAAGTAAGAAATTGTAAAATAGCATCGAAATTGCATATATTAATTGTATTTCACTAATAATAAATATTAACTTATTTTATATCTACTGATCTCTTAGTCAACTTTCATTTGTTTTTTTCTTTTCTCTCGTATTTTGAATCAGACAAAATGAAATTCCACGTTAGACTTGCCCGAGAAGAAGCAAACAAGATACGCATCGGACGCTTATTGGAATGTAGAACTAATCCACGCGTACTAATCAAAAGCAATTTATATCTCTGCGAATCTGCTAACGAACAATTTATCCTGAAAGTGAAAGAAAAGACGGTGAGTATAATAAGCGCTGTACATAAAATTATCGAAAATTAATGAGCACGACATATCGAGACTAGACAATCAAGTGCTGCCAGTGTTTCCGGTATATACAAAAGAAACGCAGAACACGCGCCATACATAAAACATAATAAATATTCCACGGGGGGGAAAAAAAAATAGCAAAACTCTTTTGACAACCGTTCGAGATAAAACTGAAACGGATCTCGGCGCGAACAAATGTACTTTTGCTCTTTCTCAGGTTGTCGTAGGCTCTCGTTTAAACTCAGTCTCGTTCTACCATGCATATTTAAGATACGATGTCCTCGAAAAGGACATAATTAATAGTCCTTAACACATGACACGCAATAAGTCCCATAACATTACTTAGCTAAGTTATTGTCATCATCATCATCATCATCATCATCATCATATGAACGAGACACGCGGAGAGTGAATTAGCCTGTAGATATAGTTGGGTGGTAATAATAATAATAATAATAATAATAAATATTAATATAAATATTACAATTACAATCTAATATATCTGCATTAACGATATAAACAAACGTATGGAAACACTTAGCTATAACTTGTATAACTTTAACAATGCCCCTTTATTTATTTCACCAATTAGTTTTCTTTTCCAGTTTTGCATAGTTAACATGATTCACAATACGATTCGCATCCACTAATTTGAATAAAACGTAGCACATGCGTGTACTCTGTTGCCAAATAAAATATCTTAGACTGTATTATTCTCGTTAGATACAATTCTTGATTCAGCTATGCTAATTCGGATCGCTATGAGAAGCTAGAATAATAAGGTTTCGAGATCGTAACGGACTGTACTGGCAGTTCTTGTTTGAAAAGAGGGGCTGCGGAAGGTCAAAGTTCATAGGGACGTCAAGGGGAGGAAAGGTAGCACGAGACCGAGATGAATATACAGAAGAAAAGGGTTGCCGGGATCAAAGAGTCGGACAGGTGAACTGGCGATCGGGATAAAGCAGCGAGGTCAAAGGGAAAGAATGAGATATGAGAAAATGGCGAAGTACGCGAGAGTCCTGGAGGATCCGAGCGACCTGACTCGCGATACTTGGCACATTTTCATGTAACTCAAAACCTTTGGCGAGAAAAGAAATATTGAAAAATAAAAGTATCGATACGCAGCAGCTGCTCGAGCGGTTGGGAATTTTGAAAATGGCGAAAATCATTAATCACCGTAGCCAATTTCTAAAAGACATCGAGACACGCGACAATTTTGAAGGATGCCTCGTCGATTTCGAAAAACTCGGACCTGCCCGTAAAATTCCATCGATCGTTCGTTTCGCGAAGATTTTCTTAGAAAAGCAAAACACTAATCCTATTGCCTTCCTAACGCGTGTCCTTCGATAATAATTCAATTGGATTCGATTGGCCAAACATTTGTATGAACGACTCCGAGCCAAAATGAGTGTTGGGTTATGAAAAGATAAAATATAATTAAATCAAATTGTGTCCTATCAGTCGTAAACGTTTGTCAAGTCATTTCAGCTTGGAGCTTCTCACCTAAAGTTTTCCTTTAATCTTCGTCCTACGTCATTTACGTACGAAAAGATAAACCGTAATCACTACCGACGGTCGTTTACGTTTCTTTTAATCGCTTTTCAAAATTATTTCATTAACGAACGCAATGCCTTGTATTCGTCGGAGATTAGGCGCGAAGCACCTTCCTCTCTCCAGGTTCAATAGCGTTTACCGCTTATGCGCGTGGCTTTAACAATTATCGCAAAAACACAATTCCTTATCTAAACGCAGTTAAAACTCCGCAGGTTTTGTACAGATAGATGACTCTCGTATCACGTCGTCGATTCTTCGTTTCCGATTGGTCTTTCTTTTGTTTTTTTTTTTTTCTTCCTCTCGTTCATTTACAGTCACACTCTTTCTTTGTATCGTTTCAGGCTAAGAACGTTAAAAATACGTTCCCGCCGATACAACGTTCCTCTCGTAAGACAATCATACGACAGGCTTTACAGTACTTGACCCATTGACACGTGTGTATCCCCGCTACGGTACATACGTGTTCTTCGAGTAAGTACTTATTAAACATACGTCGTGCCAATGTTTTGTGTGATGGAACATTTTTATATTTCTCTCTCTCTTTCTTTATCACATCGCCTCTGTTTCTCTCTATCCATCTCTCACGTACGAAGTTCGGAGAAATAGAAGTGCCGTAATGACGATGACAATTAGGACTGTCTATTGTAACCGAACTGACAACACGATTTGGAGCACAGAGGTAAATCACGCAGACAGGATATCAATAAATAATTATTTTACACAACTGGCATTTCTTGAGATTCTTCTGCGATGTTGCTGCTAGCCTTAAATTTTCTTTTCACCCCGACACGTAGGCGTCGCTCCTCTACCGGAGGGAACAGCGGCCGAGTAAAAATGCAGAAGACCCGAGGAATACCTTTTCATCGAAAATTATTTGGCATTGCGAATCCACTACGTTGGACCTGAAAGAGACCAAAGAATCTTATTAGGGTTATCGATGGAGTTACAGGATCTTTCAAAAGTACAGAAGTCGGTGTGGAGAGCGTTTTAAAGTGTACTAGCAGCAGCTGCAGTCCAATGGAAAGAGCTTGGACTGTTGAAAAATTAGACTGGTCAGTTACGTCAGGTAGTTAGCAGTCTTGGTATAACGACCTGACCAAATACCTAACAACTATGTCGTCTGGAGCTCGACTTAGCATACTGCTCGAATAAAGCGTTAGGTTTTGCATGGGTTTTCAATTACTAGCATTAGATTCGTACTTGACTCGAGTCTGGGAGATGCGTTCGCGTCCTACAGCTCACACTGGAGTGTAATTGCCCTTCGGTGTGTAGAATATTTGTCCTCGCCTTATACGTCTAATTATTTCGGTGAGTAGAAGCTTCTTTTCTTTCTTTATCTTAGTCAGGACGCCCCTGTTCTCTTGCGCTCGACGCGACAGATAGGGTAGTACTTCCTTGACTGGACCATATGGTATATACTTGTACGCCGAGTATCCTGACTGACCTAGAAGTACATTGGAAGGTAAATCAATGCGCTCTCTTTGCTCTTAAAGCTCCTCCTCTCTCTTCCTTATTAACACCATTCCTACCGCCACCGGTCAAACGACCATTTTTAAACAGCAGAAACAGGTAAACGCGAAGTGCCGGTAGGAATAGTGTTAAGATTGTAGAAAAAGGTGTTTTTCACTTTGCACTTACCAAGAGGGAACGTTATGTAGTCGCACATGCCGAATAACTGCCCAAAACAGATAACCTTGTCCTCGGGAGAGATTCCAATTTCCTTCATTCTAAAGAAAAGGAAGAATAAAAATTGTTTAATCGATCCACAAACAGAAAGTAACTAAAGATATTTGACTGACGTACTTTTCAATTGCAAAACGAACTGTATTCTCGTTATGGGAGGCCACCATAATACCAATCTTTTTCGGATCCTCTCCCTTGTCCTTATACTGTTTCATTCTACGCAGACATTCCATCAGAGTCTTATGATAGGACTCTGTCGTGGCCTCGAATGTCGGATTCGTCGGGTCTGGATAACCCATGGCGGCTGCTCTCGCTCTTTCCTATAGAAAAGTATTCCTGTGGGATTCTATATCCAGCGGTAAGGACTATCGTGGAAGGAATCAGCTTCCCGTGCATATTAGACGTTACGCAACAAACCTGTTCAATGTAAGCGCCCCGTACGATCTTAGCTCCGAAATAAAAATTCTGACGTTCGGATTGCTCGAGATCAGTTTTGACCTCATTGTACGCATCCTGCAGGTACGTCTGGTATGTATTAAACACCACAGCCTAGGAGGAGGTAGACCACATTGACATTGAGTGCTCATTCATTGATAATCTCTGTAACGAGACATACTTAAGACTACCGTCCCTGTGTCAGAAGAAATTACCTTTTTCGTATTGTACTTGCGCATCATCTCCAGTGTCAGGCGTGATATCGCAGGCTGGAAATAGGTCTGCTCGGCATCGATCATTATGCGGACGTTCAGCTTGTCAGCGATCTGGCGAACCCAATGAGAAAGAAGTGATTGAGAACATCGATCGAAACGTCGCTCGATTGAACTGGAGTCATAAGGAATAGAATTAGGATCAAGAGAAATATTTTTACGTACAGAAACAATATTGTTCAATCGCCTGATCATATTTCTGAACATTTCCTCTTCCTTGGTGGTCAGTTGGGTCATCAGTCTCACCATCTTTCCTGTCTTGATGTCAGGTACTTGGAAGGTCTCGCTCAACTCATAATTCTCATCCAGGATACCGCTCCATGGGAACAAGTGGATGACACTGTCAGAAAGATTATCTTTTATTATTCTCATAATTCAAGTTCTTCGCCTAAACAACTATTGCCATGCTACTGCAACGGTTAGAAAATTTCTCTGACTCTCTTTCATACAAGTATAAGACACTGAGTTTGAAGATGCAAAGTGAACAGACGAGGAGTCACCACAGTCATATCATCCAATGCGAAGGAAGGATATTTAATATGGATTATATAAATGACAGTGGAAACTTTTGCATCGTAATGATAAGTACCAAGTATCATTAACCGATCATGAAACTTATGTTATAATATAGTAACTGAAGAAGGCTACGTCGAATATCATTGAAAGTACGTTTTACTAAGCGAAGCTGATGAGAAATGTTATCTTTAATATGTGTGGCTTGCGAAGAATATGAAAAACAGGTACGAAGGAACAGTGCAATGCTCAAAGTAGCAAAGTATTCTTGGTAATATTCTGTGCGAAAGGTCAATTCATGATATGATTAATAAAGATTTGTTTTTTTCTTTTGAGCATACTGAAAAAGCGAACTCTCCAAGCAAATTCAAACAGGCGTAATTCCATCCACAGGAAAATGGCGGACACCATGCAAGAAAATCAAAATAATCCCAATAAAAGATAAACGTATGTCCTTACTTTCTGCACGTCCAAGAGAGCATCCCAAAAACAGAAACAACAGCATTAGAATAGAGAGACTTTCGATTGGCCATCGTTTCTTGAGTGAAGAGAGTCGCGTTGTTCAAAAGTGTAATTAACATAAGAACAAGCTGCGATTCATATGCTTTGGAGTGATTCGATAATAAAGAATAATAATTCAGGGAAGCAAGTGTGCACGACAAAGAGAATCTTCGCTTGTGCGAGCATCGAACAGGAATTGATATTGCGATAAAAAAGAATTTTCAGTGTATTTGTATTTCGTGAATCGTCAACGCTTATTCAACGTACCCTTCCTTATCCGACTGTATTTTCTCAAGGAACTTTTGTACCGGGGCAGCGTCCCTAATATGTGCCTCTTCGAATTTCTTCTTGAAATCATCAGGTTTTGCATGATGAGCCAAAACCGCACCTTCACCGCCAACCACGTCGGACATGTATTGACGTGCTCGCATAATCACTTCAGACAATTGAAGCTAGAATATCAAATGCGTCATGACATTAATATCAAAGTTCTTTCATACTTTTAGATTTAAATAATCTTTGTTAAACAGTGAAAGTTCACGTCCACTGACAATACCGAATGACAGCTCGACCGTATAATTGACAACGAATGAAAGAATCTATAAAAGCACTTCGTGCACCATGTTAGAACAATAAGTGAACTATCTGTATTCAAACAATCGGTATAAAGAAATACAATTGACTTACTAAAAGTTGGGGGCGTCCTAGAGCCGTCAACTTGACCGCCGTTATTCCTAAACCCATTGACGCTCCTGCATATGAAAAGCAAGTTATTTTTTTTTTCTTTCCGACATCTTGTTTACCTCCTCCAAACAATATATATACAGCAGATACATATAGAGAATATAAAAACAAATGTCCCATTCAATAGAGTCACAGGATATTCATTGACATCCACGTTAAAAGAGGTGATTAGTGAAATGATTAGAGAAAATATAAAAGAAAAAGAAGAAAGAAGCCAAAATAAATATCGTGCTACTTTCTTCAAAGAAATAGACAACGCACATATGCTTATTGTAAATGTACTATTAAGGTCTAGGATCTGGAGGAGGGTTCTAACTAGAAATCCTTACCAGGATTGGGATCGACTTCGATATTATTCGTGACTTGTAACGAAGGATATTTCAACTTCAAAGTCTTTATTTCATCCGCTGTAAAAAGGTTTCGTGCCATTTTAGATGATTATTAAAAGCCATGCATCGATTACGGGAACTAACAGCCACGTCGTAAACCCAACGAGACGCTTAGGCACACAGAGCATTTGGGGTCTCTCTTGCTATCCAAAGGTCAAAACTAGAAGAGAATGTGGACCCAGTGAGAAGATGCATAAGAGTATGAGAGAACACGTGGTTCCCTTAGCTGTCAATTATTGATCCAACGATATTGAGACAAGCATCAAGTCACTGAGCGAAGGACAGGTAGAAAATTGAGTTCTAAGTTATTGCATGATGAACGTTATGTCACGTCGTTGGCTGAGTAACAGATACAAGAGGACCTAGATCCATCCTACCGGTTATTTATAAATCATAGAATTTTCGTCGACTCCTAAACGCAGACTGTTAGTATTTCTATGCGTCTAAACTGTCTTCTGGTAACTGTCCTAGCATCGGCAACTAAATGCAGTTGGACACTTTTAAAGAAAGATGTCCTGAGCTGTCCAGGTACCATAAGACAAGCCACAGTGTGCAGAACAATTTAGCTACCTGGACTCTTCCATAAAAGAAAACTGAGCAAGAACCGAATACTAATATTGTAAATGAGAGCCTGACGCGTTAAGAGTCTCCAAGCGTCCTTGTTTCGCATAATAGGTATAATGACAGTGATTTCATGAAAAAAAAACCATGACATAACGCAACCACAATGTGAACTCGTAACGCAGTGGTACAATCTACAGAATAAGATTTCAAAAGCAGAGACACCAAGTATCATGTCGATACGATCTAGCAGTTTGTTTAACAACACTGATCCAACGATAATAACAGTGAGACTGTTGCGTGAACGTAAATCACAAAGGAGTTGTGCCAAAAGCGTGTAAAAGATGGTACGGCCGGCGTTACTGCCAAGAAAGATGGCAGCAGAGGCTATTGCTGACCTGCGACAGCCTCCAGAGACTTGATGAAGATGTCCATGTTCCTCTCGCACGACGCTTCGTTAAGGTAAAAGTAGGTCCTGGCCGACGACACCTTGTACCGTCGATCAGCGAATGACTTTTCTACGTGATACTTCTTCAGGGTGCCTTCCTTCCTCTCGTCGCCAGCTTCCGACACGGAAGCTCTGGAAACAATTGATAACAGGTTAGCAGCCGTGACTCTAGAGCCAATTCGTAGGAGCTTCTAGCTGCTACTTTAATTGGAATCATAAGGCAAAATTCACAGGGTGCACGGTCTGGGCTTTCTGGCACGTCGCCTGAGCAAAGCTACAAAATTTACGATATACTAAGTTTTAATGTCGTTAAACTGATTAATGCTTGGCGAATTATTGCTACCTGAAATGCAATGGGCTTCAAGTACAAATTGTACGAGTTAAGAAGACTTAGACATTTTTTTATGTAAATATCAGTTAAGTTGGTACAATCGACAAGTCATTATAATATCCATTTAGGGGATAAGTAGTGCAATTTTGATTTTGATGTTGGTATTTAAGTAATTGTTAAACTTCTTGACTGGAACGTGGTCAAGAAATATTCTAAGCATCAGCATGAGTCTTACATTACGTGTCCCAATTTGTGTGACAGTCAAGAACATTTTACATGAACAAGGAGACTTCAGCGAGACTCAGCTCTGTGTGTACTCGGATCAATAATCTTTTACTAGGCCAGTGCACCTCCTGGCGAAAGGATCGATTTTTCATGTCTGACCAAAAATAGGTCCAGTGTTCAGGATTAGGAGGAGACTCTGAAATTTTTGATCTGAGAAGAGACCAGTCTCGAAGCCAGATGAATGGGTGAAGAGGAACGGCGGGTTTCCATATTCGCGGCGAATGTGGATCTCAAAGAAATGGTCTTTGGAAAATCGTAGCGTCGGTGAAACCGGTTCCAGTCCAGGAGGAAGCGACGGACTTAGCAGAGTTGAAAAAAAAATGGACTGCCAGCTTACTGGACTTCACGTCGTTCCGCCTCTTCCTGGGTGATGTCTTCTTCGACGGAGTAGTCCAGGATTGGTTTGACACCGAACTGTCGCAATCGGTCGAGAACCGGTCGGATCGAGACTTCGTCTTCGCCGGCAACGAAATGACCGTAGAACGTGCACTTCATCAGCAGCGTGAAGAGTTTCTCGCCCAGAATCAGTTTAGCCAACTTCATCAGCTGCAACGAATGAAGAAAGTTTTTCGTTATTAAAGCAATTATGAATTAATTGAACATTTATTTTCATCCGTCAACGTACGTTTTATGGCATTCGCCATAAGATACATAGATACGAAAGCACAGCAGAAGGACTCGTACAGTTTGTTCGTGAGTGAAAGAGAATAATAAAAGCATTTTAAAAATACCATTGAAACCCATCCTGTACTAAGGTACAGTCCAGTCTAGGTATAAACCTCTCGCTGCGATTGTAGGGGGAAGTATTTCTTAGAATTGCGGCTTCGCCAGGCACTGCGAGGTATAGTCAGTCTATTGTGTCAGATCACCGACTATAGTC
>JARQSV010000241.1:42089-61947 GCA_030142285.1 Calameuta idolon | reverse complement strand
CAGGCCTCTTAAGTCCTGAAATAGACCGCAGAATACAGTTTGCATCGTCGGCGACCCCGATGTCCCATTAGGAAGTCAAGCAGCCGTTGTCATCGTTTTCTCTCTTCAAGGTAGACAGACGTCGGAAGGCGACTGGTGCGCCAGTTTCCCAGCGCCCGTCGCCTCCAACTATATAGGACGCCAGAGATATTTTCCAACCGTCATTTATTCCTCGCTCAGACGCGAACCTTCCGGAACTCCCTTGTTTAAAAACAAAAGAAACTTCTTGACAGCAGTGTACGTACACTGCCCAATCAGAGTTCGTCCAATTGTCATCGTTTAACGTCGGGACCAGCGTACCGAATTACACGCGTACGTTCCGTCTATGACGTTCTTGTAACCCGTGTCAGAGTTGCTACTTGGGGATATCAATTTCAAGGAGACCTTTTCGGACGGATATTTCATCAAATCAAAACAGACCCTCGGCTTCTGATAAGAGTATCAATATTTGAGCTTCGATAAACGTGATAAATTAATTGACAATGTATGACATATACATGTGTAATCCGTGTAAACGAATCGGGGGGGATTTTTTTCAAAATATTTTACACTAGATAATATATTCTCTAGGTAATCTGACAAGGATAACCAGGATAACGTTGACTCGTACATCGGACACAGTGAAATTTATTTTGTCGCGCCACTCGTTACCCTTTAAACACCTGCTGCGTTTGTTGTATCGGAGATAACAAAGTTTACGGAAGGCTCGAACAATTTGCTCTTCGTAAATATGTCGTACGATAAGCGCCGCGTTAAGGTCTAAGCCGAACGAAAAGACTCGCGGTGCACAAGAGCTTTGAAAAGTTCACGCGCCGACGCTTACTGGGTGAAGAAAAAAAAATAAATAAATTATCGTAACACGCCGGGGCTGATTAGCGTGATAACGCGCCGACAAGTAACCTTGAAACTTAAAAATTAAAATAAACCCGATTGACCCTCAAGAAAACTTTGTAGGCATCGAACGAGAAGCTTCGAGAAGCAGCCAAAAGTCTATTTTCTAAATTGACGCTTTGATCAGTTATTCGTTAATGAAATATTGCCAAGTACACTGGAAGAGCATCGACGGAGCAATGACGAAGGCTTGGGCCAATGTCATCGTCCGTAAAATGGCTGAGCGGAATATACGTTATCGAGTCATTATGATAAACTATCATCGACCGTAAGAGATAAGCGTGTAAACATCGTCACGATCAGTCAGAAAACGCGCTTACGTTAAGACTCACGCATTAATCTCGTTACATTAATTTCCCGCAATCACTGAATATCGGACACGTCAAATCCTGCGATTTAAATCGGAAAGTTACGACGGACATTAGCAACGAAGATAACGCGCGATAACCTGACGCAGGTTAATCGAATGGATTATTCAAGAGTTAATGTATCACTACTCAAGCCGCACAGTCAACGGTAAGATAAAAGAAATCAGTCGGACGATCGGTACGCATGTGAGAACCCGAGTCACGTGATTCGGCCGAGAATTCGCACGCGTCCCTTTCGATGTTTATGGAATAGTTCGTAGACTCGCCGTCCGTCCGCCAGATGGCCACGAGAAGTCTCATAGCAGATTCACCTACGATCCTCTCCAGTCCGAGTCAAGAGGGTTCAGAGTTGACTAACCGATGCGACCCGAGCCAAGATAACTGACCCATATACTTAACGTTCTTGTGGCATTAGAAACGCGCGAACTTCGCTGACGTTAATCAATGATTAGACGATCTATTTCGGTCGATATTATTTTTAATGCGCGTCTTTAACGCTAGATGGCCAGGTGGCGAAACTCCTCGAGCTTCGTTCAGGGTTACCTGTGCCCGATGAAGAAGAGCAAAGCGACGGTAGCAGGTAGACGGGTGGGAAACGGCGATCAGTTCGAGGGGAAGAATATCTGAAAGACGAAGGAGAAGGTCAAAGTCTGCAGGACGATCAGGATTGATGCGGAAGTCTCTTGTTATCGGTGTATACCCAGTGGAGGATCTCCGTGATATAAATTCGTATTTGTAGGTAGCGTCTCTAATTTTAAACCGCCGGCGAGAGTGTGTGGCTCTGCGCAGCTTTGAGACGCCGCTCCGGTTATAACCAGTTTAGCAGCGTTGAACTGCCGGCCGCCAATCCTTTGACCGGGTGCGTCTTGCGCAACATTTTAGAGGGCGTCAATCCTCGTGCGTCTCTTCAAGGTTACCATTCTACGTTAGGTATTAGGCTCTTACGGACTATGTGTATATACTTGGTTGACTTTGTCGTCGTCAGTATCCAATATATTCTTTTTTTCACGTGATCCGACTGTACCTCGACACCGAGGTGCGTCACATAAATGAAATTCAACCTGTGACCCAGATACTAGAGAAACACGTGGGCGCTCGCAAAGTTTTCTTAGAATGTGGCTCATTCGTCACGTTTTGGCTGACGGGATTGCTTGAATCTCGCCAAAAAAACATTGTAATTGCGTTCATTGTTCCATTTGTTTAACTTTTAGTTTTTCGTCGATTGGCGGGAACATTTGAAAATCATTCGGATCAAGGTGTTCAACCTGTAAGATATATCTGCCAACGCAACACCGTTGTCTATTCGTAATGTTATGCTTTGTGCAAAATATTTCTTGACTTGGCACAGCTGATAAACTGTTCTACGTTTCTTTTTTTTTCGCAATTCCGTATACATACAGTTTTTCCTATATTCCACAATTTTTCAACGTGACCCTGTTACTTCGTTATTCCCATGGAGTCGCGCGTTTAACGTGCAACTTCGAGTTTCTATTGGTACGATCAAATATAAAAGTCATTCGCTTTCTTGGACGGGTGAGGCAGAATTTTCTAGACCCAATAAACCCCAGAGAATATAGACTACAGGAAAAATTTTTACATTCCATCGATCATCCGTCGCCACGTTGTTAATTTGTGTCTTATCGAAAGGACGCTGCGGCTTTGCGTGGCGCTGCGAGCGTTTTTTTTTTACATTTCCCTACATACGATTCCGCCCGAACTAGATAATAGCATTTACGAACGCACGTTGTCGCCACGTGTAGGACAGTTGGTACAAAAATAGAGGGGAAAAAAAATAAATAAAAATCAGTCTGCTATATATGACGATACGAATAATAAATTTTCGATTTAGACAAATTTTGTGTTTAGTTAGAGCGTCAAAGTTTTGAGAATTTCGATTTTACCCAGTATCTTCGATCCTCCTCTTTGGCAATATTTATTGCGAACACGAGTACTCAATAATTGGCACGAAACACGACGTCCAATTATCTTGGCATAATCAATAAGGAAAACTACTCGATAGATCGATTTGATCTAGAATATCGTTACCTGAGTCATGCGGTTACCTGAGTCTATCGGTTATGTTCTTAATGGGAAAGATAACGAATGTCTGTGGACATTATTAGCGTGAAAAAGTTCCACGACAGTCGAAACAATTTCTAGAAGAACCAAATGCCCGTTTCCTTTTTATACACTCTGTATACATATATACCTTTCAGGTATCATAATCGAAAATCGTCTTGTTAGCGTCAACGTGACGTCGGCTCCGACCAAGGTACCAACCTACCCGCGTTAAATCCCGAAATAGTCTGGCTCTTGCCTAAACGGTTATCGATCGCAAAATCTCCTGACGCGACCAGTTGCAGCCTGCAGTCGAATCAAGGGCGGAATAAAAAGGCGCCATCGAGGGATGATACGGGGGGAAAAGAAAAATTCTTTCAATCGACCCTCCCCTCCCTGACACAATTTTCCGAACCCTTTTTTGTTGCTCTTTTTGAAAATCGTCCCAATCGATGGCTCCCGCGTCGAATCGAGTCGCCAAGGCAGACAGCGTGAAAATCCCAGTAAAACGAAATTTGAATTCGCAGCTTAACTCGCGTACGAAATATTCTTCTGAAAATTCCTGGACAGTGTGACAACTGAAGGTAAGGCACTGGCCAGAGGCTGCCTGCGAAAAGAATTTGGTTGACTGTAAAACTCTTGGTCGCGACGCCAACAAACTAATGACTTGGGGTAGGCTGACCTTGACTCAGAAGCGGCCAGTCCGAAATCTGTTTTACCATCGGAACTATCTACGAGATGCTTTGTCGCGGGCTTAACGTTTATTCTCATGGAATTTTATTTCGGATTGCGGTTAGTTGCGCAACAGGCCTTAATGTCTGATCGGTATAACGGTCGTGTGATTTGTCAAGACTCAGTGTTAAATCCGTAGGAAAGAAGCAATCATAGATAAACAATTGTTATTTTATTAAAAGAATGCGGATAACTTCGTATACCATTGTGAGTGCGCTGTTGCCCATTTTTACAGGCTCCTAAATCAGTCCGACGGTTGGTATGACTTTTCTAGAAACTTCCATCCTGCCGTTACACGGCGATTTCAAAATGGACTCATTACTCCTGGCGTGTTTTCATATTTTTCAAAATGACTCGACCAAATTTTTACGTGCTGGCACTACGTGTTATTATAATTAACGATTCTCCATTAATCAGTCTCTAATATTGGATTTCATATCAGCCAGAAATAATTGGAACAGCTGTATAAAAAAAAATTCGCATTATCTCTTTACCTCGCGTACATAACACGTTAATTTTTTTTCGAAAAAAAATCTATTGGATTTTCATGTATCATCAGGTGTAAACAGACAATTTTGAAAAACAAGTTAGAAACTAAAGAGGGACGGAATGCTAATTTTTTAAGACGATATAACTAACGTGTAATTAATAAAATCGAAATAATTTTTTTCGAAACCGTCGCCTACACGATAACGCGTACTGAGTCTATCAGAAAAAAATTTTCTAAAAAAAAAAAAACGTAAACACTGTACCTACCTCAATGTAGGGCGTAACGCAAATAGAATTAGAGTTATAATGTTCAACGTCCAACGTTCAACGTTTACTTTATTTTAGTTTCCTATCAAGTGACATTTCTCAACCACGCCGTGACGTCTGTCGACCCCCTAAATTAGAAAGTAACAAAGCAACTTTTCAAAATATTCCTACAACTTTTTTTTTTTCAAAATGGATAAAGGCCCCCATCGCATCACATAAAAATATGCCAAGTAAACCATCATAACGCAACCAAAACTTTCCTTGCGCCATTGAATGACTCAATTAACGTATAAATAAATTTCAAAAATTACGTTCTCACAATAAATTCTTAACTTGGCCAATGACAGTGTCGCAATGGCGGTCAAGCAGAAACTTGAAGAAAAAAATTATTTCCAGTCACGCAATAACATTCAAATCTTGCTGCAAAACTCTACAGTCTGAAGTACGCAGCGTATAACGTATTGCAGTAGAGTAATTCGACTCAGTAGGATTTGAATGATCGATACGAAGTCAGATACGCGTAGCCTGACTTTACAATTGGCTAATAATCAGAATTGTAACTCTCGAAAATCCCCCCGCTGGTAAATTATTCGTTCTTTGATACACGTATTCCATAACTGCGACAGCCTATTGGAATTCATCGGACCATTGCGAATGTGGTTCCATGATTAATAACTGAAATTACACGCCAAAACAAACACGACACTGTACGCCACGAATACGTATGGCATTTATTGTTTTTATATATCGTAATAAATCACTTGCCCTGTTTAAAGTCCCGTGTAACGCTTTTTACCGATTTTTTCGGTTCCCATGGAGCTTG
The DNA here is from genome assembly GCA_030142285.1 of Calameuta idolon. Lineage (NCBI taxonomy): Eukaryota > Metazoa > Arthropoda > Insecta > Hymenoptera > Cephidae > Calameuta > Calameuta idolon. The sequence continues at coordinate 56,280 of JARQSV010000241.1, read as the reverse complement.
GCGACGTGTTAACGAACTCTAGGAGGAAACATCGAACCAGCATCGATCGGAAGAACAGACATAACCTCTGCACGCAGAGATTGACGTTGTGTCGTGTCTACTTTATAAGGACAGTAAAAGAACTCCTAACGTACTTTAAAAACTGTACCGTGACGTATACGTAAATCAAGAACTGACAGTATCGACAAACTTACGCGAAACGAGTATATTTTTGAATAAAAATTACAATAATAAATACGAGTTAACGGAAAAAGTTACGGTGATTCGGGTAAAAATGTTTTTCTATAACTCAATCGTCTATCGAAATACAAATTAGACATTTTAAATTTGACCGAGTGTTTCCGTTTAACGTTTTATTCGTAGGAGCAACTGCGCATGCGCAGCCGAACTACCAGAAGCAGACAAACTGTCACTGCTCGTCGCAGACGAGGTTAGAGTGTTAATTTTCGTAAAAGCGAACACAATTAAAGACTGTCAACGGCACAGGAAGCGATTGAATCTCAAAATGTTATTAATTCTTTAATATAAATAACCCAGTGTCGATGTTGCACGAACATTATCGAACGAAAACTATCCTCTCGATCGGACTGCACGTGATCCTTACGAACGTATAATTCAAACGGTTTCCTCAAGATGGCTGATCTGTATAGGAATCTTTAATTTTTTTTTTTACGAAATCGAACAACTTTTGCAATAGGCGTAGGAAGCCAACGGTTCTCGTGCCGTTCCAAGCCCAGCATGGCGTAGCCAATCGATATTAGGGGACGCAACGTCATCCAAGTGCTATATACTGAAGTAACGTCGTAACATAAATTGTCATCAAACGATTAATCAATATCGGTATCGGACGAAAGAATTTTTAACGACCATAAAAATAGATTTCACAATTTAGCACGTTGGCTGCCATGAGGGTCAACGGCAGATCCATATGAATTACATGGTGAAAAATTTGTCGCGGCAACCGTGAAAATAAATAACGATATTCTTTAAAAAAAAAAAAAAATATCTAAAATGCACGAAAAGAACGATATCGAGAAAATTCTTTTTTAACGAAAAAAAATTATTATAACAAGTAAAGGGAATCCCCTTTAATTTATCGAAGCGGCAAGTTACCGCGTTGAAGATCAAAATGGCTCGAGCTCTGTTATCGTGTGCGAACGATTAGAATTTATCGTCAGGATCAAACGGGATTAGAACGACGAAGTGTGATTGAAGGAATTTTTTGTCCATTCTAGGAAACTTGAGGGACGTATGGCTGTTGCGTAACAGGCAAGTTGAAACCCGTGCCAATGAAATTCTTGGGTAGAATTGAAGCTACGCCTGCACCACTGCTGAAATCAATATCGCGAGCAAGCCGTGTCGTGCCGACTTGATTCCTAGACTGGAACAGTCTGTTTAAGAGTTCGATATACGCTACTTTTTATCTATGCACTGTGCAACCTGAGAGAATTTTTTTTTAAACAAGCTACTCCACGAGCGTCACCATTTTGACTTGTCTCGAATTACCGTAGACGTTGGTACGAGAAAGAACAAAAATACACCTAATCGAATATTTCTTTTTTAATTTTCAATCAACTACAAAAGACTGAAGCTCGCAGTCGTTTCGCGTAAAAAAATTGTCAGATCCTCAAAACCTACGGAGCTTGAGTTACGTGCATTTTTTTTTCCCCCTGTAAACCGGTTAAGGTCTTGAAGGAATCTGTCCTGTTTCTTTATTCACTTTTCTTTTGCCATCCAACGAGACGTTAATTGCACACTCGCCAAATGCACAAGCTCGAATCAATTATGTGACTGAATAATATTCCTTTCAATGTCCACGATAATTCGAGCGACCGAAGAAGCTCTAAAATTCCAAAATCGATAAACGCTTCATTAATAAAACTCGCGAAACGCGAGGTTAATGTGCGCTGCGTAAAAGACGGAGACGCCAAATTTATAAATTGATCGATGAATGACCTCCTCTCATCTCCGCCCCAGCTCGCCTGTTCGCGGAGAATGTGTCAGGAACGGGAGGAGCTTCGCCAGGTCACGAGGTTCAAATCGTTGCAATGAATTCTTCCTAGCTCTTGGCGGATCCACAAAACCCAGTCAGGCCCCCCCCTCTCTCGCATTTCTTTTCTAAACTTTTTCACAATCCGCCTTGGATAACCTAAGTCGAGAATTCGATCGACATGTCACAGCCTGTAGTTCTTATAAATTTTCTAACGGCGTCAATACATTTTACATGTGCAAATAATTTTTATAACCTCTCTAGTGAAACTAATCGTCGATCCACTACGCGTTTCTAATCGTCGTAATCGATATGTAAAATTATTAGATACGATGAAGTATTAGACGAGGACGTAGTCGAGTATCGTGTGCGATGGACTAAATATAAAAGTAAAGAGGTTGGTTATGAAATTAAGAGAAAAAGATGCGTAGGAAAAAAAAAACTATTGAAACCAGTACGGGTGAGATGGCAAAGAGAGACACAGTTGCTGAATAGTAAACGTAATAACGTAATAACACAGCCGGACAGAGATGAATTGACGGTTTTACTCGGGGAAGAGTGCCTCCCTGCAAACGTGAGTGAACGTGAAGTGCTTTTCGTCGGATATAATGATTACGAGGCATCCGAAAGAGAACATTCGCCCTCCAGCAGCTCAGGAATTGAGCGTGGAGTGGCCGAAAATACTGAAACCTGAACTCGGCAGATCAGGAAGGTGCTGTTTGTTGGTATGAGAGGGAAAGAGAAAGGAAGACGGACATAGAAATAGATACGGGAGTAAAAGAGGCAGAGGGAACAAGAGACGCGTTTTATAAACTGATCTAGATGTTTCTAGCCGGCTTGTCGACGAGTAAAAACGTAAGGAAGCGAAGGAACGATGCTGTAAAAACTCACCTTCATATTATTCTCGACGACGGGCTCGATCGAGCATATCTGATAGACGATGTAGGCGCGGATGAGTTCTTTGGTTGTTTTACTCTTGAATGATGCTACGGGATCGTTAAAGTTGAGATCGAGAGGATCGATCTGCCGGGGTGCCGGTTTGGCGCCGTTCGTTTCTGCAGGGCTGGTGCTGGTGCTGGTGCTGGTGCTGCTGCTGCTATATCCTCTATCCACCACCTGCACGAGCTGCCCTGACGACCTGGCGACATTCTCAAAGAATCCAGCGGGCAGCGGAAAGCACTTGGCCAATTTTTTTCCGGCACGGCACCGCGGGATCGTCCTCAAGAACGCCATAATATCTCGTGTCGCGCGTCGAGTCGGCACACGGGATTTAACGAGTATGGACGAAAATGGACGAGAGCAACCGATTTGCTCTGTCAATTAGGATCTTTGAGGATCAAATGATTTTTCTTTGTCGATAATTAACGAGGGTTATTCGGTTAAACTTTAGGACCTTCGGATACCTTTCTTCTTTGAATGGACACGTCCTACACCACGTTCTAAAGCGGCGTATTTCAGTCGCGGCGGCGAATTCGTCTGCTCAACACGGACGGGCTGAATCGAACCTGTCACGACCGAATCGGACGCCCCAATAGCGCTGCTTCTTGCCAAGGAGTAGGTCGAAGCCCGAGGTGGGGTACGATCAAATGCAGCCACACCACGCCACACGCACCGCTCACCGGCGAGTACTTGCGAGTCAAGCAGTATCCTTGTAGAAAAGGATCCAGGTAGAATAATCACGTAAGACGGACAGCGCTGTTTATGAGATTTACATTTAATTCGTGGTATATTTTACGACAGGATTTATCTTGATTATTTAACGTTACATTACATCTCAAAATTAGATTTCAATTGTCCCACGTTGCCCCAATTACCGCGCCGACATAATGCCGGCGTCCAATTTGATTGGCTCTCGACGGAGGTGTGTCGCATTTCACGATTCCTATTGGCGGAGAGAATTTTGTGAAATGCCAATAGCTGCGCAAGCGTCGAAGCGCACATTGACGCAGAACTTGGTACAACCGTCCGCATTTATTCTCAATTTTTTGTCATCTTTATCTTCGATTCGTCCTTGCTTATCGATGACGTATATTAATCATTGATTTATCTGTTTCTTCTATTTTAATTGGCGGACATTATAAGCTGCTCTTATTTTTCCTGTTGATCTTTAAGACACGTGTATGCGTTCGGTAATTATATAATTCTCTATTGCATTTCTCTGTATCCATATATCATTATTGTTCGCAAAGTGCTGAGGAGATTGTTCGAATTTCCTATGGAATTTTTCTTTTATCGTCAGTTATTCTTAAGTGACAATTTCGAATCACAATTATTAATGCAAACCAGTGCTACTGTACTGAATTGTGGGTTTTGATTGGCCGATCATGGAGGTGTGTATCAGATCCACTATCAGGATTTGCTGATTTAGTTGGAATGTCTTTCAGTAGCGTATAATATTTCATAACTGTTCATAACTACTGCGATTAATCTCCTATACTGTATATGATCATGTGCAACGAATTTTCTTTATATTCGATAGATATTGCCGTCGCAACGATCACTGTATTATTTGAATATTTTCATATGCGTTAATATACATTCCTTAAATTCTATCTCGAATTATAAATCGAGAAAGTCCCTTTATTTCATTATCTTAATATAGTGAAAATGGTTGTATTTTGATCAATTTTGAACTGTAGTAAATTTTAGGTACATATATGTTTGGATATATATACAACTATAATATTATACATACCCACATGGGGATGCTGCTGATTGTATAACTATTGCATTTAAGGAAAGACGTACTATTTAAAAGTAGAAGTCATTTTTTTCATGCGATGGCAAAAGGCTACTATATTTTTATATAATTAGGAATTACCGATATTTGGATTCAGGAGAAAAGAATAGAATATTCTCGACTTGGAAAGTTGTACATATACGTGATCAACATCGTCGCTGTTAACTTTAAATCTTTTTTACTTGCTTCTGATGTTATATTCGTGGCTGCAATTGTTGTGTTACATATTTGTATAGTTTCAAAGGAACATTTTCGAGCATTTATCAATTTTGTAATATTGTTCCTCTAGTTTTTATCATAACCTATAAATTCGGCTGCTAGTGCTTTGTGGAAGAAAAATATTTATAATCTTTTACACTTCTGGATAATCATTAAGATTTATTAAAGTGGATCGGCTAATCCTGCTTAAGAATATATCAAAACATGTGATTCCTTTTAAATTTTAAGATAAGACAATATTATACAAACATGAATATCCAATTACATTTAATTATTTATAGAAGTACTATTTTTGACCATGTAATCATAATGCCGGCTAATGTCACTAAATACAAGCAAGACTATAATGAAGATCAAGTAGAGCAGAATAGTAGTAATGAAATTATTCCAAAAGTTACTGTAAAGACTCATATCCCAGTTCGTTTAAACAAGAAAGGATTTAATGCATATCTTCTCTCAGCGTATGTTGCTACCATTAAGCGCTCAAGTGTTTACCGTGAATCTGCAATCAAGACTTTGCTACGATTTATCAAGTTGAAAGCTGCAAACAAAAATTGTATACTTCTTGCAAAACTACGTACACCAAAGAAACAGTTTTTGGATTATCAATGGCACGTATCATTGATATTGTTAATGATAATGGTTGTGACATGTTTTTTTTTTTTTATTACAGGAATGAAAGGATAATGAACTTGGTTTTAGAGCATAGAGAAGTGGATCATGCAATGTCTTGGTTGTCTACGTTAGGTGGAGCTTTTTCTGCTTTAGGAGAACAGTTTGAACACTGCGTAAGCATCTGGATGCTACATTACAAATACATTATTACAGAATAGAAAAATTGTTAATAATAATATTTTTAAATATGTTATAGGCTGAGATAGCTGGGAAAATTTCACTACGACAATTTCAATTAGCCCTACGTCTGGATGATCCACTTCTAGTTGCTCGTTGCAAACTTTATGCTGCATTAAGTCTACTTCAGAGGGGTCGTCTTAGAATAGCAAAGTTCATCATAAGAAATATCTATACATTCGCTGTGCATCAAAACGATGTCAGGCTAGTAAAAATGTGTCAAGGCGTTTGGGCTAAATTACAATACAGCTACAAGTTAAAGCGACAAAAGAAGTGCTCCTAATTTTTCTTAATTCTTCGGTCAATGTAAAAATGCTAAGACATGGTTCTTTGTATATTTGTAAATAAATTAGAACTAAAAACATATATCAAGTGCTATTTATTTTTCACGTTTCACACTTGATCGACTAACACCGATTAACTTTCATGTTTTCTTTACGTCTTGGATCAATTGGAACATTTGTAACATTTAGTTTACATTTTTTAAAATTTTATTTGCAACGGTACACTTCAAAATATTTAGCCTAAACTTATAGTTCAGAATTGAATCGTATCAGTTTTGCAAGTAGCATTCTAACGATATGAAAACAAAAAAGTAGAATCATAAAAAAGATTTATTCCTCAATTTTTGACAAAGATATAAACAAGTTGTATACATTCAAAATAATAGATAAGTATACTAAATAATGGTAGCATGACTTCTTAGAAACCTTTGACTTGACAAATCAAAAAGCACTGCAACGATGTCATTACAATATACGTAGTACGAATCTATATATTATATATTATGGCATTAGGAATCATTATTGTTAAATCTCGCTAAATTATTTGGTTTCACTTTTGTAAGCAATTAGTAGATTAATATCATCGCTTGTAAGTAAAGACAAGCCTGACAATTTTTTTCCAATCAATATAATGTTTCGTCTTTCGTACAGCGTACACATCTATAATACCTATATATATTCTAAAATGCTTTTTTCATTCGTATTCTGATTTTGATACACTTTACGACAATAATACGCCTCATAATACATCGGTGATCCATTTTGGATTGAGCGAGCACACGAATTAAATTAGCCTATTGTAAATGGATGCTCCGCAGATAAAAAAATCAGTACTCTTTATTGTTTCTTTTTCACAACGTTCAGGACATAATGAAAATTCCTAAGGTGCAGAGAGATATTATCATTAATTTTGACTTCACTATTTGGTTTTGTATACTTGCTATCTGACAATAATTCATAACTTTGTCGCTTGACCCGTTTCTTTTAGGTATGCTGCAAATCTGTGCGCAGTGGTATACATTGCAAGTATTGCAAACAGTGTTTCCGATAATTTGCTGTCGAATTGTACAAAATAAAAACTTTATACCGACATACTACATTTACATATTGCTGCACAATTACTAGTACATTTACTTCATTTAACTGCAAATTTCCATCGAGCTTTCTCTCTCTCTCTCTCTCTATCGTTACCCATCTTTTTCATTATACCGCTGCACTCAGTTTCATTTAGGTACTTCTGAATAATAGATTTTATCCATTATCTAGAAAACTAAATTTATTGAGTATTTAAGACCAAATGGTTATCAGCGGGCGAGATTACCCATGGGATCCCATGCTGGCAAGACTATAGGATCCTGATCGAACACGGCCAGCACATCGGCCGGCACAAACTTCTGGTCGACTACAGCCTCGAAAACGAATTCCAAGAACCATTCGGCCGTCAAAATATTGTATCCCTTCTGACCATGATCATCGCCCCAAGAGTTTTCCACCCGGAAGTTCTTGACCTTTCCATCGCTCTGAAAAATGTTTATTAACACGTTACTTCTCGCGCGCCTTAGAAAGATTGTCGATAGACTTTCATTCGACGAACGGAGTCTAAGACACGTTAAGGAAAGCGACAATGCTTTCTTCGACTTACGTCCGTGGAAACTGCCGTAAATGTCATCGCATGAGTCATCGTCGATTGACCGTAGAGGAGCCGGTCGGCTTTGCTCAGTACAACTTGCACGTCAGTGCCAAACATCAATTTGAAATCGTGCGCGTTCAGATCCTGAATACCTTGCTTCGAAGCAAATCGTTTGCTCACGTCGCAGCCGAACCAGACTGCTTCGTTTTGCTTGATACTTTCCGCGCACAACTTCATCAGTAAATCTGGCGGCTGATTGTTGTACAGCGTCGGTCGGCCGCCGACTACGTTTCCCAGGCAATCGACCGTGTACGCTTTTCCATAAGGATTCGAAGGTCTCGGGTCTGTGACCAGGCACACTTTGTCGTCGACATTGTAATAGGGCTTCACGTATTTTGTGTAGAATTCAACAGGCGTAATGGGACCGATGCTGTTGAATGTCTTGGTTTTGTCGTAATAGTCCCACGTGATGGTTTCCGAGGGTATGCCCAAACAAATGCCAACGATTCTGAAGATGACAGCCATTTGCTCGACTATTTGGGCTTCGATCTTTTCACTCGATGCCCCGTTCGCTACCAAATCACGAAGAACCTTGGCGTACTCCCGAAGTTTACTTTTAAGCAGACCATTCATGCGGCCGCTCGATTCGGAACTGAATGACTCCGGAAAGCATGACTTTGGCACCAGACCGTAACGATTAATAAGGTTGACGATCATGTCCCATTGGCCGCCATCGCATATTGGATCGTTCAATAGAAATGAGACTAAGCGACCTTCTATAGATTCACCGCGTTCTGCGGTTTTCACGATATTTTGTAGAAAGTAGTTACATCGTTCAATCTGAAAGTAATTTATTGCACTGTGTTGTATTTTCTAGACTTTAGATATTGTATTTTTAATTATTATTGTACTAACCTTATCCCAGAAGAATAAATAGGTTTGACTAAATTCGAACTCGTCCAAATTGTGATTCTTCATGAAGGGTATTCTTATTACATTTAGGGTTGCAAAGATCCAGCATCGTCCTGAGTTCTTCTGATTGGTTATTGGTTTGCCTTCGGATTCTACCTTGTGTGTAAATGCGTGTTGAGTATTTTCTAGGGTCTTTCGAGACAGGCAGGCATCCAGAGGATCGACCTTAGTACAGACATTTTGTGCCAGGACATTTCGAGAGTCTGCATAAAATTTACTGCAGAGTTCACGAAGCACTTCTGGTGAAAGAACCCCGGCTGTATGAAAAAGAAAAAAGGATAATGTTCGTTAATATTTTTAGAAACTTTTGAATTAACGTTTTCATTTGATGTTCATGATGTATACTTTACTGCATACCTTTCGTAGTCACGATGAAGGACATATCTTATTGGACTTAACACAATTCTATTTACATTGTTCAGTATCTTTTCTGATTTCATTGTTTGTAAACATTCAGAAACATCTCTCGGTTATCTTTAATTTTGAAGCGGAGTACAAGCTCTACAGGGTTATTCTGTACAAACACACCACCCGAAGTTGATTCTACTATAGAAATCAAATGGACAGGCTAAGTTCAGTCGGTGTATTCGGTATGAATAATTCTGTACAGCAGAATCGACAGACTCATATTTACTCAGTAAAATTCATCAATTCTGCACAAAGTCGTTGCTTGAAAATGCACTTAGACAATTGAGTAGCCAGAAACAATATTTATAAAAGATCTGAAGCAGTTATCAAAACAATTTCTCCTTCTCCAAGAGTCAAACAATTTGTATGACCCATTTCTACAACAAGTTGCAACCTCACGCTATCTTCTTTTTTTAATAAAAGAAATGATCTTTAAGAACAAAATCAAAAGAGAATGAAGATAATCATGATAGTGATGATGCATACTCTGTTTATCTTTTGCAGTGCATAGCAACAACGCAATCAGGGAGTGGTTCACAAGTTCTAGAAAAACAATCATAATAGAAAGTTGACACTACATTTTTTTAAGCCTAATGGAAAGAGGTAAAACCAGCTGTGTCTGCTGGCTCAAAACAAAATTTGTGTACCGTCCAGTCAAAGAGATATTAAAGTTTAGCAAAATTAAGGCGTTGGCGGAAAAATGGTCGCATGTAGTCAGGAAGTCGATTTTATAATTGAAATCTAGTGAAGATACGAAAAGCGAATAGCTGCTAATCAATCGTTGTGCTTGTCTTCATTCGAACCCACACCCATTGTTAACCTATGCATTAGAATATATTTCCAAATAGCTTGACATCCGAGGCGTTTATTCTAAAACCATGAACATCATCTAAGCATCGTATACTTATTGAGAAATTACTGTTAAACGAAACGCATACGGCGGCTGTCTTTCACGTGTTCTTTTCCCCACCCGTAAACGGTAGAGAAAAAATGACGGTGCAGAATTGGGCATTCAGTAAGCATTACGGTTTATTTATCAGAATTATTATTTGCTAATCTTAAATTCACGTTTTTAATATATTCATTTATTCGCTTTACGAAATCTAACAAATTATATATTGCTATTGATTTGACTTCGGTCAAGCTCTACCGTACTACCGCAAAAGAGTAGACACCATTTAATTTCGAGATTTCTATATTGGCAAAATCGTATCAATGGATTTGTGTCCAGTAATCGCGACTAAAATCGATTAACGTGACATTTCCAGTGAACAACGCTGACAGTTGTTATATTCATATCCACGGAATATGCTAAGCGCCAAGAAAAACAAACTTGAGAAGGAAATACTTACAAGTAACCATCGTTAGACGAGTGTGAGTTTTCTGCCTGTTTCTGTCGTACCTATGGCACTGCGTGATACCGAACAGGACGCCGCAAAGCTTGTCGTCGCTTCGAGGCTATGGTGGGGCAATGTCCTCGTTTCCGTTTCTTTGAATCACCACTTCAATTAATCTTCAGTGTTACGTTTTTCATTTAAGAATTTCATATATATTTAGTAAAAAATTAGGAACTCCGACAGTTTGAATAAATTTTTTATTTATTGTTACGAACAGACACGACTTTTGTATTCTCATCGTGACTTTCGTTGATCGATTAGAAATTCTACTGGGACTTGAAGAATCTTTATATAATCTTTGTTAATTTATAATAACCGTTACTAAGTGGGCTGAATTATATATTGAAATTTGTAGTCGAGGTGAATTAGAAAATGTTTGATTTTCAAACCGGAACTTAGGTTACAAAGTGTCGCAAACAAAGTTATGCGCAAGTCCCTTGTTCGTATGACGGTAAACAATGATATGGTGGAAATTTGAAACGTGTCTATAAATTCTTTGTTGCTGTTTTATTTAACGCGTGTAAAACATTGCAATGAAAGATTCGTGTGGAGGACATGTTTGACCTTTCTTTGGGTGATAAGAATTCACTGTTATGAGACGTCTTGATCGTCGCCGCAAGATCTGTTTCGTGTACGTCATGTCCGTTTTATTGTTCTGGTTCTTTGAGATATCTGGGAGCAATCATTTCTTTGTTGTCCAGTGTTGCTCCGTTTAAACAACATGGCTGGTTTATGTCTAAGGCACATTTTACGAAAAATACTCACTTCAGGGTTAAAAGATGTGACAGGCGTGCAATATTCTTATTAGGTATAGATCTTTTTCTAATCATTACGAAATCTGTCTTAAAGTTGCGTACTGTTATGTTATTCAATTTTTCAGGAATAACTCAATAAATATAACCAATATTCTCATTGTCAGTTAGTACTTATATTATAAAAAGAAGACATTCTTTTATCCATTATCACAGGACAGGGTGAATTAACTGTAAAGAGGAAAAGAGATTGTTAATATTAAATTGAAATGGAGGAGAATATTTCAAAGTTAGTGCAGCAGCATTTGAAGCTATTGCAGCTTGAGCAAGAAGAAAATTTGCAGCATTTTTTGAAAGATGTTTCATCCAATGTGCTTCGTAACTTAGAGGCGCAAGGTCAAGCTTTAACGAAATTGGTGATGAGTAATACTGCTGCTAAGGGTTTAGAGGGTCGACAGATAGAATTCATGCATGCCGATGAGATACCATTAAAACCTGGTTTAGCTGTGGGAGATACAGTGATCTTGATATGCTCGAATCAGAAGGGAGAAACAACAAGAGGTCTTGTTGAAGCTGTGTCTGAAATGACAATTTCAATAATGATTGACAACTATCGGTTAGAGCCTCCCGTTGAAGATGAAAAATATTGTCTCGTTCAGGTGAATTCAGACTTCACTTATAAGTGTCAGACAAGGTGCGTGAAGAAATCAAGAAGAATCTACATTTTCAATCAATTTTATTCCGCTACCTGTTACCATTAACATATTTGAAAAATGTTTAGTAACCATTTATTTATTTTACAGAGCTTTAAATAATTTAAGATCCAAGAGCATATGTTCCTGGCGTTGCGGTGATGTTATTAGAATCTTATTTGACAGCACCGAGATTAGTTTACCACTACTTACTACGGAAGTGTCATTACCAAAAGAAATTCTAGATGAGAATGAAAAACTGATACTAGCAAATCCCAGCTTGGTCGAAGACCAGCATGCTGCTGTCATGTTTGCACTACGTCGAAAGCATTTCGTGATTATACAAGGTCCTCCAGGTACTGGTAAAACAACAACTATAGTGGAATTGATAATTCAGTTGAAACGAATTGGTAAAAAGGTAAAATATATCATAAGGAGATATCCTGAAAGCAAATAATATATCATGGATACAATGCTGTCTCAGGTTTTGGTCTGCGCACCAACAAATGTTGCAGTGGACAATGTAGCTATAAAACTTGGTCCAACGGAGGCGAAGCCCTTACGGCTTGGTCATCCAGCCCGTATGATGGAAGCTGCACGAATTTATTCCATGGACGCTATGATACAGCAAGATGATAATTACGCTATTTTGAACGACATCAAACGGTCAATTAAAGACATAAAGCAGACAGAGCAAGAGATCGGTGCGGTCTCTCGTCGACTGCGAGAGCTGGATAAGGAATACTGGAATAGATCAAACAGATTAATGTCTGACGTTTTAAGAAGACATTCAGTTAGTGTCATCCAATTCCTATTATCAGATCACATGTATTTCACTGGTCAGATATAAAATGTACATTTCTACAGGTTATCTTATGTACCTTAAATTCAGCTACACCAGGTGAAAATGTACTACGTCATGTACCAAAGGATTACTTTGATGTGATTATTGTCGACGAAGCATCTCAAGCACTGGAAGCATCAACGTGGATAGCATTGCCAAACGCAGAGAAAGCTGTTCTCGTAGGAGACTTTAACCAGCTACCACCAGTGGTCATGTGCAAAACAGCAGCTGATCGTGGTTTGAATGTTAGTCTGATGGAAAGAGCTGTTAAAAAGTTGGGCACCGAAGCACTTCGAAGTCTTCGACTTCAGTTCAGGATGAACAAGGAGATCATGTCATGGTCGAATGAACAATTTTATAAGAATAATTTAGAAGCAAGCAGCACAGTGGCAGGTCACCTGCTCAAGGACTTACCTGCTGTCCAGGACGTTGCCATAACAAGTACGTATGATTGAAGCGTTCTTACACAAAAATCATATGGCAAATAATGATTCCACGTAGGTCATTCTCTGGTCTTCGTTGACACGTGTGGCTGCGACTGCGAGGAATATGGCATTGGCTTCGACACGATATCAAAGGGAAATATGGGTGAAGCTATCGTGGTCGACGCAGTCGTTGCCGCTTTAGTTTGTGCTGGTGTTTCGCAGAACGACATTGGCGTGATAACGCCCTATGCATTACAGGTACGTTCTTTGTTATAGGATTGTCATAATTTTGTCATGGAAAGTCTGACTAGACACTTTTTATGCTCAGGTGGATTTTATAAGACGCTTGTTAGCCACGCGATCGATAAACGTTGAAGTGAGTACAGTGGACAGTTTTCAAGGAAGAGAAAAGGAGGCTATCGTTTTATCCTTAGTGCGAAGCAACGAGCAGAAAGATTTGGGATTTGTCACCGATTTCAGAAGACTCAACGTTGCCGTAACCAGGGCAAGGCGATTGCTTACCGTTATTGCAGACAGTGAAACTGTGGAGGATAATGAATTAATAGCTAGTTTGTTAAAGCATATCGAGAACCATGGCCTACTTCAAACAGCACAAGAATATCTGACTGGTAAGCGATTGTCGCGCATTGAATATTACTCGTTACTGTGGGCTGTTTCCAGAGTAATGAAGAAGTATATCTTGTAGATGAGAGCAACGAGATTAAAGACCGACTGGCAAAAGGTACCAAAATTAAACAGAAAAATGAGCCTGTACCGGAAAAATCCGGAAAGAAGGACAAGTCGGTGGACAAAGCGTCCAAAAAGAATAATAAAAAAGGAGATGTACCTAAGATACCAAAAGTCGAAGGCGTCGGTCTGAGCGAGACGCTTAATAGAAAATATTATAATCCATTTGAAACTATAGCCGCTAGTAGAATTGAAGATGAATCGGAAGACCCGAAGAAGAACGAAGAGGCGGACTTAGA
>JARQSV010000241.1:17738-41989 GCA_030142285.1 Calameuta idolon | reverse complement strand
TCAAAGCCATCGACCAACAGAAAGCGGAACAAGAACAAGAATAAAGGAATTGAACCGTCCAGTGACAAGGATGACGATATTGACAAAATCATCGCTACTGTCACTGCTAACGATTACGTGTGCGGTATGGATGGCTGTAAGAAATCCACGCAACTTATTCATCAAACCTGTGAATTTTGCAAAACACGATTTTGCCTACAACACGGTGAGCAACTTACAAGTGAGGTTATAATGTCGGAATGTGCAAGTGTTACTTTGCATAACCTGCATTGTGCTCAGGTATGCAAGAAATACATGGATGTGGTGATGCAATTCGACAAAAGGAGCGGAACGAATTCAGACACAGAAAGCCAGAACCGGCGACTCAAAGAAGCAAACAGAAGTTTGCTCAAAAGTTGAAGCAGTTGGAGCAGGCACGGATGCCAAAAAAAAAGTCAACCAAGTAGGATACGTATGTAATATTTTATTAGATATTTACAATTGTTTGGTAGGTACTTTACATTTGATGATCGAAAGAGGAGATCATGGATCACGTTGTTATACTTCATTGTATTTACAAACTGCCACGCGACTTTGTGGCGTTTATTGCGAAAATGAATTGAATGGTAATAGGAAAGTATTTATTGTTATTTGTAAATGTAGTTTAGGAGAGAAAGTCTACGTTGTAAGTTTTGGTGCTGCGGAACATGCCAAATCTCAGCGAAGCATCAATTACAGGCTCAACAATAAGTTTTTCTTCGGTCTCCAAGCCTTTTGGCGTATCTGTTGAATTTATAAGATTATTTTATAACTTCCTATTGGTATAATATACTAATATACATATATCGTATATATATCTACCTAATATCACCGGTGCCGATTTAGAAAAGAGTGTTACACGTGGTTTCTTGAAAACGCTCAACTTCAGGCACTCGATCTTCACCAGCATCTGTAAATTCAATATCAATTGTACCGTGAAATTCGTAACTTTCTAAGCTACGTTAATTTGGCCAAGAAATATTAAGAATTATGAATAATCTTTACCTCAACCAATTCTCTCGTATGAAGTGGCTGCAATGCCGGCATGAATCTTGATTGAATTTTAGTTAGAAATGCTCCAGGATGCATCATACAGTAGGCAAGAACGGCACCCATCATGCGATCTAATACTCTACGGTTTAGCACACCATCTATTCTAATCCAAGGCCTTATCACTACTTTTATTTCCTCTGCCGAACTGAAAAGCGTAATTAGTTTTTTATAACATTATCAAAATTGTTATTACATAAATTTTGTTTGATAATAAAATCTAGATATCGTTCTCACTTGAAGTTTAATCGCTTAGCAGCTTTATGTATATCCTTTTGCTGAAGCAAGGATATTCTATTTCTCTGCATTCTTTTACTGGAATGTGAAGCGTGTTCCTCCTCTGCGTTACAAACATTGGTGTCCAACCGAACCTTCTTTTTTGTCCCAACAGTCGCATCCTCCACAACGTCAACCCCTTCACACTGTAGATTGCTCTGATCCGTTTCAGCACCTTCCACATCTTTCCCTAAATCATCATTAACTACATCACGTCGCACGGAGGTCTGATCCTTGACTATATCTTCGCTTGCAGATGGTCCATCCTCTAGGGTGCTCCTTGAACACTCCTCTTTGATACCAGAATTTTCTTGTTTCTCTTCATCGGCGAAATACATACTTCCTTTTGGCACTAAAGGTTGAGCTTCCTTATCCAAGCGCAGAATCTTGTAGGATTCTATCAGCCAAGGTTCGGTATAAGCCCAATGAATGTAGCGAACAGTTGTCACACCAGACCGCAGGAAGATATAATGAGTTGCGAAGAGTGACACAATTTCATATAAAATTTCTTCATCCATGCAGCTAAATTTCCCCTTGAAAATATATTAGTAAATTAATGAATATGACCTGCATCGACAAAGATCTTTAGACTTACCAAAAGTTCTTTCGTAGAGCATCCTAACTCCTTCGTACTCTTCACAAACTCGTACACCCTATCAACGTCGTTGAACGAGATATGAGGAAGTTCATGGATACTTTGTTTAAATTCCGCATAAGAGATGTCCTTTGGAAAAATAGCGTATTTCTTAATGTCATCTATGAGCTTCTTCGACAGGTTTGTATTCAAAGGCAATATTTCTCTGGGTACGTTGTGCCGATGAAAATCTGTAAGCTCTCTGGGAGTATTGGATTCAGGTAGATGCAGGGAATAGAATATCTTGAAAGTATTAACGACGAAATACTCGTGAGCGTGATGGCTGTCAGACAGAGCAAAGTCATTCAATTCTTCTCGCATCATTAACAGTGCTATTCGCGTTCCTCGCTTTTGCACGTCATTCGGATCCAATACTTTTCCAGAAGAACTCTCGCACTCCATCTCATTGTAGATATTCTTAATGATGTCGTTAACTCGAGCAGGACTATTGTTTGGATTTGAAAAAGTATCTGACACTTTGACAGCAGCAGTGACATCTCGTGATTTTATTGTTGAAGTATCCGTTGCTGTGTTCACAACAGAGTTATCATCAGGATTGCTCAGGTCGATAGTGTCTGAACCACTAGGAACAATATCAAAAGAGATTTCTTCGTTGTCTGTAATAAACAGAATGTTTTAATAATTGTAAAAATAACATTGATCATTTTTATAAAATATCTTACCTGAAATTTTAACTGCATAATCATTCGTTTCCGAATGACTACTTGCTCTTGCCTTCTTCACAATCAGCTCTTGGTTCGAATCACTGTCCGTTAACGAATCTCTGCTTCTCTTTTTATCAAAATTTTGTACCTGTGTCGTGCTTTTAAAAGATTTTTCACTATTTTGTTGCACAAATGTTTCACCGGTAGAAGCAGCTGGACTATCTTTATTTTGAGCGTTTATGGATTCCTCAATGGCCGCTTCAAAACCGGAAATCATTCTGAGTTTCTTTCTTGGAACAGTATCTTTGTTATTCCCATTAGATCTTTTGAGCGAAGGTTTTGATTTATTTTCTTCCGTTTTCACCGGAACAGAAGAGTCATCCACATCGCACCGATCAATGTCTTCCTTGCTCAAGGTGATTGTAGTACCATCCTGAAACCGTATAGTATGATTTTCATCCTCGTCATCAGCGTCACCGATATCATCAGGAAAGTCATCGTCATCATCATCGTCGGAATCCTCATCAGCTTCCACGCCTTCCCGTTCGGCATCGGTCCGATCAAGCGAAGACTCGACCTTTAACTCTTGGAAAGTTCGAAAATTCGAGACATCGTCCAAGTTTTCCGTTCCCATTTCCAGAACCTTCCGGTACTTCTTCTTCCTCTCCACCATCTCATCATCAAATCTGTCTCTTCTGATTCGTCTATCCGTATCCTCTGTCTGGCGCATCTCCATGATCTCCGCCTCCTCCAGTTGCCTAGCAACTTCATCCTTCCTAGTTTTCCAATATTGATGCCTGTCACGGTCTTCTTTTTCCCGCTTCTCCCCAATGACCTTATCCTCAAATTCGCGTCTCTCCATTTCATCCTCTTCCTCGACTTCCGGATCTATCAAACCAATGTCTGCGTTACGTTTCTTCTTAGCATTCAATTGCTCCAAGCTCCTCAAGATGTCCAGGTACCTCCTTTCGATTCTGAGATACGTTTCATCCTTCTCCTGCAACCTGGGATCCAGCATGATTATTTGATCAGGTACCTCTATATCGAATTCCAACTGACCCTTAGCAATGTAATCGTGAATGGCAACGACCGTTCCACCGGTCACAGGTACAGCTTCTACACCGTCCACGCCATCAGGGACAGCATAGTTCAAAGATTCTAACTGGTTCTCTCCGTACCATTGAGTCAGCTTGTACAGGAAGTCATAAGACTCGGCGAAGGCCTCGTAGGGCCATTTAGTTTGAAACTTGTATATGTAC
This sequence comes from Calameuta idolon, assembly GCA_030142285.1. Taxonomy (NCBI): domain Eukaryota; kingdom Metazoa; phylum Arthropoda; class Insecta; order Hymenoptera; family Cephidae; genus Calameuta; species Calameuta idolon. The sequence goes on along the minus strand of JARQSV010000241.1, from coordinate 38,087 downwards.
CCAGTGCTCAATTGGTACTGTGAACTGCTCATAGGCATGCAATTTCCATACTTCTTTATAGCACACATGTAGCTCTTCTTCACGGAAACCATTTGATCCGATCTGATCTTGTTCATGGCGATCCTGAGAAGAAACTCTGGATACTGCTGATAGACTTTAAAGAGTTGATAAGCCCAGGACGTTCTATCTTTCCCACAGCACATTGAACTGTGTATCACAGAGTTGATAGTGGCAGAATGAACATCATTGATACTGCTGACGTCCTTAGTAAAGCCACGCGAGCCGGATGGCTTCGAAGGATGCTTAACTTTGTAAAGCAGATTGAATTCTTGAATAGTTTTAGGTAGAACGATGTGCTCTCTGGGTACCATGTCAGATATATCGTAATACTTTTTCGCCACGTAAGCCACAAGATCTTTGAAGACCTCAGCAACTTGCTCCTCGTATTCGTAAGGGTTTTGACAATCCTTCTTCATCCTCTCCACGATACCGTCGAAGCGTTTGTTGATGTAAAAGTTCTGCTTTATCTCCTCTACGCCCAGCATCACGCTGTTCATAGTCTGAGGTCGTCTCAGCATGTACAACAATCTTCTCTGGCAAGCCCGTGAAGTCTTGTTGCACGAGGTAGGCGAGTAGGAGCGCAATACGTCTCTCACGGCAATGAACGTGATCATCTGCTTCCTGGGATTTGGGCACAAGTACATCATTACGACCTTACAGACGAGTAAGATGTTGTCTTCGTGCGGCTCCCAGTCGACACGCAACTTATCCATTCGCTGCAGAGCGCAGAAGTCGATCTCGTCGTACTTCACTCTTGGCCTCACTTTGCGCTTTCGTGGCATCACTCTTCTGACGAAGGACTTTTGCTTCGCGCTGTGACACGAGACCAGAGTCTGATACTCCTTCTGTTTAGCTTTGTGCTGGGCAGCGTCCGCTTCTCGTTTCTGTATTCGCTTCTTCAGTTCAGTCGCGTTTACCGTTGCCGGTCCGGTGACTTTTCTCAGGTCGGCGAATTCAGTAAACTTCACGGGCTTAGCTTTGATCTTTGACATGTAAGCGCTACGCTGACGTTCCGCCTTGATCTTGGTTATCTTCTTCGAGTACTGTCGTTGAACGTAGTAGGAATTTCCCCAGTTCCAGTTTCTCTTGAGGTGAGCAAAGAACGCTGAGTCCAGACCTGCCGCGCCTCTCCGATCACCGGGAACGAAACCAACGTCCAGCTCACAGGCCTCGTGGGGCAACCGGGCTCGGATCGCTTGAATCATCTCGGTTTTCTTTCCCAGATCCTCCAGCAGTATGTCCTTACCCTGCACCACGAGTCTGCCACCCAAGAATGTGTTTATACACGTATTCCACATGTCGTACCAATACTTTTCTAATGCTTGCATCGAATCGAACGTGTACTTCATCACCGGGTACTCCTTCTCCTCGATCTTATGATAGCCTGCAGCCGACGACGTCGTATCCAGGAGTTCAGCGCGACGATTCAGATAAATGAAGACCTGATCCTTCTCCTTCAACTTCTGAGGACCAAACTGTATCAGTCCGATGTAGCACAGCCTTGTTATACTCTCGTGAATAGTGAATATGTACTTTCGTGCCATGAGTAAAGTATTTCTAATATTCGTCGGCAAGTCCTTCACTAAGAAGTGCTTTCTGATTGGATGATTTACGTAGTACTCCAGCTCGGGTACGACGAACGGCACGTTATGAACTTTAAGAAAGCATGACAGCGGTATGCGCAATAGAATGTCGCACATGAGGGTCCATCCTAATGGCCAGCCTACGAAGGAAAGTAATATTCGCTCACGATCGATTCATCGATACGAATCGGTTTACTTTACTACGATTTATTTTTGAAATTTTTTACCGTTATGTTGTGGCACTGGTGGTACAAACATTTTCCAATTCACTTCCATATTGTAAATTGTACTCATTTCCGTTCCTAAAGCGTCATCGATGAGAAAACCGTTACGACGCAAATACGCCAATTGCTCTTCTTTCGTTGCCGATTGTTCTCCTGGATGATCATATATCACGTAGTATATCAAAGCGTGAAGTGTTTGCATGCGCACGAATTTTGGACTGTAACCGTACTTTTTGCCCATTGTCTGTGATGAAATTTTGAAAAAATTATAGACACAGTGACGGACCCTGTTACATAAATTATTTACTCACATAGTCATACTTCAAGTTGGTGGCAGCCAGTTTGCTCTTTTTAGGAACTGCTTCTTTCGAGCTCTTGTCGACCTCCTTCGCATTTTTCTCTTCCATTTCAATACGATCTAACTGATTTTGTGTCATTGGCCTCATACTGTGGGATCCCACCAAACAGAACTTTATTTTTGCTTGTTCCACGGCAGATTGAATTACTGTGTGATTTGTGTCGATGCTTGGATCACAAATAAATGTAAGTGATTTCTCCTTTTCATTTGCACTCAATGTCAGTTTGATGTTTTTAACTAGATTGTCTTTAGCTAACTTTTGCAGGAGTCTGATTAAAGATTTTTTATCAATTTTCACATCGTACCCCTCTCTGTCTTCTTCCTCGTTTATCATCTAAAATAAGCAAGTTCAGTTGATCGATGCATAAAAACTGAGAAGTACAAAATGAACTGCAATAGGTAATCCATCAAAGTGGATCTGTGATACGGTAATTGTACCTTCATTAACTTTGTCATGTCTTTGATGACTTTGTCTTCCTTAACAGACTGGATAATCATGTTGGCTCGTTTGAGCAACCTGTACGTGATGTTTGACATATTTTTACTCTCGTTCTTATGCAATTCCTCGATAAATCCAACAATATTATTTGAGGATTTTCCTCCTTGATCTACTGGCAGTTGTTCGACTAGCTTTGTTTCAATGCTATTGAACAGAGACATTGCCCTGACACGGTCAGCATATCGTAACTTTGATATCGTGTTCTTCTTGTCAAATGTACTTTTATCTTCCTTTCTTTGGACGTCGGAAGAAATGACAAATTTACCTTGTGAAGATTTTCTTAGCTTCTGTGATATATTCAAAAATGTTTGTTTGTAGACAGAACAATACTTTGTTATCTTGTACTTCCGTATTATTCCATTTACGCACCGGAAAAGATTTTTGTCTCTGTTACCTAAACTTTCGACATTGCTCGAAGAAGCTTCGTTCACTGTCACTGGATCAGATTCTACATTGGTTCTGTCAGCTTCTTCGCTATCGTTACAGCTTTTAATTACAGTCGCATCTTTCTCCTCTATTCTTTCAGATTCTTCGTCTTTCACTGTCGGAGATGCACTTTTCTCATTTTCGAATTTCACTGTCTTACTCAACTCTTTTATTTTATTAACTTCTTCACGAAACTGTTTACTCATTTTGCTACTCTCTTCGAATTTCTTTGACACATATTTGGCTAACCTTTGTCTGCCCATATCGTTCATATATGTTGCTACTATTTTTGATCTGACCAAATTACGTAAAACCATTCGAGATTGCAATTTTGTCAGGCCTAATTTTCTCGCAAGCTCTCCTTGGCACAAACCATCGCGACCGCTCTCTTCCAGAATACTGTTTGCTTGCCTGAGTAATGGAACGTTCAGCCGTTGATTGGAAATATCCAGATCTGTAAAAAAGGTTTTATAGTAAAGAGTCTCTTGAATGTTTTTATTAAATGCTTTACGTACCAACAAGATCTTCCTCTTCGTGTACTTCATCCTTACCCCACAATTCCGAAATATCAACATTTGGGTCTAGTAGCTGGACTACGCGTATTGTTTTTTCCTTCGTGGGGTTATTTCTTCTTTGCCACTCTTTGTCTTCCGCATCTGGATACAATGTTCTATAAGGAACTCTCTTAAAAGTCGCAGAAAAAAAGAATATTTAGTTATTTTTATCAGAACTCTACATCGATATATACTACACATACCAGATCTGTTCGAACGACCTTCTGGAAAAATGCTGTTTTGAACAATTTCTTAATGGGATTCTCGAGCTGCAAAGTTTTTCTTATTTCATCATACTCCGCAACATAGTTATCTTTTGACTTCAGCTTTTCAATAACCTGATCAGCCAAGTAGAGTATCTTTGGTTTTCGTTCAACAAAGAATCTTGGTAAATGAAGTAAGCTTCCACTGTAGCAGTGGCCACCACTTTTTTGATGGTGGAACTGCTTCGTTATTAACTTGTGACGCAGTAAATATTTTCTGTGATAGAACAATGACTTGGGATCTTCCTTCAGTGAACTAAGGCTTAACTTTCCCTGTGTGACTTCACCGTGATATCTTGCTCTTCCCACTCGTTCCAAAAAACAATATTGCATAACTGTTAATTCCAACGTAGGACAAACATTATGGCCCATTAATGCACATTCGCGTAACTTTTGTGATGCGACTATAACTAGAGTTTGTTCATACTTTTGTATGATATCTTGTAAACTTAAAGTTCTGATAATACTACTAATATCTTTGCGAGTATAATACGTAGCACAAGAACCCTTGACACCATTTTGCGAATCCTCTATTGGACAATGAGGATAAATATCGTTTGGCACGTTTTCCTGAAAAGATAAGACGTAAAACACAATACTTAACAATTTTATTAAATAATCACTCACCGGCTCCAGTATCATTCCAAGATCTGGATCGACAAATTCATAACGATCAAATATGACTAGCTTCTCTCTAGGTGATTCTAGCTCGTAGAACCTGAGTTCTCTTATTTGCAGGCAAATACCCCAAAGCTGCTCTATAAGTGACTGGGAGAAAGGTAACGGATTGTGGAGCCTTAATGACAAGCGTTTCCATAATGCTGTAAAAGAAACATATTGAGTTCTATGAACTTATGAAACCCACAAATGTGCTCAATTAATAGACAGACCTTCTAAGGTTATACCGTCGAGACCCTCCAAAGAAATTTCATCGGTAACTGCATCAACTAAATTAATTGTGGGAAGCGATGCCATTTCTTGCTATATTCTCAATTAAGTTTGCGTCAAAAAATATTATGGAAGTTCTGAAAAATGATTCCCATAACGAGAACACTTGACTTTGCGCACAATCAGCTATTAGCCGTCCACTAGCTGTCACTATAGTCAACCAGGTTCATTGCTAAGATCGCACTGGATCACACGTGTAGTAAGCAGTAGGCAGTTCTGTTTTTATTACATGAGAAAATTAGTGAAGCTGCACTAGATGGCGTTTGATAGTCTGTATTCTGATTGTAATCCTATCATTTTCTTCAAAGTAATTAAAAAATTTCTTAATTGCAGGTTATATCATTAATTAGTGCTTTAGTTACCAGATTACTTGACAGAAAGATGCTGACATTTAATACAACATTAAAATTATAAAGAATGATGATAAGAGTTCAAGTTGCTATTCATAGCTTGCAATACTTCAAACACTACAGGTACTGCATTGCGTATCTCCTTTGTATGCAAGCTTCTTTAATCTTACATTTGTTAATAGTGTACAAGGAACTCGGACCATTGTCAGCATGAGTAATCCTTTAGCAGCTGTTTGTCAAATGACATCTACGTCTGACAAGAACAAAAATTTGGAAACAATATGCAGTCTAGTTAATGAAGCTAAGCAAAGACATGCTTCTGTAAGAATACTTATTATAAGAGGATTGTTAGGTATAACGTAGCATTTTTATTTTTATAGTTTATTCTTTCAGATTGCCTTTTTCCCTGAAGCTTGCGACTATTTGGCAGATAATAAAAGTAGTATTGTTGAGATGGCAGAACCGCTGGATGGTTCAACAGTAACTGCTTATAAGAAACTTGCATGTGACAATGATATGTGGTTATCCTTTGGAGGAGTTCATGAGAAAGTAAGTGATAGCTAATTTATGACATCAACCATATCTATTACATGGTTTTTTTCAGTTAGGAAATGATAATGAGAGGATAAGCAATTCACACATTTTAATTAATAACCAAGGCGACATCACGCAGGTGTATAGAAAGATACATCTGTTTGACATGGAAAATAAAGAAACTGGCGTTCGGTTGGTTGAATCAGATTATGTACGAAAAGGTAGTGGCATTCTTTGTCCTGTTACTACACCTATTGGAAAACTGGGCCTCAGTATTGTATCCTTAAAAATGAAAAGAAAATCCTTGAATCTACATAGAATCTTTAGTAGCACTTCATCGTGTGATTAAATATTTTCACAGTACCTTAACAGTAAAACAGTGTTACGACATTCGTTTCCCTGAGATGTCATTGGCACTTCGAAACATGGGTTCACAAATTCTTACTTATCCATCTGCTTTCACATATCAAACTGGTGCTGCTCATTGGGAAGTCTTGTTACGTGCACGTGCCATTGAAACACAATGTTATGTGATTGCAGCGGCTCAAACAGGTGCACATAATAAAAAACGAGTTAGCTGGGGTCACGCTATGGTAAATATTAAACAAAATAATTCTTCGAGTGAAAATTCAGTCGTGGGGATTAAGCATTATTTGAAATTTAAATATATGATTATCCTGTTTAGATCGTTGATCCATGGGGTGCTGTCATTGCTCAGTGTGCAGAAAAAACTGGCATCGCAGTTGCAGAAATTGATTTAGAAATTCTTAACAAAATACGAAAAAATATGCCATGTGATGAACATCGACGCACTGATTTGTATCCAGTTATTCAACCTTTGAAGTAACAAGCATTTTCAGTAGACAGAATTTTTATTCAATAATAGATGTATGAACGATACAGTTAGGTGGCTCAGTAAATTTCTTTTATAGTGATGTTAAATTGTTATGTAAATAAATATATCTACATGTTAACAGAGAGGACGTGGAATATAGATATTAGAAACAATTGAATTCATTGTGACACTTTATTCCACTTATGCACCGCATGTCCTCATCATTTACATCATACTATATGAAATGTGTTGCATTTGATGATCGTTAAAAGCAGGTATATGTTCAGAAAAGGAAAGAAATATAGATTTGAAAACATTACATTCCATATTCTGCTTGTATTACAGTGTCAATTTGTTTTACTTTGGTGATATATGCTTTCAATAGGATCAAGTCTCCCTTGGGTTCCTACCAGATCGGTATCAATTCCATTAAGAACCCAATTATGTTCGCAAATTTGCAATGCTTCCCATTCAGATTTGAAAGCAGCCTTAGGATCTGGGGGCATCGACATTGCTGCTCCAGACACTTGATCTTGTAAGAGTCTCGAGGTATCAGCTGCATTATTTTCACCAAGTACTAATGTATAAATTGATCTAAGTCCAAAGACATTGAGGAAATACCATGATGCTGAAGAAACCCAAGCAGCATCCAAAGTGACTAGTTCTATTCCTCGTTGAAGCATAGGTTTGAAACGTAAAGTCAGTGGGAATGGTACCTTTGCTGGAATAAAAATTATTGAATTATATTTTACATTTCGATTGTCGCACACCCACGTATATATATATTATTTGTATTTGCAATTTATATTTACTGGTGACAAATCCAGAGAACATCCAATTGATCCATCCACCAATTAGAACCATAGGTAAAACATTAGTAACATTTCCTTTTAACATATCAGTCATCATACTGGGATCACTCATAGGATTTTGTGAAACAGGAGCACGCTTCTGTGTTTTGAAATACCCTGTTTCCTCATTATTGAAAAAGTGTCGTCTCATAATAAATGCTGGTCGAGGTATATATTGTCCATTTTCTCTGAGGAGTCTTGAACGAATCATCACCTGACTGGAATAGACAAAATAATTAAAAATTATGTCAGTTAACTAATGATATACAGATTTACGTGGTAATATTGTCATTGATAAACATTGTATATTATAGAACCTTTAATTTAAGGTTATATCATGTTTGTGCATACCTGTCTTGTACTTGATGTACTTCAACCTTCTTCTGTGATGCCAGTAAAATAGAAACATAATGCCTAATGATTCCAACAAGGAATGTAATTACAACAATGGGCAGAAATACCCAACCCCGAATATTAGGATCTAATAGTAATTCAGCCATTTTAATAACTTTTTATTAAACACATTAAACATTCGGTGTCAAATATTGACAATGCAGCGACACCATCGAACATTGGCTACGTTCACACGACGGTCTTGAACCGGTTTAGTCAATACTGATCTATAGGAATAGACAAATAATAGACATTACTATTTGTAAGGAATATTTGGGATTGGTCAATTCTCTTAGATTATTATTAACTAAACTGGTTTAAGATCGTCGTGTAAATGTAATCGTATCGTACGCATCTTCATATTCTGTAAACTCGTTCTAAATTAAAGAGGATTCACACGACGCAGTTGTACATTTGTAAGTGAAAATTCCGCCACTTCTTAAACGAGGCGCCACTGGCGTTCGTGAACTACGCAACCTTCTTTAGTCGACGTGCCAAAGAACCGTGTTGTAGGCCGTCCATTTTGTTTCAAGCCGTGAAACATACATATTGCATTTAGCGTGTTCCACGTTTCGTGTCATCAAGGACTTAAAAGTGAGTAATCGTGTATTGGTATTATTCGATTAAAAAAATATTAACGAAGTTCTGTAATTCAATATTATAATAATATGAGAATGAGAAAAATTTATTAGGATTAAATCAAATACTTTGCAATATTTTCGGATGCGTCAGGCTTGGAGTAGTATGTTTACACGCGGTGCGGGATTTGCTCGTGTCGAGTAGAATAAATTTATAATAATCCCTAGTTTTTGCTATAATTCTATTAGGTTTTGAAGTGAAGATTATTTATTTCTATTTGGTCGTATTCTCAGGTGTTATTATTACCATTTCTGTGAATAAAATTAATCTTGCCTTTTTAACGCTCTGATATATTGTTCATTGTTTCAATACCTACCAACATCTTTTGTTTTTGGAATTTATTATTTTTGAGTAATAAAGCCTAAATGATGATTTATCAACATTACCATCTTTCGCCTGAGTGGCAGTGATGAGCAACTTGATCTGAGCGTACCACTTGTTATAATTTATTTATTTAGGAAAATATTTCCATTGCCTAAATGTTTATTTATGCTTTTTAGAATGCGTTACGTGGCCGCTTATCTTTTGGCTGTCCTGGGTGGCAAGACTGCACCCAATCAGACCGATATTGAAAAGATCTTGTCCTCTGTTGGTATCGAAGCTGATGCTGAGAAACTAAAGAAGGTGATTTCTGAACTCAATGGAAAGAATATCGATGAATTGATTACTAAAGGTAAATGCTGTGGGATTTTTGATCTTACGTCCAATGTATTACATTATAATGTTCTTTATAAATACATATTGTATTCTTCAATTTAAATCCTACACTCGTGCTGCGCTAAAAAGAAATTTGTTTCTAGGACGTGAAAAGCTGTCCTCTATGCCAGTCGGTGGTGCAGCTGCTCCTGCTGCAGCTGCAGCTGCTGCTGCTCCAGTTGAGGAAAAGAAAGGTGAGACTTGAAAACAATTTATTTTTAAATAATAAAACTTTTTTAAGCATGATGTTATATACAAATACCATCTTTCGACTGAAGCAATGTGCTGAAAATTTCGTTACTGATATCAAAATATTAATTAAGTAAAATGAAACTATAAGTTGATACGCCAACTAACAAAAAGTAACTTACTCAGCAGAAGAAAAGAAGCCTGCGAAAGAAGAATCCGAATCAGAAGACGATGACATGGGATTTGGTTTGTTCGACTAAACTTGCCATCCAGAACAGTAAAAAGGATTTTATTCTCCAGCAGCAAAGCAATTCACCTCTACGCGCCATCGTATTTTATCTACTATTGTAACTTCTGCTGAAGAATAAATCGTTTTGAATTTTTATGACGTGTTTGTTTTCTTATTTCTTCCCGATCAATTAATACTTCCCTGCTTTGATCTTAAAATTGATCTAATACACATTGAAAAACAAAACAGTTTCGATCACGAACGTTACGTTTTGCCATGAAGCTTGAGTGTCCAAGTTCTAAGTGAAAGAGGGCGCATTTCTGGTTCGGCCATATGTACAAATTATAGAAATAATCGAAGGAATTCCGAAAGTACGCGAAGAATGTTCGTTCTATGATTAAAAAAAGGGGGTGGATAGATGTAATGGTGTGCGCGCCGTCGCGGCTTCATTCACAAGATTCACAGTGGGGACTACCTTGAACCGTTGGAGTGGGGTAGCACTCGCAGCCATCTTCCTGTATCCCTGCGCCCAAACTACTTGGCAGATCTCTTCGGAATTTAGAAAGAGTCAAAGTATCCGTCGTTAGTCGCGAGATTCCTCTTCCGCTCAAAGGTAGCAGTTGATACGGAAAGGAGTTCAGTGGAGAGTCGATAAAAATTACAATCGGTGGGACTATTTTCTTCGGAGGGGGCGGATGAGGCAGCCATGTTGGGTGTCAGCGGCGAACAGTGACGGCATTCGCTTTGCGTCAGTCGGTTGTGTGTGCGGATGACTGAATTGAGATTTTCGGGGTGAAAAACGCAGGAAATAACCAAGCCGCTGTGAACAGATCATTGCATACGGTCGCGCGAATATCTCCAGAGATAATCACGGCTCAAAGATATTCGGAAAGCGCGAGGAATCACTACGAAAATGACGCAGCTACTGCCCATAAGGTTTCAGGAACATCTCCAGGTAGGTGACCTGCTTTACGCTCGAACCGTCAAATATTTGAGCGTCTCATTATTATACATTTGTACCGGAAGTTCCAGCTAATGCGAAACGGGTGCTAGTCTTTTATACCTAGGTTAAATACGACCTTAACATTTAGGTATATATTGATGCATCCCGATCTACTGAATATCTATCCATTGACGTTGACATGACAGCTATACTTTGGTATCTGTGTATTGGAGTATTGTTCTTTCTGACTTTTTTTTCACGGCTTCGAACTCGGCTCTCATAGGGGTAGTTCGATATCTACGACCGATGCTCTCTCGCGGCGAACATCTGGAAAAAATCAATGGAAATAGTCGCTCGATTTTTAAACGATAACCGCGATCTGGTGGCTAGTATGGATGTCAGGCATGGGCTCTAAACCCGGAATAGAGAGGGGAGCCACGTCTTCTCTTCTACTACGCCCCCCCGTTTCCTACGCTTACATTTTACAAACACTTTTTTTCTTTCAGTCTTCATTATTATCCTTAGTGTTTAAATTTCTTGGTACTTTCAAACCCTAAATGTCCTTTGCTTCAGCAATGTTTCACATTCGGACGTTTTTCTTGATACTTTTATCATGCTGGTTGAAAACGTTTAAACTATCAATGATTAGTTGATATGATGGCTAGTATAGTTTGCTGGCAATTACTTGATAACGAAAGACAAATTTCAGCACTTTCGAGGAGATACGTTGGTTCTTATGTTATAAATATATATCTGTACGGGATGCCATAATCTCTATCACTTTGCAGAACTTGAAAAATTGTTAAATTGCAAGGAATCGATTGAAAGATATCTTCTGTTTGAAGATATTGATTGGTACAAATTTAATCAGCATTAATGTCCTTGGATTCGGTTCCAATAAGGGATGATGGCTTTCACCTTGATAGTATTAGATAAATTTATACAATTAAATTGATGAACAGTTTATTCTACAAATAAATTTTTATTTTTATATGGAGAATGTATACGTATATTATCTGTTTAGAAAATGCACTCATGTTTCTTACCATACAAAATTTATTGTCAATATTAATGTCCTATATCAGTTTCACATTAGACGTGATAAAGATTATTTGATTTATTTGTAAGCCTTGATGATAACTGTGAAAGCTTAAATAAGTAACCAAGGCTAAATAATTGATAAAGCTAATTGTCCTCGCTATTATTTGAATTGTTTTATTAGACAATATTGAAATTTCAGCTTACAGCTGTGGGAATCAATGCGAGCAATATTGGCTTCAACTCCCTTACGATGGAGTCTGATAAATTTATCTGTGTTCGAGAAAAAGTTGGGGACACGTCTCAAGTTGTTATCATTGACATGAATGACTCCGCCAACCCCATTAGAAGACCTATTTCCGCCGATTCAGCAATCATGAATCCAGCTAGTAAAGTCATTGCTCTCAAAGGTAAGAATGACATTTTATTTCCCAGGAAAGTAACGGACGTGAATAACGATCTGCAAAAGTATTTTCAATCAGTTTAATAATTCACTGTACTTCCATATAAAGTACATGCCTTATCCTTTAATTATCTGTTTCTCGATATTCAAATTAATACTAATAATATTGATTTTATCATCAAATGATAATTCAACAAACAGTTAACCTCGATTCTACCTCAAAGATGTTATTTATCTTTTACATAAAACAGCTCAAAAGACTCTTCAAATATTTAACATCGAGATGAAATCCAAAATGAAAGCTCACACAATGACAGAGGATGTAGTATTTTGGAAATGGATTTCATTGAACACTTTGGCTTTGGTAACCGAGACTGCAGTTTATCATTGGTCCATGGAGGGTGATTCTACACCACATAAAATGTTTGATCGTCACTCATCCCTCAATGGCTGTCAAATTATAAACTATCGAACGGATCCTAAGCAAACGTGGCTTCTGCTGATTGGTATTTCGGCCCAACACAATAGAGTAGTCGGAGCAATGCAGCTATATTCCGTAGAACGAAAATGTTCCCAGCCAATTGAAGGTCACGCAGCATCATTCGCCCAATTCAAAATGGAAGGAAACGCAGAACCAAGCAATCTATTCTGTTTCGCCGTGAGAACGGTCCAAGGCGCTAAGCTTCACATCATCGAAGTTGGACAACCCCCTGCCGGAAATCAACCATTCCCCAAAAAAGCAGTCGACGTGTTCTTTCCCCAGGAAGCAGGAAATGATTTTCCAGTTGCCATGCAAGTCAGCTCGAAATACGATGTCATATATTTAATTACGAAATACGGTTACATACACATGTACGACATTGAGTCAGCGACCTGCATATTCATGAACCGAATCTCGGGAGAGACGATCTTCGTCACTGCACCTCACGAGGCTTCCGGTGGTATCATCGGCGTTAATCGCAAGGGCCAAGTTCTGTCTGTGTCGGTCGAGGAAGAGAATATAATTCCATACATCAACGGGGTCCTACAAAATCCTGAGCTTGCTCTGCGCATGGCCGTGCGGAACAATCTTTCCGGTGCCGAAGATTTGTTCATGAGGAAATTCAATATGCTTTTCCAAAATGGCCAATACGCAGAAGCAGCTAAAGTCGCCGCGAATGCTCCCAAAGGAATATTGAGAACTCCGGCAACTATCCAACGTTTCCAGCAAGTACGTTCGCACTCATCAGCTTTGCCCGAAGCCCTGGTTCATTCCCTTTTACATTTACTAACGTGCACATGCTCATTTGTTCTCTTCTTTCCCAGGTCCCTACGACGCAAGGACAATCATCCCCGTTACTTCAATATTTCGGTATCCTCTTAGACCAGGGTCAACTGAATAAATATGAATCCTTGGAACTGTGTCGTCCTGTCTTGGTTCAGGGTCGTAAGCAGCTTCTTGAAAAGTGGCTGAAGGAAGACAAACTTGAGTGCAGCGAGGAACTGGGTGATCTGGTGAAGCAAGCCGACCCCACTTTGGCTCTCAGTGTCTATTTGCGAGCCAATGTACCCAATAAGGTCATTCAGTGCTTCGCGGAGACTGGTCAGTTCCAAAAGATCGTTCTCTATGCCAAAAAAGTCTCCTATACGCCTGACTATATCTTCCTCTTGAGAAACGTCATGAGAATCAATCCTGACCAAGGCGTGGCTTTTGCTCAGATGCTCGTACAGGACGATGAACCCCTGGCTGACATTAATCAAGTGAGTGAGCCTTTTTTATTTACCTCGCCCACCCTAAACCCTCAGTCTCTAGATTTAACTATTAAATTTTAAATTCAATTACTGAAATTGAGCAACCTCTTGTACATGAAAAATTCTGCAGAAAGCATACGTTTCAACAGTTCAAGTTACCAGTGTATAATCAGAAACCATTTGCTGGCGCTATCATTAGATTAGAATAAAAAATAGTTTACAACAGATAAGAATACACTTTCATAATACGGTCTATTTTTGTTCCAAAGTGAATATACCGGTCCTGTAGTAAAGTCACTGATGGTGGAGCATTTAATAAATTGACAGCAGATATCATCCTCAAAATATTGTGTCGTCATTTGATATACTTTTAAGTGAGTCATCGCAACTCGTAATCAGATTAAAAACAAAACTTCATGCCTACCACAAGACATAGATAATTCAAGCTTCTGATAAAGTGTTTACATTTCACTTCCTTATTTTGTGCAAAGCGCAATACAAACGCGAACATATTAATTATTTTACAAGCAATCACGCTTTCGTTTAACGTACGTCTGCAATCAGCAATTTCCATTGTCTCCCGATAAACCTACTATATGTATCTATTGTTATATATTTGGTGAAGACATGAATATTATTGGGCGTCTAAGAGCTCACCAAGCGCAATGTACACAGCTTATAGATTACATAATAAATAAATGGCATTAGTAATCAGTAATTATAACAAGTGCCGGCATCGTGGAATAGAATCTTTTAAAATTTTTACAGATCGTAGACATCTTCATGGAACAGAATATGGTGCAGCAATGTACGGCGTTCCTGCTCGATGCTCTTAAGAATAATCGCGCGAGCGAAGGCGCCTTGCAGACGCGTCTCTTGGAGATGAACCTAATGTCCGCGCCGCAGGTGGCCGACGCCATCTTGGGCAATCAGATGTTCACTCACTACGACAGAGCCCACGTGGCCCAGCTCTGCGAGAAAGCTGGCCTGCTACAGCGTGCCCTGGAACATTACACGGACCTGTACGACATCAAGCGGGCGGTCGTTCACACGCACTTGCTTTCGCCCGACTGGCTCGTCGGATTCTTCGGCACGCTGTCCGTCGAAGATTCTCTCGAGTGTCTCAAAGCGATGCTCACTGCGAACATACGGCAGAATCTACAAATCTGCGTCCAGATAGCTACGAAGTATCACGAGCAATTGACTACCAAAGCTCTCATAGGTACGTGCGCTCTTCGTTGTGGCGACACCTTTATTCGCTTCATGAGACTTCAGTCATCGGGACGCGTCGGCCGTTATTTTTTGCACGGCAACGTGCGTCTTGGGAATATTCGTAGTTGCGAATCGAGCAGTGGATACTCTGCTTATCATTTTTTTTTATCGCGAGAGGAGAATCAGTTCAGGCGATTTCATTTCGGAACAGTCCTGACAAGGTGTGGCTGGCTGATGTATTTATTATATTATATGGAGCATGTACCTGAGTCACGTCAGGTTGAATTTTGTGACGTTGCGTGACGTGGGAGCTTTTAATGTGTCAAATGGAAATGCCAAAAATATCTTTGCTATTATGGATCAGCCAGTGACATCTGGCGTGAGAATGTACAAAGCTTTTAAGTGGACTCCGCGTCGATTTACTATTCATACGATATATATTCTTTTTCTTAGATCTGTTCGAAAGCTTCAAGTCGTACGAGGGTCTCTTCTATTTCCTGGGATCTATCGTGAACTTCAGTCAGGATCAAGAAGTGCACTTCAAGTATATCCAAGCGGCCTGTAAAACCGGTCAGATCAAGGAGGTCGAGCGAATCTGTCGCGAGAGCAATTGTTACAATCCTGAGCGCGTTAAGAACTTCCTGAAGGAAGCCAAATTGTCCGATCAGTTGCCGCTGATTATCGTTTGCGATCGATTCGACTTTGTTCACGATCTTGTTCTGTATCTTTATCGTAATAACCTGCAAAAGTACATTGAGATTTACGTTCAAAAGGTGAGTGTTCGCAAATCTACCGAAAAGAGTCTGAACTAGGCACAAGAAGGAAGTATGTCTAATGATCTGATCTGATTCCCACAGGTGAATCCGTCGCGTCTACCTGTCGTAATCGGAGGCCTATTGGACGTCGATTGTTCCGAGGATATAATAAAAAATCTGATTCTCGTTGTACGAGGTCAATTCTCTACCGACGAACTCGTAGAGGAAGTCGAGAAGCGCAATCGCCTTAAGCTTCTTCTTCCTTGGCTGGAGTCGCGCGTACACGAAGGCTGCGTGGAGCCAGCGACGCACAATGCTCTGGCCAAGATCTACATCGACAGCAATAATAATCCTGAGAGATTCCTCAAGTAAGTGAAGCTTAATTAAGCCTGTGACACCTTTTTTCGAATTTTTAATTAAACTTCCTTGTGTCGATAATCGAAGTATTCATGTAACTTTACTTTGCGCTGCAGGGAGAATCAATTCTACGACAGTAGAGTCGTTGGCAAGTATTGCGAGAAGCGGGATCCACATTTGGCTTGCATCGCCTACGAGCGCGGCCAATGCGACAGGGAGCTGATCAGTGTTTGCAATGAAAACAGCCTTTTCAAGAGCGAGGCCAGGTATTTGGTCAGACGCAGAGATCCTGATCTATGGGCCGAAGTCCTTCTTGAAAGCAATCCTTACAAGAGACCGCTGATTGATCAGGTAGGTCTTGCTGTTGTTGAATGACTATATTAAAGATGGATCGGTACCTGATTTTGATGCTATCACTTTGAATAATCATCGCAGGTGGTCCAAACGGCGTTATCGGAGACTCAAGATCCTGAAGATATATCTGTCACCGTGAAAGCTTTCATGACGGCGGATTTGCCCAACGAGCTCATTGAACTCCTGGAGAAGATCGTACTGGACAGCAGCGTCTTTAGCGATCATCGCAATTTGCAAAATCTTCTTATCCTTACGGCGATCAAGGCTGACCGTACCCGGGTCATGGAGTACATCAATCGCTTGGACAATTACGATGCTCCCGACATTGCCAACATTGCAATAAATAATGAGCTTTACGAGGAAGCCTTTGCTATATTCAAGAAATTCGACGTTAACACGTCCGCCATTCAGGTTCTCATCGAGCACGTTAACAATCTGGATAGAGCGTATGAGTTTGCTGAGAGGTAATTAGGAGTTTCTTTGTTCGATGTCTGATCTGTGTTTCCTGTAGGTCGAAGGTCATTCGATCTTGTTTTATTATGAGAAATTCTGATACAAGAAACATATGATTGTACTGTTTGTCTTGGTTGCTTTGTTGAGTATTTGTGTTCAGTTGTAACCAAAAGAATTTTGTTTTGGCACCTTTCAGATGCAACGAGCCAGCTGTTTGGTCGCAACTGGCACGAGCGCAGCTGCAGCAGGGATTAGTCAAGGAGGCAATCGACAGCTTCATCAAGGCGGACGATCCGTCCGCGTACGTCGATGTCGTGGAAACGGCCCATCGCACCTCCCACTGGGAGGACCTGGTGCGCTACTTGCAGATGGCTCGCAAGAAGGCGCGCGAATCCTTTGTCGAGAGCGAGCTTATTTATGCTTACGCGCGCACCAGCAGACTCGCCGACCTGGAGGAATTCATCTCGGGCCCGAACCACGCCGATATACAGAAGGTCGGTATTATAAGAAATTTGTTTAAAGGGATAAATCAATGACTCAGGTCGATATACATGAACTTTGTACGCAGATCGGCGATCGATGCTTCGATGACAAAATGTACGATGCGGCGAAGCTGCTGTACAACAACGTATCAAACTTCGCCCGATTGGCAATAACGCTGGTCCATCTGAAGGAGTTCCAAGGCGCCGTGGACAGCGCCCGCAAAGCAAACTCAACGCGCACATGGAAGGAGGTCTGCTTCGCTTGCGTCGACAGCGGTGAATTTAGATTGGCGCAGATGTGCGGCTTGCACATAGTCGTGCACGCGGATGAGCTTGAGGATCTGATAAATTATTATCAAGACAGAGGACACTTCGAGGAGTTGATCAATCTCTTGGAGGCTGCCTTGGGTCTCGAAAGAGCCCACATGGGCATGTTCACGGAGTTGGCCATTCTTTACAGCAAGTACAAGCCACAGCGGATGCGCGAGCATCTTGAACTGTTTTGGTCCCGGGTCAACATACCCAAGGTACGTGGCGCTGATCACGATCGTCACCGTCCTTGTCTCTCTATGACGTTTCTTTGTCCACGTTAGAATCCCTTTCCCTTGTTCACAGGTGCTGCGCGCAGCCGAACAGGCGCATCTCTGGGCCGAGCTGGTATTCCTCTACGACAAATATGAGGAATATGATAACGCGGTACTTGCGATGATGCAGCATCCAACGGAAGCTTGGCGCGAGGGCCACTTCAAGGACGTCATCACTAAAGTAGCGAACGTCGAACTCTACTACAAGGCTATACAGTTCTACGTCGAGTACAAGCCGCTGCTGCTGAACGACATACTGCTGGTGCTTGCACCCAGGATGGATCACACAAGAGCAGTAGCGTACTTCACGCGAACTGGTCATCTTCAGCTGGTGAAGCCTTACCTGAGGTCGGTTCAGGCACTGAACAACAAGGCGATCAACGAAGCCCTCAACGGTCTCCTCATCGATGAGGAAGATTACCAAGGTCTGCGAACCTCGATAGACGCCTTCGACAACTTCGACAACATCGCCTTGGCTCAGCAATTGGAGAAGCACGAGCTTATAGAGTTCAGACGAATCGCTGCCTATCTGTACAAAGGAAACAACAGATGGAAGCAGTCCGTGGAACTCTGTAAAAAGGATCGGCTCTTCCGGTAAGTCAACCTCTGGCCACTAGGTTCGTCTCCGTTCCGAGTCCTACACGCTTGCTCATCTGTATCATGATTTATCTGACTCCGAACAGGGATGCTATGGAGTACGCGGCAGAATCTCGAAACGCTGAAGTTGCTGAAGAATTGCTGGAATGGTTCCTTGAAAGAGGATCGAAGGATTGCTTTGCTGCGTGTCTCTTTCACTGTTACGATCTGCTTCATCCCGATGTCATCCTCGAGCTCGCCTGGAGACATCGTATACTTCATTTCGCAATGCCCTATCTCATTCAAGTGGCTCGCGAATACATCACCAAGGTAAGGAGCCATTTTCTACTCGTTTATCGTTCATCGAGAGTAGGCACGAGAATGACTGTCTTCGTGTTTATTTTTGACCCAGGTGGACAAGCTCGAAGAAGCGGAAAGTCGAAGAGTCGAGGAAACCGATCACGAGGAACACAAGCCTATGATAATGCGTAAGGGATTACATAAGAATTATATTTTTTTCTCCACCTAATGCACATTTCTCTTAATCCTCTTCTCTGATGCTGCAGCTGAGCCACAGCTGATGCTGACTGCCGGTCCAGGAATGATGGCACCAGGATACGTGCCACAGGTATACGCTGCACCTACTCAAGGCGTTTACGCACCCGCTGCGGCAGCCTATCAGGGTTATAGCATGTGAGGCACGCTCTATGACACATTCGACTATAATGATCAACGATATTTACTTTTCTATAAGGTGTAACTAGAATGAGATTATGCCGTTAGTTAATAGTCATAATCAACTGTCGAAAAGAATTTCGTCAATGAGCAAGACATCGATATGCCTTGACCGTTCTGCAAGAAGAAGCCGAATAACGAAATAGAAAGAAAGAGAAAAAGTCATCGCGCGTTGCGAGTGTCGTTGGCCTGTTAATAAGAACAATCCGTCGAGGAAGAAACGACGGGAAGAAAATGTAGAAAAAGGGAAAAAAAAACGTTCGTTCGAATTTAATTTTCGAAAGATCAGCTACGACGCATGGGCTCGGATCGTGCAAACGGTATTGCGTGGCTGAAAACTGTGCATCGTAATTATTGGAAAACAAATTCGCATTAGAATCCTCGAGGCTCCGATGAATCAACAAACGACAGATATATAATCTTGCACGATATTGGATGTTAAAGGGCTCATTCGATATTTCGCGTTTAGATGCAATAAATTTTCGACATTTGACTGTGTCACCGAAATACACGTAAAACCAGTTGCGACAAGCTTCGAAGACGAGCGTGTACTGAGAATAAACCGGAGAAGAAGTCCACATTGCGCGCGCATCTCTCTACCGGCACTGTAGACGACAAAACAAAATGGCCCTCGAACGTCTGTCAACGAGTCAAGTGTCTTGTTCGTTTTTTTCGTTGATTTCCTTTTCCGTAGCTGCACCGCTCTAACGCAAATTATATTATTTAATTATCCGAGACTCGATCGTCTTTACGCATTGTTCCTCTCGTAACAAATCGTTCTTGCTCTAATTTCTTTAGCCAACGTATCGATGCGTAATAACAGACTTCTGTTTCTTTTTGTCTTTTTCACCCAATCGATATTGATTTCGTCAATCTCCATTCAAAACGTCTTCGTCCAAGCGTCTAAATTAAATTAAATAACGGGACGTGGTGCAGAAGAAAAAAGAAAAGAGTCAATTTCATTTCTCACGAGCACGTCCCGCCCATAAATTACGCATCAGAAGTGCGTAATCTGTTGCGCGTAACAATTTGCGTCAGAGAAGTCCTTTTTTCTATTTTAATTATTTACCTATTCAGTGAACTCGATAGTGCATT
>JARQSV010000241.1:5185-15291 GCA_030142285.1 Calameuta idolon | reverse complement strand
CCTGTGTCTCCAATGGAAGACACGTGCCAACTGATGGACTGACCGTTGGCATTTATGAATCTTGATTGGTTAACTGAATATTTGTAGGCGGGACTGTACTAATATTTATATTCAAGTAATTTTTTCATTTATTTATTTTGCTTTAATTACGAACCATTATTTTTTTCATATTTAAATATTTTATCGATACCTAATATGTAGACGAATTTCATGTCAAGACATTATTACTGGATAGAATTGCAAATATATCATAACTCTTTTACGCGTTACATTGTTTGCGCCTTTTACACTAAAATTTTATGAAAATACTATTCTTTTTTCGATATCATCATTTTAAAGATAACGAAAGATATTAGGATATGATTCATTGAAGAATGAGGAAATTGTCCACGTTTTCAAAGAGGCGACGATATCGACGAACCATTAATTAAATAAATACTGTCTTTTGTATGCAAATATCACAATATAATTGCCTGTCAAATATGTTTAATACGTCGCGTTCGGAATGCTATAATAACATTTAGATATCATTTGCTCGATTAACTATTCACTGTATTAATAAAATAACAGTTAGATACAAACAAATACCATTTGAAAAAATTAGTGAAGAATCGTTAGCGTACATAATTTAAAAAACAATTAAGTAACAAAATGGACATAACCAATCTAGAACGAAACGCTAATAAATCACGTTAGACTACTGAAAGTTCAGATCTGTGTTAATAAAACATAAAAAAAAATACAATAATTATCGATATCATTAAATACTTCACGACTTGACGTAACAGCAACCACTGGCCAGTTATCAAATATACAAGATAAATTATTATCACATGGAAATTCTTTCAAAGAACCGATGAGTATAAATAAACCCAGATGAAAAACCTGACACAATTGATATTGTACGACAGTATCTACTTTTTATATAAATATTGTTATAATTATTAAAAACAATGTATAATAAAAATACAGTCTAAAATACAATTTGAACTCACTGCGATGAACATACAAGATGCAAGTCAGGATGATACGAACAAGCAGAATTGTTATGAACCTGCGTAATGAATGCACAGTATTATGAATACATATACACATTCATATATACAAAGTTATTAAATTTCTACTCTATATTGTCTACGCTGCCTTTAAAATTAGTTGCATATGAAAAATCTCATTAGTCGACTGTTCTGTTTAACAGCGAACTTACCCATCAAGGGCAAAGTAATGCTACATTAGCAATATGAATTGCGGCTCGACCGCATATTATATTTTTATGTCTAACATATCTTAATTCTAAAATTATAGGAGGACCAGAACCACCATATTAATTTCATATTGTTTAGACAATTAAGCAGCAGAGCTCCAGTCGGATGGTTATTCTAAGAGCTCAGCAAAATTTCAGATTCTCTTGTTAACTGTTATGTTCTAGTTCTGTCTACAAAAGGTGGTACGATTACATAGGGCTAGTTGTAACGCTACTATTTTGCTGAGAAAGTGGTCCTCCATTTAATACTATGTGATCGGAAGCAATGGCCCCATCGTCAGCACCAATTTCATCAAAACTACCTATTGGACCTGAACCACTTCGTTTTTCTTCTATTTCAGCTTCTGCAAGCCACTCGTATATTTCATGAGTATACATCCTTCTCTGCAATACTTCTCTTGTTCTAGGACGAGAGCCAATAAAGGTGGTAGTACCCTGAATGATGATTACAATTACAATTGAATGACCTGTTGAATAATCATGTGGAATAAGGAGGTTCTACTTACACCCACAACCAGTGTGGATCTTAGTTGCTCCAAAAGCTGAAAATCTTGCACTATTGATTGAAGCTCATCCCATCTGAGTTCAACTTCCTCGTGCAGCATTTTTTCCTCTGTTGAAAAACATATTGTTATAGAAAAATGAATTTGTTCATTGTGATAACTGATAGGAATAAACTGACCATCGCGCTTGGACGTAGAACGCTTGTATTGTATTCTGAATCTGAAAGCTTCAAGGAAACTGGAAACCACAATTGTTAAAACAATCATAGTTATTAAGTAGAATGTCATAAAATATGCCCGAGTGTACAGGCCCACAGTAAAAGCATAAGCATTCATCACGATAAACCAATTGTTTACTACTGTCAATTCGAACAGCGTCATTCCACTTGCCATCAAGTTGTCAAACGTATTCAAATAATAGTAACCTAAAGATGTACTTCCGTTGGCTGAATATTTATAAAAGTCTTCAACCGTTGTGTTCCTGCAACGTATGACAAACATCAACAATGTTGTAACTCCTTGATTATCTTGACTAAATTGATGCATAAATTTGATGCTACTCACTGACAACAATTTCGCATGTCGTATCCAGCAAACAATTCCATCCCAATAATGGCAAAGAAGTAGTACAAAACAAGCATGACAATAGCGGTTGAGCACATTAAAGGTGAAAGAATGACCAATGTGCCAAAGACATCACGATATCTCTTTTTGATCTTAAAGAGCCTCAGAAGTCGAAGAGGTCTAAACAGCACTAAAAAGGTTGCATTAGGGAAGACCGTCAGTCCACACGCAGCAATCAATGTAGAAATAGATGCACCAAGGTCAAACAAGTTCCATCCAGAGCTAAGATACCGTCTTGTCCCAAGTCCCAAAACCTTTATCAATGCTTCTGACACAAAGACTGCGAACCAACAGTTTATATAGAAATGAGTTGACATTAAAAAAAATAATATCACTCAGATTATTATAAATTTTTAAACTCACGTCCACCAAACAGTAACGTGTCCCAACAAGCCGCAAATGCATGAGCAGACTCTTGCAAACTATTAAACGGCTGTATCAATCTCGCCAGCATGGCTACTGCATTCCCAACAATTGTTGCACCTGCAAGGGGACTTTTAGATTTAATTGATGAAACCATTAGCTCGAACACTTACACACTATAGTTTCAAAATAGGGCCACACAATGGCCGCGTGTGCTGCCGTGCAAAGTATTTGCAAAGGCTGCCAAGCTGCGTGATACCAGGGTATACTGGAATACTGCAGTTCCCACTGGAGAGTGGTAGCGTCATAGACGTTGACGAATTCATCGATGGTGAGAGCACCGCTTCCTGACGAATTCATGTAGCGAAACATCAATATAACATCTCTGGTGGCTAAAACAAAAACGCGAATCGTATCAAGAGACTGTGAGTTTTTGACAGAAACTACAAGTTTCTACAAGTTAAGTGCCATATGCGTAAGCATAGGTAACGCGCAGTACGCACATTTATGTGGAACGTAGTAACGCATGAGTCCCTCGAATTGCCTAAATCGCATCTTGTCTGGATTCTGTTTAGAAACCAATAATTTAAAGGCATGCTGGCAAGCTTTTCTCTTGTGTAGCAGTAATTTTTTAAATTTATCTCTTTCCGCCGACGTGAACGTCTCGTTCACTACAGCCAACATCAAGTTCATCATGACATACAGCATTGTACACAAATAGGATACAAAATATATGGCGTACCATTTGTTTCTCGAATACGACGGCATCATGACGTCTGGAAAGCTGAAATATAAAATACACAAAGTAAGCCTTCCGTTGTCATACATAATATAATAGTAATTATAGGTTACGTTTCATTTTAAATTAAATCACATTGATATCGCGTTGTCAATGTAATATATTTAAAACTGACAATTGCGCACATAACCTAATTAGGTAAATTTACAAAGTGATATCTTTTATAACGTTTTAAACTTCACTCAGAACAGTGACGTATAATGCTTGATAAATATTTGTACGGTACAAATTCCTTAAAAGATTTACAGTCCAAGAGACAATTAGATAATTTCATAATGGCAAACTCAGAGTTCATTGGTATGTACCGTTGGTCAAATAAGTATCACTTTTTGGATTGACTTTTTGTATTACACTTATTGATTACTTCCTAATTACTTTCATTAAGATTACTGGATAGTTCAATTACTTACTTTGCTGTAGTAAGCAATACGAATAGGCTGACAAAGCTGTCCTGGAGCGTGACAAAGTTTCTGTTCATCTCAGAAAACATATAATAACCCAGTACCATGTAAGTGCTTATAAAGAACAATAGGAGACCCAGCATATCCAAAATCGGTGGCAAAGTTTGTAATATTTGCCTGATGAATCTTCTGACGCCACCGCAATATTTGGTATCCACCAGAAAGATGGGTCTTAAAGCTCTTGTCACACGAAAATGTGATGATTGTCGAGCTAAGACCGTCATCGCTTCTACAAACATGATAGCCAAGGTGATACACTGAAAAAGAAACAGATTACAATTCTTAATTAGAACAGAAAGAATCACGTAGCAGAAACAATAATTTAAAGTGCATCAGTCTGGCATATAAAACTAACCTCATCTTCGACATGCTTATTGAACAAGAAATAATTCTGCTGTATAGGAAATTTATCATACAAATATATTGTACAATATTTCAGCGTAATTATTCCACATTTTGTTCAAAGATTAATTGACCAACCAGTTTAACGTGGATATAAATGACAAATATCTGCGCTCAGCGATGAGATCATACGTTATATGCGAGCGTGAAGTAAATTAATATATTTCAGTATTAAACTGATCAGAAAACCGGGTATCAGGTCTACAGGAAAGTTAAGTCGAATAAAAGTCATCTATAAGGTCAGTTCAAAAAAACGGACATGACTTTTCGATAGACCCGCTATTCAATGTATAGGTAAAGTTCATTGATCCGAATATAAGTAAAACTATATAACAGACGGAAATGCTACACGCCACATAAAGTGCCGATAAAAGTATCAGTAGGAAATAATAAAAAAAAAAAGAAAGTTACATGTAAGTATTACGCGTATACTATTTGTCACCTTTGACCTCTTAAATCATTCCAACGTGCACAAATCTGTATAAAGTATGATCGTCTAAGTTTCCCGTCGGCAAGAATCATTGCCCTGTTACTTGAGTCGACTGATCAGAATAATAATATTATCGGGTGCGGTAAGTACCGATGTTTTTCCAGAGGTCAGTAGTACATGCAAAAGTATATTGAAATATGACTTTTTAAGAATAAAAAAAAAATGTGGAAATATTTTTTATCAAACTTCATAATAAATGTCGATCAATGAAACAGAAAAAAAAATGTATGCCCAAACAAATAATATATGATTCGGTGTTTATGGCGCAGTATATTTTGTTTCGTATGCAAACAGCAATGTATTTAGTTCAATGAAGCTTCTACTGTCAGCGAGGTTAGGTGGAATGCATCCTCACGTGTAATATCATTGGTTTAAGTGATTCAATCGCACCTTATATGCATAATCATTAAGTCTGCTTTCCGTCGGATTTGTCTGGTTATCAATATAAGCTCTATTGAAGTCTGGCACTTAAGGCGTCATTGCATAATGTGCGGTGCAGCGATTCACAGAGTCTTTCTAATGTTACATTACCAAGTAATATTTTACAGTCTGCTTTGATTCGATGAATATTCTTACAATACGTTTGTGTGCATTATTAAATTACAGAATTTATTCAATAAACATTGCCATTATGACTCATTGTATTAGAACAGCTGATTTGATTGAATAACAGGTAAATGATATATTTATGTACTCTATTCAGATTATGGTGTATGCGTATATATGGCAAGTTGCGTAACTTAGATTAGCATCAAGTTACAGATACTTATTAATCCTGTTAGCGTAAATTACTCACCTTTAACATTGTACGTTTGTGCTTCAAAATGGTTCCCCAGCCTATCCATCTTAGTTTCAGGGCCAATTCAATCCCAATTATGATAAGTGCAAGAAGCTCTATCGATCCGTGTGTCCATACAGGCAACTGTGAATTTAAAGTTTCAGTTAAAATTATATTTAAGGCTAAATGGAAAAAGAAAACATTCAAATAATGCTGCGTTTTTAAGTTTCGGTAGGAATTAGTATTGCTGCAGGATAATAAAGACTCCACCGGAAGTAGCGTGTAATCATATCCGCATGACTGCCTTGTATAGGTACCAGAAATTTCGAATATACCGGGTGAAATAAAAAAAAAAGTGATTCGTCGCGGGACGCCTGGTGGATGTGAAACGAATTAAAATAATTTTTTGTTAACGAGGTAACCATGGTTACCGTAGGATCACAGGCGCACGCATTCCAGTATACCTATATCTCAATGCTAACCTGAAAACATGGCGTCTTAATGATTTAATATGTCAATAAATATTAAACTATTTCCCAGACTTTCCACTTATACGTACATTTGTATTAAGGAACATACATAACAGCTAACAACAAGAGACAAGCTCAGTATTTACACGTATTACGACAGATGCGTCTTCGTTGTGAATGAGCCTATCGTCTTGCGCCAACGTTTCCTCCATTCCAGTATTGTATATCACGCGCGATAACGGATGTCCAAATAGATAAGAATACTTACGCGAAACAGAGGAACAGCTGGTTCCTCGACAAAGGCTAGAGCCAAGAGAACGAACGATGTCAACAAGTCAAGCCCGTAGTACCAACTATTATGTACCAAAAGATAAGCCGGTAAGTCCTCCGGGTGTCTCGGATGGGAATCGAATTTTTCGTTGTTCCTGCCCTCCTGCAAAATAGACAACGCTTCGTGCGTTATCATTAATGGCCTGAGAAGAGGATTCAGCAAGGTTTGTGTACTCACTTCTAAAAAAATAGATGCTTCGTGATAATTCATCTCCCAGTGCATGTCAGCATCCATGACGGCACTGTGTCTAGCCAGAGCCACGTTCTCCGTTACAGCATCAGCATCGTATCCACCGATTCCAATTCTGTGGCTCATTTCGTTAGGCGTCTCCAGGTTTCTGCTCGAGGACATCCTTACGCGGCCGTCTGAGGAATGGCAAGACAACATAGAGCCATATTCTAGAAAAAGATTAAAAGCACGCAGAGGCAAATGAGAAAAGCGAGTTTTTAGAGCCGCAAGCCTGACACCGAATTCGATTGCTCCTCTGAATGAATAATGTAAATCATTAGGTCTGTTTATTAAAGTCATACACCTTTTGTTAGTCGGCATTAGGTTAACCCTAGGTAAGGTTAGGTATTACCTTGAGAATTCATGAAACATTCTAGCAATAACGGTTATCGCTCTTGTTACTTCCTATAAGAAATTATTCATAGTCTAATAGTTTATTTTAGCTCTTCTCAAGCATTTTTCATAACGGCTTTTCGATCGATCGATATTACAGGGCGAACCTGGGGAGACGCAGTCACGTCGTAAAGAGCGAACTTATCCTCGGAAGTATCTTGAGAGTCGTGCAAGATGTCTGGTGTATTATGTCTGTACGTCACTGAACTTATCAATTTCATAATCCTGATTTGGACTCATGAACGTACGTTTTATTGGACGATTATCGAGGCTAATGTGTCGGATGAAAGAGATAATCTCTATCTGTAATACAGAAGTCGTTCTGAGATAAATCAAGTATTTCTTTGCTCTCAAATAATGTATGTTGAACCTTTTAAAAATTGCTCCGTTCACTTTAAGCGTAAATCACGATCGGACGATCTTGTTCGCGAGATCATTGTTGCAATGGATATAATTAATAATATATTATTTGTGACTGAAGGAATCGAAACATACGGTTACGTATGGAAAGAGTATGTGAAACATAGTGACACGATACAAATATATATATTATTGAAAAATATTGAAAATGATCGTATGTCTCAAAAATTAAATGATTAAGATTGATAATGAAGATACTTATATATTTTTGGAATGAGGATTGAGTAATATGTAGTTCAAATATATTAATCAAGTGACAGACATCCTCAGGCATAATGTCAACATTGAAATCGATCGATTTAATCGTATCGCCCGTATTTAATCGATAATATCGAGCTGTAAAAATTCACAAGTCAGCAGGAGGTGTGCTTGCCCGATGTACGTGGGTCAATTCCATATTCCAGTCAGAGAACGGAGGTACAAGAGTGAAGATAAAAACGGAAGAAAGTGTCATCTGTCTCACTTGGAATAAAGGTGTCGTGCACTTTCTCTATTCTGTGGCATAATGGGATTCGAGGATTACAGGTGCGAATGAAAAGTCACCGCTGTTATTCCCTTTTACGTGCAGAATAGAAAAAGCGTTCTTGACAGCGAAGCTCAAGACATGGCGAAGAGCTGACTCACTAGGGCTGGATCCGTAACTAACATCCTGAGCCACTGCACTGGTATCATCGTCGAAACGTTGATATCCACCAGGAGGTCCTGCACTTGTAGGTGAAGTCATGACGGCACTGTGACAGCAGGACGACACAAGCCGTGAACTACGGCTTGTTACCCGGCCGTCTCTTTTTCCCGACTGATTTCGTGATTCATCCTCGCTATCTTCTACTATAGCCAACTTGCTCACTCTTGCACTTGCTCAGATTCAACTGACGTACCGACGGTGGCGGAAAGCATATCTCTGTGTAGGTTCCTGTTTTATCGGAATTTCCGATGGTAAGGCAGCGGTCCTATAGGAATGACATTTCGTGAACTTTATCGTTCAAAGATAAAGTCTTTTACACGGAGAGAGTTGACTACTCTGGTCTGTCAGTGTATTTTATATTTATCGCAACTGCGTGAGCTCTGAAACTGGGAACAGCATGAAGGATAAGAAATTTAATGAAGCCTGCTTTCATCTTTTTGCCCTGGTTGGGCTTTACGAACCAGGTACCTGATATCTGACCACTGAAGTTGACTTGGTTAACATAAAACAAAGCTCACTTCACGACTCAACTAAATATATTTACACATCGCATGATTGATTAAAAAAAACATACTTCGAGAAAACGAATGTTGCTTCTCTTGCTATCGGTGACTGTTCATTATTTTTATACTGACTTCGCGTTTATCATTCTCTATATAAACGGAAAGAACAGCTTCAATCCCTTGGTCAACTGCCTTTTTGCATCTTATATTCAAGGGGATGCTTTTCCCTGTGGGAATCATCCCTTCGCTGGGACTAACACTTAGGTATTCTGCATTTGAGATAGTAGTCTCAAATGGCAATGGTACATTAGCAAAACTCGACACAGTAACTGCAGCTTCTGTTGTATGAGGAGGTGCGAGTGTCACCATCGAAGGACTCACTGTAAATTCTTTTCCATAGGACCGTCCATGCTCTCCACAAATACTTTTCTTCGTTATGCTAAAATAATGTCAAGTAATGAGTACAAATTTTGTCACACGAAAGATCTCAATCCTAAAAAAATCTTACTCCGGAGGCATATAACTGTCACCGACAGCAGCAAACGAATAATTACTCTCGTTACAAAGAGAATAGTACATCTGAGAATCGTCGAGGTTATCCTCGAGAATCGACAATGTTTCATCTGCACTTAATTCCATGGTCAGCATAACATTGTGGTGGTAAACGCCACAGCACAAATCTCTCAAATTTTGCTGAAAGATTATCAGTTTCAAATGTAGCTCGTTGATTCAGTTGAATCAAAAGTAAACAAGTGTCTAGTTCTTACAGCAGAATCCCGAAGAATCTTCAAGTCCTCGAACAACGTCTCGCCAGGAAACTCCTTGCAAATTGGATAAACGACATCTCTGAATGATTCGTTTTCCTCCCTATTTAAATCACCTCTTTCGTGTAGTTTTCTGTAGAGTCTGAAATATTTTCTCATCATCGCTTTCCGTCTTTCTCTTTTTCAAATTAGTGTCTTGTCAAGTTACCTGCGAATTCGCCAACGAGTCGGCTCGTCTCCGTGTGTCAAGACAAGAGTTCCTACGTGAGACACATCGGCACGATGTAAGCGCAAGAAATCTTCCTTTTTAGGATGAAACTGCAAGCTGACCCACTGCGTTTCGCCAGGATCCAGTAGGAATTCGGTTCGGTTAACTTGCCAGCTTGAAACTGTCCCGGGATAAACAGCCTTAGGTACCAACTTCAACTTCGCGTAGCACCGAAGATCTCCGAAATTTTGCAATTTTATCTTCGCATTAAGAGTTCCTTCCGAACCAAATCTACCCATGGAAAGCCACATCTGTCCGCTGGCATCTTTGAACGCTTCCAAAACTTCGACTTTTCCAAACCCACCGTAGCCATACAGATGTATCTGGGAATGGACCTTACAAGTAACACCGTTGCCCATT
>JARQSV010000238.1:415709-449700 GCA_030142285.1 Calameuta idolon | reverse complement strand
ATCACAGAATCAGCAGGAATCACAGGATCAACAGGAATCACAGGATCAGCAGGAACCACGGGATCAACAGGAATGACGGAATTATCAGGAATCACAAGATCAACAGGAATCACAGAATCAACAGGAATCACAGAATCAACAGGAATCACGGGATCAACAGGAATCACGGAATTAGCAGGAATCACAGAATCAACAGGAATCACAGAATCAACAATAACTACGGAATTAACTAAAACCACGGAATCAGCAGGAATCACGGAATCAACTAGAATCACGGAATCAACAGGAATCACGGGATCAACTAAAACTACGGAATTAACAGGAATCACAAAATCAACTGAAGGCATTTCGTCTATTACTAGTTCAGTGATTCCTGAAAATACTACTGCAATAACAGAACGGTCAGGTATCACTGCAACTATTACTGTACGTTCATCAAGTAGTACATCGCCAATAACAGAAAGCGCAGAATTCACAGCATCAACATCCACAATTTCTTTCAAGACAGCAGAGGCAGAATCTTCTACTGCAGAACTCAAAACCGAAGGAACTCTTACTATGACAGGCTTAGAGATAACCAAAGAAAAATCTTCAACTCTAGAAACAACCAGTTCAATTTTGTTGTACAGTACAACTACTCCATCGACATATGTCGAAACGACCACATTAATTCATGAGATTCCTGAGATTACTGTAGTCACAGAAGAAAATATGTTCACTACGATGTCTCCAGAAATCGCAGAGGGAAAATCTTCAACAATAGAATCTACAACTATGAGTACAGTTTCGTTAGAAAGTATAACAGCTCAACCCAGTTCTATAGAAACGACCACATTACCTCTTACTATTCCTGAGACGATAACGGCACAGTCCACCTCAGGAGAAATATTAATGATATCTTCAGGCACGGCAGAAGAGAAATCTTCAACTATAGAAAGTGAAACAGCACCTGAAATTTTGTCGGAAGTTACTGAATTAACTACAGAACAGTTAGAAACAGCCAGTTTGACGATGAGTACTCCAGAGAGTACTGATACAAAATCCACGTCATTCGAGACAACACTAACAACCATGACTGCACAACAGGGCATCACTCCAGAATCAACAACGGCAGCATCCACTGTACAAGTTACTACTGCAGAAATTATGACTCAAGAACTCCCGGAAATAACATCTAATACGCAGGACATCACAACCTCTACAGTTTCTGGTATTTCTACGTCTATCGGGCAGCAATCAGAAACAACAACAACGACAATCTTTTCTACTCTTACACAAATGTCGCCTGAGAAATTTGCAAGTACAACCACGGTAGGAATTGAAACTACGTCTGTAGCGGAAATTTCTGCTGCTACAACTGATCTCAGCATGACGAGTAAAGAAACATTAGCAACAACATTAGCCGAATTAGAAGAAATTGCAACCACTGGAGTAACACTGACGAATGAGACAACAGAAACCAAGATAGCGCTAGAAAAAAGTGTAGCTACTAGTGAAGCATCTACACTGTCCACTCTTACAGGTATCGAAACTACAATAAAAGAAGGAGAAGCTATGAAATCTACAACTACGTTAAAAGAAAGTACGATAACTGAAGAGTCTAGTATACCTGTGGTTGCTGTTACTATCGAAAGTACAACAGAACAATTGACAATAGCTGAATCTACAACGGAAAAAGAAGAAACCACAGAAACACCCGCTACCACCGCTGAAATATTGGAGATTACAACCATGAAAGAAATCTCCACGGGAACAACGTCTGAACAAGTAGAACTTACCGAAACAACCGCAAACTTTACACTCGTTCCAGAAACAACAAAAGAATCCATCACAGGGTTGACTAAACAATCCTCTGAAGAGACTTCTTCGGAAATTTTATCAACGGTACAAGCCTCCGAAGCATCCACAGTTACAACAGAATTCAAGAATTTGTCTGACAAATTATTCCAGACTACTTTAGAAATTACACTAACAACAGCAACTGGGTTACCTGAAGATACATCAACTCCGTTGCCAACTGAAACAGAATCAATCACAACACATGGCACGGAGATTATATTAATGCCCACAATTACTTCGCCTGAAAGCCATCCGACAGTAATTAGTTCCTCGCAATCTACAGAAGTGACTGAAATTTCGCTTGTTAAAGGAACAAGAACAACGGGAAGTGGTGGGGCGATAGAAGCTGAAACTACGTTCACTGCTCAAGAACCTAGTATCAGTACTGAAAAGACATTAGAAACGAAGGAAAGTACTATATTTACAGCAAGTACATTGGAAACTACTAAAGCTGAAATAACATCGATTTTTGCCCCTACACTTACGTATACTAGTGTCACTACAGAAGGTTCGACAGGAAAAGTTATCGTAGAAATAGCTGAAGAAACAACTGCAAGTGAAACGATTTCATCAGAACTTGAAATCTCATGTACGAGTCAAAACACAACTACCGAAGAACCTACTGTGATGATAGAAATAGAGAACACTGCTGCCTCTGGAACGCAACACACCGGCGCTGCTACTTCAGTTGCTGAGATTACTGAAAAATCAGTTGTATCTTCCACAATAGTTGAATCTAGTACTATAATGGAGAAACTTGTTTCTACATTAGGGCGGACCGACACTACTGCAAATTCACAAAGTACAGAAAGTACAATCACAGTAGAAGATCTTATATCTACAATAAGCACGACGGGTTCTATTGCAACAGCTTCAATAACTGAAGAAGTTTCGACGGCAATAGAAGAACTTGTTCCCACATCAAGTTTGATGAGTACGGGTGCAAGTTCAGAAACTACCGAGGTTACAACCATAACAGAAGCAATTGTTCCTACGTTAAGTTTGACAGGCAGTACTACAGGTTCAACAAGCGCTAATACTACTGTCCTAACAGAAGAAGGTGCTTCTATATTAAGTACGGCATATACAACGACAACGACGTCAAGAACAACAGAAACTACTGCAATGGAAGAATTAGTTCCTACATTAAGCATAGCGAGTACTAATAAGGTGACAGAAGAAGCAGCATTAAATACTGTGACGAATGTTATTGGAACTACAACAATTAGTACAACAGCAAAAACGGAAGAAACTTCTGTGATAACTGTGGAAGAAGTTGAACAACCTTTAACTACTTCTAGCAAGGAAAAAATAACTGAAGAGGAAAGTACCGTGGCGGAATCGTCAACTGGATCCAACATTTTCAACATAAGTAGCCCTCTTTCGGAAGTTACTTCCATGATTTTTGAAACAGAATTACAATCGAAAAGTACTACAGAGAAGGTTTTGCACGCCTCCTTTTCAGCATCAGTTCCTTCAACAACGACAGTAACTGTCAGTACTGCTACCGAGGAGAATGAAGAACCTGTTGCTGAAGAATACGAAGAACCTGTTGTTGAGGAATACGAAGAACCTGCTACTGAAGAATATGAAGAATCTGTTACTGAAGTTGATAACGAGTACACAGAGCCCGAAACAGAATATGAAGATGAAGAAGAGTATAACGAAAACGACGAAGAGTCTGGGATATCTACTAGTGACTATTTCGAATATGATGAAGGGCTAACTAACACATGGAAACCTACAACAATTCCAATATCCATGTTTACCAGTCCAACAATTTCCGAAACTGAAGTGAAATCTAATCTGCCAATGTCTTCAACAACTACTTCGGTAAAAGCTACAATTAAATCTTTAGCTACTGGAACTAGTGAAGAATTAAGAACCGTCATGGTCGAGACGGAAATACCCATTTTAAAAAGTGAAACATCAACTACATCGACAACAGAAACATTGGCACCTACAGAGGAGTCGTCAACGTCTTTTGTAAAATCTGAAGAGACTACTATGACAGCATCCGCACAAGAGGAGGAGCTAGAAGTAACAGAAACACTTTCGAAATATGGTACAAGAACAACGGAAGAAAAAACTCTTCCTTCGACTATTGAGAAATTCATTATAACGACAGAATCACTGCCAGTTGAACTCGAACCTGAAGACATAACAACCAAAAAGTACAAATTGAAATCCACAATGGCACCAACAACGGAATTTTTCCCGGAAGTAACACTTCCAAAATTTTTAACAAGACCAGACGAACACGGTGTAAACCCGCAGAAGCCCTTGACTTCTTCGACAACTATTAACAATTTCAGTATAACTGAGAAATCTCATGAGCTAACTGCGAGTATAACAACAGTTGAAAATACTTCCACAACAATGTCAGAAGCAGAAGGCACTATTTATGGAAGTACTTCCACAGTAATGTCAGAAGGAAAAAGCACTATTTCTGAAAGGACTTCCACCGCACTGTCGGAAGAAAAAAACACTATTTCTGAAAGCACTTCCACATCAGTGTCGAAAGAAAAAACCACTGCTTCTGAAATTACCTCCATATCAGCGGCGGAAGAAAAAAGCACTATTTCTGAAAGGACTTCCACCGCACTGTCGGAAGAAAAAAACACTATTTCTGAAAGCACTTCCACATCAGTGTCGAAAGAAAAAACCACTGCTTCTGAAATTACCTCCATATCAGCGGCGGAAGAAAAAAGCACTATTTCTGAAAGGACTTCCGCAGCACTGTCGGAAGAAACAAGCACTATTTCTGAAAGTACTTACACAGCAGTGTCCGAAGCAAAAGGCACTATTTCTGAAAGTACTTACACGTCAGTGTCAGAAGAAAAAAGTACTATTTCAGAAAGGACTTCCGCAGCACTGTCGGAAGAAACAAGCACTATTTCTGAAAGCACTTCCACATCAGTGTCGAAAGAAAAAAGCACTGTTTCTGAAAGGACTTCCACCGCACTGTCGGAAGAAAAAAGCACTGTTTCTGAAAGAACTTCCACAGCAGTGTCGGAAGCAAAAAGCACTATTCCTGAAAGTACATCAAATGTAAATATAGGAGTAAAACAAGAAACAAGTACAATGATACGAACAGAACCGTCACCAACTACAAGTGCGATGTATACTACAGTATCGGAAGTTTACACTACAGCGAGAGAGAATCTTAGCACAACAACAAAGAAAGTCTTGACCGAAGATGAATTGTCACAAAAAAAGGAAGAATTAGAGGAAAGAAAGGAAGAACAAGAGAACAAGGCTGACGAGCTCGAGGAGAAGAAAAAAGATTTGGACGAACGGGAAAAAGACTTAGAGGAAAGAGAACGCGAGGAGAAGAAAGAGGAGGAGGAGTGGAAAAAAGAAAAAGAACGATTAGAAACAACAACAACTACTACTATTGTTACCAGTACAAGCGCACCTACTACAACTATAATTTCTACAACCTTGGCAACAACCACGGAAGATCAGATGAAAAGACAAGAACTAGAAGATGAAGAAAGAAGGCAAAACCAGTTGGATAAAGAATTTGATAAAATGAAGAAAGAGCTGGACGATAAAGAGAAGGAACTGGAAAATAAAGAAAATCATTTAGATGAGAAGTCAGATGAAATAGAAAAGGAAAAAGAGGAGTTTGATGAAGAGGAGAAAAAACGAAAGGAAGAAGAAGCGGAATTGGAAGAGAAGGAAGAGAAAAAAGAAGAAGAAGAATTGGAACAACAGGTGTCGGAAACAACAACAACAACAACAACCGTATCAACTGTTACATCCACTGCTATATCAATAGACACTACAACTATGATTCCATTTGTTGAGTCTACTCAACACACTCCTCAACCGCCCACAGAAGAAAGTTCAATTGAATCGTTGAAGCATACCAAGAAAACAACCTACCATACAACTAACGATGATTCATATGGACAATACGTGTATGATGAAAATGAAGATACTTGGAAGGAACAGAGAACAACCGAGCGAGAATCAGGCAAACCAGAAAATGAAGAGGAGAAAGAAGAGAAGAAAAAGATTGAAGTGGTCACAAAGAGGGTTTGCTTGAATGTTCTTGAAAATGGCACTTTACCTGATTCCTTGAATAAGACAAAATACGCTACAAAAATGATCTGCTTGCCTCACCTTGGAAAGCCCAGAAAAAATCGTTCACCTCCTGGCAGACTGGTAAGAAATATCTTGAATTTTAATACTGAGAAATTCAGCAGTGTCGCGGAAGGTAGCAGAGAGAAAATTGAAAAAAGGAGCGACGAGATGATTACGAAAATTGATACACTGGAACTGAAACACCATGAGTGGGTTGGTAACGAACCAACGCCAAAGTTTCGTCATTACAAAGGCTTTACACGGATATATGAAAGGTGGACGAAAGTACCATACGTGCCAGTAACTTATTCGAAGAAACACGAGTCAAATATTATACCGTTCCCCGTGCAAGATGAAACTTTTATGCATAAGCAATTTTTTTTGAACGAGGAAGATCAACGGGTCCAGCCTACTCAGGTCAACAGATTGCATGATTACGAGTGGACGGAAAGTAAATCTGACACTACTGAAGCCGATGACAAAATGAAGAGAAGTTACGGCGAGGAAGTTAAAGAGCGCGAGGGTGACAGTCAGAATAAAGATGGCAGTTTGGATTACGAAGAGAATTGTCAGGTTCGCTTGCAAAATAAGTTAGCACATGGAGGAATGATTAATCCTGTTGGTTCCAATAATATTCCAACTCCGTGTCCTCCTGTCGAATGCGAAAGTCTGAAGAAGAACGAGGAAGATAATGATGAGGAATACGAGAAGGAGGAGGAAGAGCCTGAGTCCAATACGAAAGGAAACAAATGGGAAGATTACGAAGTACCAGAGAACGAGGAAACGGATGAATTGACGACAACACGTGAGGACGATGTATCATCTAAAGAAAATAGGAAGGATACGGACGAGGAAGAAGAAAGAAAGGAGGAACCGGAAGAGAAATTAAAGAAAGAGAATAAAGAGATAAAAGAGAAAATGGAAGATGAAAACAAGAAGCTAGAACAGAAATCGAAAGAGGAAGAGAACAGAGAGGAGGAAGAAACTTCTAAAGAAGAAGAAAATAAAGAACCGGAATTAAAGACAAATGAAGAAAGGGAAAATGAAGAGCCAGAAAGAAAATTGAAAGATCAAGAAGAAGACAAAGAGCCGGAGCAGACAACGACGCGAAAAAAAGATAAAGACCTCGAAGGGAAAACAAAAGATGAAGGTAACGAGAAAGAAGAGAAATCAAAAGATGAAGATAACGAGAAAGAAGAGAAATCAAAAGGCGAAGATAACGAGAAAGAAGAGAAATCGAAAAATGAAGATAAAGAGAAAGAGAAATCAAACAGTGAAGATAACGAGAAAGAAGAGAAATCAAACAGTGAAGATAACGAGAAAGAAGAGAAATCAAAAGATGAAGATAAAGAGAAAGAAGAGAAATCAAAAGGTGAAGATAACGAGAAAGAAGAGAAATCAAAAATTAAAGAGAAAGAGAAAGAAGAAAAATCAGAAGGTCAAGATAAAGAGAAAGAAGAAAAGCTTAAAGAAGAGAATCAAGAGGGGGGACAAAATTACGAAGAAGACATCGAATACGTCACCAGCGAAGATGAAACACGTGGTGAGAGCGAAGATTACGGAGAATACGATGAGAATGACGAGGATAATGGGGACAACTTCGTATACGATAATAAAGAAGAAAGTTGGGTTGAATATGGCGAAGATCAAGATACGGAAGAGCCAGACGAAGCCACGGCGAAGAGTGCCGGTGCAAAATCAGCAAAATTGGATGAACTCGAAAGAAAGATAAACATCACCCAAGCAACATCTAAATTGCAAGCTCGAAAGCAAAAGGAACTGGAGCAAGAGGAAAAGGAGCTAGTGCGCATGAAAGAGACCCTCGTGAAGAAAGAAGAGAAGCTGCGTGCGGAAGAGATGAAACTAAAGAAAAGTGAAAAGGGTTTACGTGAAAAAGAAAAGAAAATCAAAGATCTTGGTAAGACCTACAAATCAGAGTCTAAGCGAGATAAAATCACTTCTGCCGCTAATATGAAGAGGGTTGCTAATTCGGATGATCTTATTGAGAATGGCAACGAAAAAAGAACTGCTGTTGTTGCTAGTAGAAATCCACTCGAGAAAAACTTCAAGTACCTAGACTTTCTTGCCGGTGAGACTAACAATGCTGCTAGGCGAAAACGCGGGGCGCAACAACAAGATGTTGTTGCAAGTGGTACAGCAGGATACGCTGCAGACCCTGTTACGGAAGTTGAAGAATATAACGACGAAATTTTCAAATACAAAACTGAAAAGAAATCCTACACTGTTAATGTAATACGCTTGGACTACGACGAGGAGGAAGAAAGTCATAAAATGAAGTGCGCTCCCCCAAGTCCTGAAGAATTGGTGGTAAACGAAGAGTACACAGCTAGTACTGCTGAGGAAATTGCAACAAAAAGAGTACCAAACAAATTTGATGTCAATACAAGGAAATACGAGCTCGTGTACGATACTGATGAAGAAAATAATGAAATCGAAGAACCGGATGAGGGCAATGAAGAGCTTAATGAAGGTCAAGATCTTAAGAATGGTGAGTCGAGAGAAAACATTTAATCAGATCTGTCTAAAAATCTTACAAATTCAAATCCAATTTTTTTCAGGACAAGATAAACGCTCTAAGGAGGATCCTAAAGAGAGAAATACACCAGGACCCAAATGGCCAACGGAGAAAACCACCAGATTTCATATAGGAGGCACTTGGACTTGGGATAAGGAGTTCGTGGATGATCCTTCTCTTGATACTGCGAACCAGGAAGAAGATAGTCATGGAGAACTTCAAACAACATGCTTAACCATAATTGTACCAAAAAAAAGTAATATCGAAAGTAGTATAAGTGGGAGTGAAAGTGAAGAGTATCTTCAGGGCGAAGAATATCCTGAAAGCCAAATAGAGAAACCGTTAGTTAAGCGCGAAGTAAAAATTCCAAGCTATAAATTGCTAGCAAAAGCCAGAGATTTTCACGAGAGAAACGTTTCGATCAGAGACACGCACGGGAATTTGGAAAACAGCCCTTTTTCGAGTTTTAGAAACTTTCTTAGTCCCGAACAAAAGATTATCTATAATCCAAAACCAAATCTACGAAGAATCAAGTCTGTCGAACAGTTTGGCAACGATCATAATTATTCGGATGACGTATTGGACGAGGTTAATGAAGATAATGAAAATGATTATGACGCTGATCAATTCAAAGTGGAACAGGATGAAAAAAATTTTAATGCAATTAATCGAAGTCCTACCAATGACGTTCCGAGTAATTCCTCGCAGACTGTTTTTCAAACAACACCCACTCTACGACCGACGATTAGCACTGTTATTACGACTGTCGCAAACATTGCTGAAGATAGTTTAAGCGCCAAAGCTACTACAACAGCAAGTATTATGGATACCAGTAGAGAAACAACACCAACTGCCAAAGTGTTAACAACTACAACGGCTGTAACAACTTCAGAGAGCATTGATGAAATGGTTAATTTTGAACAGAATAACAAGAACAGTATGAATGATGGTATGTTTAAAATAATCTTCTTTGTCTAAAGAACTGTTAATGTCAGTATTGTTGTTGTTCTTTTGTAGGTAGCACAACGACTGTCGATAGAAAATCAATTGATGCAACATCAGTTTCTGTACATATCAAAGAAGCACTAGGACAGGAAACGTCAGGTGACGCGGAGGACGACAACTTAAAGGAACAATATTATTACGAGGACATTACTGATTCTCCTGAAGGCAAATTAGAATCATCGGAGTTAGCAAAAACAAATAATCCTGTAATTGAACAGGTACAACTTCCATTGGAAGCTGAATATGCGGATTACAAAGACGATTCCTATATTATTAATGAAGACGTGGGTTTGATAACGATGCCCGTGCAAGAAACTTTAGAAACGAACGACGCCAAGAGAGAAAAGAGTGCATCGGTAAATTCTTCTACAATAAATACATTAAAGACTGGGAATAATGAGAAGGTTGGCGTGAAAAAGGAAAATGAAACTGATCGATCGTTTTTGGATATCTTGGACGAAAATGAGAGGACGGGTCAAAATAATGTACAAAAATATGGAGTTTCAAGAAAAAGAGTTAAGAATATTTTTTTACCTGGTAATCCAGAATTCCACCAATCAGCTGCAGACTCAAAAGCTTCTTCCACGATGTTTTCACCTATTTTTAAAATGAAGAATGTAAAATATATACAAGTTGAGAACTTGAATGTGCTACCAAAAGAAATTGCAATAGTATACAGATGTGGTCCACCTGAGATCATTGCGGAGTATCAAGATATTTTATCACAAACTGAAAGCATTCCTAAATTGACTGTTGACACCGATAAATTTAGTGAAAAAACTTTCGTGACACCTAACAGAATAACTGAAGCTATCACAGATAAGAGAATTTTCACCACAACTACTGAAAACTCAACTGTTGCTCCGACCGTTACTTCGACAAATGAAAGTACAACAACGACAGAAAATACTGTAACATACCATGAAACAACAGCATATAAAGAATTTGACACGATGGATTACACTAAAAGCAATAATAAAACTTCTCCAAATATTCCTATCCACGACATTCACGAAATGGTGAAAACAACAACAACAATCCCAAAAACTACAACATCTCCTAGAAGCGAAGATACGGAGTACACCAGAAGTAATAATGTTGAAGAGCACAAAAAACTGTTTTCTTGTACAAGTAGCAACAGCAATGAAAAAAATCATATCACTTTAAGGTCTCCGACAACAACAATTTATGAACCTTTGGCAGTATCAATAAAGACCATAATAATGACTGACGTGCCATTGCAAACTGATGATACAGATGCTGGAACATATGATGCAACAGCGAAGTCAAAGTCAAAATCGAAAAAGCTCTGTGAAAATAAACTTAAACAATTAACAGTAGTGTTTAAAGCTGTCGAAGAGAATACAGTTGAAGCCCATAACGACGACGAATATAAAGATCTTGTGCAGGCTCATAACGAGCTTCACAGTAATTCGCCACATTTTAGAGAAGCGGTGGACAAAGATTTGACAAATAAATATCAAGTAAAGTACGAGAACGCGCAGAACGT
Organism: Calameuta idolon; assembly: GCA_030142285.1. Lineage (NCBI taxonomy): Eukaryota > Metazoa > Arthropoda > Insecta > Hymenoptera > Cephidae > Calameuta > Calameuta idolon. The sequence continues at coordinate 438,718 of JARQSV010000238.1, read as the reverse complement.
GAATCATCGACATCATCGGTACCCGTGGAAAATCGAATCCGGATGTCACAAAGGTCATTCTTCGAAAAAGGGAAGAAAGTTTCGGAAAACAAGTATACTTGATTACACGAACCTGCGCAAAAGAAAGAGAAGATCCCGGCAGAAGATGAAGAAGAAGTTGGATGCTCTGCGAAATAGCAAAATGTCAAGACGCATCTCGGCGAAGAGAAATATCTTTAAAATGTGGAACAGGAAATTACCAGAACCCATGGAGATGGTGAAGTTCGAAGATTTCGAGCGTCAAAGGAAGATGAAACCAGAAGATATTGAAAATGAAGCTGCTGTCAGTATTATGAATTCTCAACTGCAGAGCACTATCATGCACGATCTGGAAACAACTACTATCACTGGCACAACAACTGCGAAACCGGGAAAAATGAGACAAACGATCCTACAGCAAGCTTACACGTCCAGTGTAACTTGCAAGCCAACGGCGCCAGTCAATCCTGAAAACGCCAATCAGGTTCGATATAACGGAAGACTGACTAACCCTAGACATACGGATGAGGATCTTTCGGGTTGGAAAAATCTGGATCAACAAGATGACATTATCCGTGGAACGAAGCGGGTGGAACTGGAAAATGGCGAATTGGAAAAAAGGGTAGGTCTTGAAGCTAAGAGTGAAAAGGATAGACAGACAACAGAATGCGATTCAAAAATTACTACGGAACAACCTACCGTTATGTCGGAACTTAAAATAGATGAAAATGTCGATAAATCAACTGTTGGTGATACAAACAATTGTAAAGAACAAGAACCGATTACGAACATAACCAAAGAATTGGATTCATTGGAGATGTATGAATGGACTGAGACGCGATTCGCGGCTGGAATTTCAAAGACTAATGAAAGTTCTTTAAAATTGACTACTTCAATGAAAAGTACTGCATCGAAAACAACCATAAAAATACCTACTATTGTATCCCATACAATAAAACAGCCTGTACACAGTGCCAGTACTCCTAAAGCGAAGACAACAACTACTGTTATTCCAGAGCCTAGTACTACAACAACTAAAAAACCTAGTACGACAACAACTACAACAAAACCTAGTAATGCAAGTACTACAATGAAAAAATCAAATACAAAAAAGCATACTACTACAAAAAAGCATAATACTACGAAAAAGCATAATACTACAAAAAAGCATACTACTACTACAAAAAAGCCTGAAAGCAAGAAACAAAAACACAAGAGTACAACAGCACATCATGTTGATAAAGACAGCAGTACGAAGAGGCCTTCAACCCGAAAACATGTTCCTTCGAATAAAGTGCTGCACCCTCAATACAAGACAGAAAACTTCTTGGATCGTTCCGATTTTACTACATCATCCAGTCTATCTCCAGCTTTTATAGTTTGCCTTCCGGAAATTCAGGGAAACTTAGACTTCACTACAACGATGGAACCCTTAAATTTTAATGATCTTCTCATACCTGGCAACGGGGCAAGCGAAAATTTCAACTTGGCAATCACTACAACAACCTCTGATAATTTACTAGGCGAGGTGGGCATTCCACCAATGAACAATTTAAATGAAGTCCTGGAAAAATTGTATCATAGTGAAACAACTCTTTCATTACCTTCAATGTTAATTGGTCATGGGGTACAGTTAAAAGATGATCAAGATACTTTGAAAAATTTCTTAGCGAAATTGCAACCCAGCAAGTTTCAGGAAGATCAAATTTTGAAAATCAGGAATTCTAATAAATCGCCCGAAAGAATGGCACGCAAGGAAACTTTCTCATTGTTTCCATTGGAGACTAGGGCAAACATCATCAATGATCGTAAGTCAATTTCCAACAGAAGGAGCCGCAGCGTCTCGTCAAAAAATCGGACTTATGAGTCCTGGGAGGATGAAGTAAATCTTGATGAACAAGATCCAACGGATACTGAGGATCAGAATGTTAAATTAATTCCTAATAGCGATGTTGCGAAAGATGATCATGAAAATTCATTGGAGTCATCCGATAAACAGGATAACTTGAAGAATAACGAGATACAAAAGGAGAAGCAGCTATGGTACGATTATGAATCGAACTACGAGGATAATTTATATGGAGAAGGCATGCGTCGTCGATCTTTGCTGGGTTTAAAAAATCATCCCAAAAAGACCAAAAATGTACATAAGGGAAAAATTGTGCCAGTCGTAAAAAATAAACAAGTAAAACTTTTTGCTCGAGCAAAAAAATCCGTAGGTACTACAAGTAGTACTTTGGACAGTGGAAATTTTGCTAATAATAATGATACGAAAAATTTAGATACTTCCTCACTTTTAGGAAAAGTATTAACAATGATTAACGATAATTATAATCAAGATTACGAGAATCCATTGAAATCGGGATATCTCCTTGTAGACAAAGTACAGCCGAAAGGAAGACACGAGAATCTGACAAAAATTACAAAACCTCGAAGTCTTTTGGAGAAAGTCAAAGAAATCATTAATTCTGCCATGGGTCGTAGCACCAACAAGAATCAATTGCGGGAAAATCAAAAGAAGCAAATCAAAGTCTCTCGTAATTTACATGGAAAAGAAAAAAATAACAACAAAAAAATTATACAAGATCCATTTACCGTGAAAAGTATAAAGCCCGATACACAAGAAACAAGTAAAAGTGCCGCAGCAATTGTGAAGGAACGCGTCTCAAGGGACAAAGCACAAACCAGTACAAAATTGAGGAACAAATTACGGAAAGTATTGCAAGTGGCAAAAAAGCCCTATCAAAATGCAAAGCACGTGAAACCAAGTAAAAAGATAACAAAGACAAGGATAAATCCAAAGCAGATAATATTGGATCACAAAAAGAGTGCAGTGTCTCACAAGAAGAAATCTGAAAAAGCTAAAAATTTACTCAACGTCAGCAAAGGTCATCCGCCGAACAAGAGCAGCAGCGGAAAAAGCTTTTTGAAAAAAATAAAGAAACCCCCCCGAGCTGCAGCGAGTTTACCGACTGGTGGTAAACCTAAAAAAATGTCTGCTGCCAAAGTAAAAATTAAATCAACTACCAGCAAAAATAAACCGAGCTCAAGAAAATCTCCGTCGGTAAGTAGTTCGACGCTGAAAAATGTTCACAAGGTAACGAGAAAGCCCATACGTGCGAAAGCAAAAAGTTTAAAGAATCCAAAAAATAAAAAATCTTCAAAAACCTTAAAAAGTCCTGAAAGATTTAATCGCGAGGGAAAAGACTTTGTGATAGAGAACAAATCACATTCTCTCAACATCAGTAGTATAATACCAACGGTTCGTGAATTGGTTGAAAGAGAAAATTTGGGAAATCTTGAGAAAATAATCGTGTACGTAGATAAGCACAAGAATAATTTATCTTCGGTGAAGTCAAAGAATATTTTGAACCAAGGTCAAGCGAATTCTCAAAATTACAAATTGAGAGAGCAAACTGAAGTTTTGAAAGGTCGGTCTAAGAGTTTAATGGGAAATTCAAACCTCTTTAACAATTACAAAATGACAAATGAAGGCATTGAAAACGCTGGGAAATCTCCGTTTATCGATAAACAAAAATTATCCATCGATGGTCTTTCTTTGGATGAAGTAGTTTCCAAAGTTGCTAATGAAATTTTACAATCCATCGTGCCATCCTCTGGTGCGTCTGCGTATCCCATGGATCCTCACTTAGCTGTCAAGATAATACAGCCAGTGGCCAATGGAAGCGAAGAAATTATCAAAGAATTCAATATAGACTTATCAAATATAAATAACTCCTTGAATAATGTTGATCCTGTAAAAAATCGAAAAACTCGTTTGACAAATTTAGGTGAATACGGGAAAAATGAAAATTTCGATCAATCAAATTTTCCTCTTGCAACCAGATACAGAAATGAACGCAAAATGAATCTGGTTGATTTGCCATACAAGAAGAGAAGAAATTGGCTGAGAAAAATTAGGGCAGATGAAGATGCAGCTAATATTAAAAAAGTGTTTAAAAAATTACAACAGCTGCGATTAAGGGACAGCTATTTGTCTGATCATTCTCGATTTTCAAAATCGTTGCACAACAATGACAGCCGCAGAAAGCGTATGAAGATGCGAAGAAGCAGACCGACACACAGATTGCGAAATGGATGCTGGGGTCAGAAAAATAATCTTCGAAAAAGTCACGCTATCGGAAAATCGTCCGATAAGGATTTTTGCGATTCCGACGAGAGCATCAAGGAAAAGATAAAGATTCTCTACGCCATTCGTCACAATGATAAAGACTCGAAGAAGAAGAAGAAGGAAAGTGGCAAATATTCGAGAAACAAAAAGAAACAGATTTACTCGAAAAACACAGTAAAAAAGGAAAATTTAAAAAAAATTAAAACAAAACGGGAGATCAATGAAGATCAAAATGATACATCAATCAATGACGCGCTTGTTAACTTAATGAACGTGGAAGAAAACGACAAAGCTCATTTGAAAAATTTTTATGATACAGACAAATTCCAAGAGGATCCTGATTGGCTAGAAAATTCTTATTACAACGATCGTGACAATCCAGATGATGAGATCAATGATTTATCTGATGACTATCAGGACCTTGAGAATGATGATACTTTCGATAGATTCAGAAGAGAGGAGCCATTTTATGATTACGAGGAACCAACTGGAAATCTGTATGACAGTATAAAGAGAATCGTGGGAAAGAACATAGAAGAAAAACAAGTCTCGGAAGAACCAACATACAATTTTTTAGCATACAATGAAAAATTGTCGCCTCAGCAGGAACTCAAGAATTCATCAACTATAGATCCTAGTTTGCTTTTGTACAGCAATGAAAATTCTTCTGCTGTCAAGACTCTTGGTAGCGTTGAATTTCCTGCCAAAGAGAATTCCACGAGTGGAACAAAAAAGAGCGACGTCGTGAGTACTCGGTTGATTTTGGATAATTCAAAATTCACTGAACGCCAATCAAAACTGCCTGAAACAAACAAGTTTCAGTTCAACAGTTTAACTTCAACACGTGAAATTGCACATCCAGCTAAGAAATCAATTAATTCTATGATAAATTCTGAAATTCCACTCATAACCGCAGATCCTTTTTCAAAAGATCATTTTGGATCGGAAATAAAAGGTAGCGATAAGGAAGCACAAGCATCAAATCCTTTCGCACCACTTTCTGAACTTGACACACCTGAAACATTGGATAAAAAATATCACGGAAAAGTAAACTTGAAAATGGATGACATGTTGGATGAGAAAAATGTGAAAAAGCCTGAAGACATAACATTTGTCAGAAATTCTGCTGACAGAGTTAAGAAGCAAAATAATAGTCGTGACGAGGGTCGACCTGATCCTATTATTAAATTGAAAAATGTTATTCCTGGACAAAAGAAAGAACTTCATAGTCAAGGAAAACGAATAAATTATAATTACACAATTGGGGAACCTTCAGGTATTAATGATAAGAAGCACAAAATTGATAAGGATGAATTGGAAACAGATAAGAATTTTCAAAATGCTTTGGCAGAAATGACTAGGCTTCTTGGTGACATTACTTTGAAAACGGATAGCAAAATAAATTCTAAAAGTCAGTCTGTCAAAGAAACCAGAATAGAAAGAGCTGCCAATGATAGCAAAACTGGAATAGAATTTTGCAAAAATTGTCATTATTTCTGTTCGCAATTGAAGGTCAAGGAAAGGGACAAAAAGTGTCTAATGAAGAAAATGGACCAGAAATTGATGTCCACGACACCCCTTAGTAATGTGAATAGTTTGAAAAATAATAAAAGTTCTGCTGAATATACAGCAAAAGACGTGAAAGGTATGGCAGAGAAAATTTTGAGATTTTCCAGTGAAATGAATAAACATTTGAAAAAAGCTGATAAGGTTCGTGACGTTCATGATGTTGACTTTGATGGTATGGTTGAAAAATTTGGAAGGAATGAACTAGGCCTTACTGAGGAAACTGACAGGAGATCCTTGAGGACTCTTATCAATGAGATTATCAACGTCGAGAAGAATGTTAACACAACGTTACAAATAATTAAAAGAAAATTGGAAGAAACAACAACACAAAGTTTCAGTTCCGAAACTTTGGATTTTGGTATAATTTCGAATTTTAAAGATAGTCATTTTCATGATAAATCACGGCACAAACTCAAATCCTGGCACGAATCTCCAAGGACCAGAGCTGTACAGAAGCTCAAGATTATTCTGGATGACGTGGCTAAGGATAGTTTGAAAAAGGGAAACGAAATCCTTGAAAAAAGGAACAAGAATGTTTTGCATGCTAAACAGGAGATCAAATCCATTTTGGATGATTTGGTGAGTAATACAGACAACGTAGATACCAGTATGAATTTTGACAGACTGTCCGGAGTGAAGGATTCAAATTTCTATATAAATGGCAAAGATAAAGGACATGACTTTCTCAAGATAAAAGATAAGCCAAATAAGACAATAAAATATATTACTAAAAAACTGAATGCCACCACGTTGAAACCGCATTCTACAACAAGAAAAACGTTAAATAAATCATCTCAAAAATATAGTAAGAAATCTACACAGAAAAAGTCAGGAAAGAATGAAAAAAAGAACAAAAAATTAGTCCAAAAGGATCATAAGATAACGTTAAAACAAAAGACTGCACCAAAACATACTAATGGTACAGGCATAAAGAGGAGTCAAAAGCGTAAAAAGATTTCTCCAAAACGTGACAAGCATAAGCGGAAAGATAATCCAAAGAGTAAAAAAAACTTAGATCAGCTGAAATACGAAGAGGATCGCATAGACGAGATTGACAAAGAGATCAAGGAGATCCTGAAGGAGGAAAGTAATGGAGCCAAACTGAACAAATATAATATTAAGTCAGATTTTCTTGGTATGCTTCCTGGCGAATTGAGTGACAGCTTTGGGAAACTGAAGGAAACCAATTATTCGCCAGGATTGAGAGTGAAGAAAGATCTTTCGCGTGACAATGAAAAATTTCAATATGAATTAAATGAACACCTAAATGACGACGTCATAAACAAAGAAAACTCAAAACGAGTAGGACGTCAACTCTGCAACGAAAGATTAACAAAAGAAGAGCAATCGACGATCAAAAAGTCCAAGAATAACCGCAATGGTGGAAAATTTGTTGGGAATTCAAAAAAAAAAATCAATTCGTTAACAAATCTGTCGAAAGGAAAACATGTCAAATTAAAAACTCAGACAATAATACCCATTGAAAATGGACAACTTCGCGTGAAATATATTTACCGTGATAGAAAGCCATTGACGAAGAAAAGTGTAAATTTTCAAAAAAAACAAAAAGTAGAGTTATCTTCAGCCTCTTTAGGATCTGATTGTGCAAACTGCATCTGTGATATGGACCACGTTATTCAGGACCTGAGAAAAATTTTTGTCAAAAAGGATGACATTCTCCCTTACATTAAGTCATATACTTGTACCGAATATACTGATATTGGCAATCAAATATTATTAACAATTGACGATGATTCTTCGCCAAGGGGCCGATATGATTTCGAAGAAGTCAGAGGTCAAAAATATATTGGACCAATGGACCTTGAGAATACTCTAAAACGTGGTTTAAACGATAGAAATGGTAAGTCCTGTATAATTTCTTCTATAAACAAATATGTTGATAATAATTATAATATTTACAACAAATTATTAATGTTTATCAGATGCTGAAATATTCATAATGCCAGGTTATAATTTAAATGTACCATGCAATCGTAATGGAGATGATATGTGGATAATGAGTACTGGTAGATTAAATTACACCTGGATACAAGCTGATGGTAGTCCTGTACCAGGTGGATTAATATTAAACATATAACTCATGGATAGAAATAATGTATTTCTTAACATGTTGCAGGATTTATTCAGAAAAATGGCAACCTTAGAGTCTACGACGTGGATGCTAGAAATGCTGGAAATTATTCATGTGTCGTTAGCTACATAGATCCAGAGAGCGAGGAGCTCGTGAAAAATGTCTACAGTCACAGTATCAATGGTGTTTATATAAAATATATTACTGCTGTATTAAAGTAATAATTTTTTAATGCTCTTATTCACTTTTGTATAGTGGTGACACTGCCTAGTTACACGTTACGTGCAGGCAATCGTTACAAGCTGGATAATTGTGAAGATTCTGATTTGGAGAGTCTGTCTATGTACTTTCCGAAGAAGCTAAATAGCATTCTCTGCAGAAATGGAACCTGTGACATATTTGTCTTTACACCACATTGCTACCGTGGACAAGTAAGTCATCCAATAATGATAATATTACTCCAATTGTGTTTCAGTGATTTATATTTTTCTATTCAGGTAACAATAATAATTCTTGTGGTCCCATCGAGTACTGCTCATCTGATTCCTTTGAGTCCAACGCAGTGTGGTCTTCCATGCCGAAAAGCCATCCAGGACAAAATTGTATTGCTTCTTAGTAGGAATATGGAACGTGTGCTGCGTAAACCGAGTTAGTAAAACTTATTATAGTTTCCTAATTCCGACCAGCATAAGTCATAGAAATGTAAGGTGTAAAAAAATACTCTTGCTTATTAACAGTATTTTCTATAGAGATCTTTAACGACAGTTTCTTTCAGGTCGCCACATGGTAGTCAAAAACTCCTCCCACTTGAAGATCATGAATGGATTAGTAATAGAAGTAAAAGAGGAAAGACTGCAAAGGATAGAGGAAGTGATCTGTCTAGGGTGGGTCTTCTCATTGGTTGTCCTGCAGGATATAATCTTCAGGACACTCATTGCTGTAAGTTTAATATTAAGATTTTTTTTTTCAAAGTAGTTCATGTTATACAAATGCTTTTTTCCGTTCTCCTTTTATTGATAGATCCATGCAGTCCAGGTTATTACAGTGAAGATGGTGCATCCCGTTGCAAGAAGTGTCCTCCAGGAACTCACCAGCCTGAATCAGGCTCTAGAAACTGTCGCCCTTGCACTAATCCCTTCGTAGATGGTTGTATTGATATGGTAACTTTTATTTTTATTGTGCTAACGAGGTAATCATTGTGCAATATTTCTAATTAAATAGTTTTGCTTTGTATTTCATTTACAGCTCTGGAATTATTCCTCTAGTATTACAGCAGCTCTTGTGAGTATGACAATACTGATACTGATGCTCCTGATTATACTAATGTGCTGCCTGAGAAAGATACATAAACAAGAAGCAGAAACATGTGCAAGATCCACGGAAATCTCGACCAAGTATCAGGTAACAAAATTTTAAAAATTTATTGTTATATTAATTCAGTTATTCAAGAATTATCTGACTGTATGTAATTTTGTATTTTCATAGTTAGTAGAGACTCAACCGATGAAAACTATTCAAGAACTTAGTGATGAAGAGAATGACTATAGCTGGGAATGCGAATGTAAACCAAAAAGAAAAAGGATATCAAAACGAAATCAAAGATCTGACATGGAACGGATCCGTGATACCGATCGTAGAAGTAAAGTAAGAATGACATTAAAAAGTCAGTATTCAATAAGAACACATGAAATAACTGAATGATTTTAGATAAGAAAATATCGTGACAAAGAAAAAAAAGAACGCAAGTTGGATCAAGTTCGAACTATTCCAATAGTATGTATCGATTCACATCCAGCTCATGAAGGATACTATGATACTCGTAAGTATATAATATTATCTTACAAGTGTAAGTTAATTCTGTAAGAATTCATTTATAGCAAACTATGATTATACTGCAGATTTCTTAGAAGTATTGCGCAGAACAAAACCACCAGTGCCACAACCAGACTTTGACCAATGATCATAGACCCCCAGATCAACTAAAATGTCGACTAAGGAAACAGAATCCAATTTATAATACTATTAGCCTTAACATGACACGAGAATATACAATATTTAATTTTAATCACTAACGGTAGGTTCTTAATTATTGTATATCGGTTGTATTTTACTAATAAAAAACGAAATACTACAAGACTAATGACACGGAAAGTACTTATGTACTATTTAAAAAATTACAACCTATGAGATTTCAATAATGGATATAGGTTTATTAACTGTACAATATCAATGAAATATACCCAGTTACATAGACGTACACTGTACCTGCTTGTACTACAATGGAATCAGCCCAACCAGACCCTGTAAAGGGTGACTTAATATAATATAAAGATATACTAGTCCGATACCGCAAAACATGGCTGATACATTGGAATATGTACTCACAGCTTATTTCAGCATTTGATGGCGCAGTATCAGGAATGGAGCACCAAGTCCGCTGCCAAAGAAGAGAATGAAATAGGCAGTCAACTTGAATCGATTGTGAATAGAGAATGGGAGATTCTGAAACAAAAAATCATCAATTTTCCAAGTTGAGCGCACCAGAATTTGATTTTAAAATTGTACAGTAGATTACGCAACAGTAGAAAAATGATATATTTTTACGTACGATTCCAGGAATACCGCCGGGCTCATCATGATGATCGGACCGCCTTAAAGCGGACGTCGTAAACCTCCTTATTACTTGACGGCTTATCATTTTTCAGTAGTTAATTTCAAGCGCAGTATACAAACTTACGCCAAACCACTCTCAACCAGAACCGTTTTACACTCTGCGCAAATATGCAGTGAGAAAATGGACGACTGTATGTAGGTTTAGTCGTATTAGTTTTGTACCCTAGTGCCATCTATATTTAACGATGGAGATACTGCAAAGTCGACATGTACAGTTATCTGCCGGTAAGTGTGGTTTGCGCTATTTGTTACCGGACAAGTACTTGCCAAATATATATTGTATAATTTTTGTCAGAAAAGTCATAGTTTTCTTTAGAATCGGTACCATCATTATTCGTTTTGACATTTTGAAATATACACATACATATACAATCAAAAGACTTTTATTGCGTCTTTTAAAAGTTAGGATCGTCCGTAGTTTCAAAATATAACCTTACACTTTCTAGTGACAAAAATGGTAATGAATTTTGAATATTGGATTTATTTATGTTAAATAACATGTATTAACTAACAAAAATTACTATTGTACAATACATGCTTCTGTTTCTTCTAACATAAATAGTTTAATAGCATCTTTGTCTATTTCTTCCAAGTTATTAAAGTATTCTATAAAGTATAAACTATATTTCAGAATGTGTCACTGGAAGCTAATAATTTTATTGATGAAATTCTAAAACTTACCGAGCTACAAGAAATGAAGGTGGCTGTGAAAAATAATCTCCTGGCAGGATTTTTTGTTGGTGTAGCAACTATGTGTGGTGGTTTAATTTTGGGCCCCCTAGGAATTGCAATTGGTATAAAAATAAATAAAAAGATTGGTCATTAATTGTCTCATACAAGGAAAATTGTTCTTTCATTATTAGGTGGTACAATTGGAGGGTGTACAACTTCGTATGCATTACGTGGGACTTTTAAATCAGTGCCACAAATAATAAAAGAAGATCTTACGCCTGAGCAAAGGAAAAAACTGGCAGCTTCTGTACAGGAACTTTGTAGTACTCATAACATACAAACAGCTCTTCAATTAGCCTTGTATTTGAAAAATGACAAAGCATTACTTTTAATGGTCATTCAATTGATCAAAACATTTTTGGAATCTGAATTGGCTGTAAAAACTATAGAATCATGTACACTACCAAGTTCTAAAGCATAATTTATAATAATTTAAAAATCAATGTCTCACCTGTTTAATATTAAAATTAATGAGTTTTTTAACTATTATGTGGCGAAGAGAAAACATCTCCCTTGTATAAGCAGGGTTGAAGATAGGATAAACAGATATTAAATTTAAATCAAAGTCAATATAAATGGGGTGCTGAAATTTTGTTTAATTGGTACTATTGTGTATTTTTTTATTTAACAGAATAAACATATTGAGATCAGTATTAAAGTCTATTATTTATATAATCACCAAACGAATTTAATAGGTTTCACAGATTGCATTCCAGGAGAGAGACGTGGAGGGTCAAATCTAAAATCTAAATTTTAACATGATATTTATATATGTATCTAGAAAAATTCATATCCTTATATTATTGTTAGGTACCTGTATAGAAAATTCCGTTTCTTAAGTTTCGGCGATGATTTTTATTTTGCATTGTCGTTGACCCTCTCTGATATATCATACAAAATCCACAATGACATAATGCAAAAGTCAATCTGAGAAAAACTTCAACGACTTCAAGAAGCATAAAGAGAGTAACACCCAAGTATAGACTTAAAGCACCACCCAAACTACCCACAAATGTTTGGAACTATGACAAAAAAACATGTCAATTTGGTAACTAGAAAACATTATTCTGACAAGAGCATCACCTTGTAAGTTGGATGCTGGATGATAGATTGGATTCGCAGGTTTTCAAAAAAGACATCAATAGTCAGAACATTTTCCACAACACGTTGTTTTTCCTGTATTTGATTCTCTGACTGATACATCTTGTATTTGCAGTTACGTGCCATTCCAAATCTCTGAGCTACATCGCACTAAGAATAAAGAAATCTTAAACTGAAGAAACTTTAATCAAATTGTAGGAAATTAAAGTAGGTTTATCTCACCCAATTGTTATCATTAGGCCAAGTAGCTTGAGATATTTTCATTTCATACATTGTTTCTCTGAAATCAAAATCTCATGACGTGCCAGACAAAGACATCAATATCCAGTTACTTTAACTCATACCTGCAATCCATATTACAGCTGCAAGTTCTTACGGAGTTTTCAAACTCGTCCAGTACTTGACTTGCGCAAGCATAATTCTGATCTAAAAAAATTAAATATTTAGTTTAATTAATCTATTATTTTAAGTAATCAAACTTACGTTCCGACGTTAAGTTACACGGAAAAGCCTCAGTAGCCAGATCCATGTAATTTGGATGAGTACAGGAGCAGCTTTCTTCAAACGCCAATTGTAAGCAAACACGTTGGCAGCGCTACTCAATGTTTAATTTATTATTTATTAAGACTTAAATACACAATAAATTAAAATCACATCTTACCTCCATTGTGTAAGGGTAAGAATCAGTTACTCTGGAGGCATACCAAGTGCGCTTCCAGCTTGACGTACAATTGGTAGTATATGGTAATTTCTCCCTATTCAATTGGACCTGATAAAAGTAAAGAAAGTGACAAAATTACGTATTAATTTTTTAATATATCAATTTACTGCATCAATTATTTATAGACGCACCTCCATCAACGCAAGGCCTGTTGCCGTATGGGGTGGTACTGTTATCCCATTTGCATCTGGCAATGGTAACATCGACGGTGCATGCACGACAACCCGTGCACCAGCTCTTGGGCTCAAACCACCCCCAATATAATTTCTCTGATCCAGAAACAATTCCAGAGACAAACCTAAATTGTAAATTTATATAAAGATGATTTTGTTGTTAACTTTTAACGGTTTAATTAAATACCGTAATCCTTGCCGGGCATTACTGTTTTTCTAGTAGTCATGAATGTAAAACAATTTCCAAAAGTTGTACTTAAGAGAGGCCTAAAGAACCTATACAGATAATTAAATTAATTTAACAATTAATGATTCATATTGATTAATGCGATCAATACATTTACAGAGATCTTATTTACAGAGTAACATTGCTGCAAGACTTTCCACTGAATGTACAAGCTCGTATAAAGTCATCTGTGCCGTGTCCCATCGCGGTGCGATGCTCTTCAGAAAAATTAGTATAAAGTGCCATAAAATTCATCAGATCATTAAACGATCTCGTTTGATTAATTGGCGTTTTTTCATCATCTTCGCCAATTGGTACTGTTACTGCAGCAGTTGACTCTATCGTAGTCTTTGTCGCATTAGAAGAGGTTTTGGTTTCTCTGCAAAGCAAATCTTTCAAAACAATAATACTATCAACATCTTTTTTAGAATGTTTTAAATTGAATAATCATACCCTGTGATTAACTTATCTGATCGTTTTGATCTAAGAACATTATTAGTTTTTATAGTATTATCTCTTCTTGGTTTCCAATGAAGTTCAATGCAGCTAGTCATATCGTACAATCTAGAAAATATAATGTTCATTAAAATATGTACAGCTTTCCTTTTTGCAAATACGAATTCCAAAGAGAAATCTTACTCTTGCAATCGATCTCCTAGATCCGTATCCAGGTTTTTTCTCGCAAGCCTTCGTAAATTACCGCAGTGTACGGGATTCAGATTGCAAACAGTGACAGCAGGAAATGGTAAAGAAGTTGCTTGCTTGATATTTATAGTTGTAATGACTGGATATGACAAGTAATCCATCCAACTGATATAAACATCTCGAATCGTACAAGCTAGACCAATCTGTAACCAATTGTGTTGATACAATAAAAAGACAAATTTAGCATATGTATACCATACAGTGCCCATTAAATTACCACGAAAAGAATAGACCAGGCGATAGTGGCAAATTTTCCTTGGGCATTGTGAACACTTTGTAAGCCAGGAATCGTTGTAAGGCCAAGATATTTATGCCAAGTGCACCATATTGGATTCCAGTATCCTAATACTTTACGAAACCACTTGGATTTTGCGATCTTTCCTCTATAGAACATCATAGAGCTAGAAAATGTGAAGTTTTCGTTCACATCTCTGTTTGATACTGGTTTCTTCGGGAGACGTGCAAAGGATTTGATTTGTACTGAAATCTTTTCATTTTTAATAAGAGCAGGCGTCATTCGGGTCGCTGTGTATCATCAGCTCTGTTTGCTCAACAAACAATAACGTCGTCAAGATAATCTGTACACATGGAAGGGAAGTACTTAGGAGAATCTAAAACTACGAATGAAATTCTTTATTGAACATAAACGATAATGGACATTTAAAAAAAATTCGTAGAATATATTTTTTCATAGTTACTTAATTTATTTGACTTGAACACCAGTAAGAGTTGATGATACTATGGGACCTTTTCCAGGAACAGTCAATGGAATACCCTTGTATACAGCTTGCTTTTGATCATCAGTCTTCAAGTCAGGTGCACAGGTTTCAAAGATCTTCTTTTTGGGATTAAGAATATTATCTGGAACTCTTGAATAACCTTCGACGTGCACGAGATCCCCAGGAACAGCACCTGCTGGTGGAATCAAGATTTCTACAGCTTCAGGAGAGCTGGCACACATGACCATTGCCTCCGAAGTAATGCCTCTCATTTTAGCTGGTTTCAAATTGCATAAGACAACGACCAGTCTGTTTTGCATTTCTTCAATAGGAACGTGTTTCACCAAGCCACTCACCTATATGATCAAATATGGGTTTGAAGAAAATGATCATAAGGAATGATTTTATATTAAGCACTTGAGAATTTTACCACAGTTCTGTTTTTGCCTTCTCCAACGTCTATTTCCTCTACGTACAGTGAATCAGCATCTGGATGCTTCTTAACATTTACGATTTTCCCTACTTTGAAATCTAGTCTACCAACGTCGATGGGTGGTTCTTCGACTACTTTTGTATTAGATGGTTTTTTCTCATTAGCAGGAGCCTTTTCTTTTTTTGTCTTAGCTTCCTTCTTTTGAGGAACAGTTTGTGGTAGAGGTTTCTCTGAAATAACAGGCTTCACAGGTGTTTCACTAGGTTCTAAAGGTACATTTCTATCCTGTATCGGTACCTAGTAATAATACAATATATGAAATACTTTGCACTGACAGATAATTATATTTAGTGTTAATGGTAAAGATGAAATTTTATATTTTACAGAATGATTATTTAATATTAATAAAAAGATTAATACAATTTACCTGCTTAATGCCATGTAAAGTTTCCAGTCTGATCAGTTCATTTCTATACTTTTTAATTTCATTGCGAAGCTTTTCATTTTCCAATATAAGATCTTTTTGAATATTTCTACTTTTTATTTCTTCTACCTAAAATTTCAATTCATTGCTATTTACACATGTAAAATTTCATGATTTTCTTTTATTACCTGATTTTTCAATTGAGCTATTATTTGCTCCGCAGCGGCTGCCTTTGATTCTAGCCGTTTTATTACCTCGGCAGATGCCATTTTCGATTTTATTGAGGTATTTAATCTGTTAGAAATATTTTCTTTAGAGAAAAACGACTGAATAAGTCGAGAAAAGTTCCTCATTTACATGTGCCAACCTCACAAAGAGGTTAAGATAACAACTTTCAATTGGAACATCGTGTATCTGAATTGTAAAATTATCTAAATCTTGTTCATCTTGTGTAATGTTACGTAGCTCTCACATCTAGATAATATAATTAAAATGTTAGATAAAGATAACACGTCTGATGAAAACGAAAAAAGAAAGGAATGAAATTTGAAGGATACTCGACTGATTTATCAAAGGGTTGTCCGATTTGAAAAGATATGCATCATTTGAGCAAGTGACATTTTAGTTAATGATATGTCAAATTAAAAAAAAGCTGTAAGAGCATTCTAGAATGCCTTTCAATAAAGATATGCAATATGAAACTGTATTTGTTCAGAGCGCTGTAGCGCTGTCGTCTTTCCTTCCTTCTGTTTGTAGTGCTAGTAGTAGAAAAGAGACTTTGATATTTCGTTCGTTACTTTTTGTGAATCAACTGAAAAATGCATAGGCATAATAATACTACGGATTATAAAAATCGAGAAGAACAACCAGCTGAATTGGAGAGCCAGTTTATTTTGAGACTACCACCGGTATAAGAAACTCATTTGCTTTTATAACCTATGTTTTTAGTCAGATAATTTTGATAACCATTCTTATTTATTAAAGGAACCATCAAGAATTTTAAGAGAGACATTACGCTCTGGTTTACCTCTTAAGGATCGATTGAGCATTAAGATAGAAAATGACATGAGGTATGGAGAAGTGAGGTTTGACCATTGGCTTCTTCATGCAAAGGTAAGTTATATAGCAACTGTTATTTTCATATAATTATTATAATATTGTTCTAATATGTCATTCTTGCAGGTGGTCGATCTTCCAACAATAGTGGAAGCCTTGAAAACAATTGATAACAAAAGTTTTTATAAAACTGCAGACATTTGCCAGGTAATATAAAGTCATTGGAAGTTCATTAAAAATATCTTGTTTTCCTAATATTTTCTTATATGCTAGATGGTAATATGTAAAGAAGAGGATGATCAAACTACGACAGATGAAGAATCTCCTGTGAGACAAAAGAAGAAGGACCCCAACAAAGTTGACAAAAAGTTCCTTTGGCCTCATGGCATAACTCCTCCAACCAAAAATGTGAGAAGACGTCGGTTCCGCAAGACATTGAAAAAGAAATATGTTGAAGCACCAGAAATAGAGAAAGAAGTTAAGCGTCTGCTGAGAGTGGATAATGATGCAGTTAATGTGAAGTGGGAAGTCATATGTGAAGATGAGGATCAAACGAAACCAAATAAAATTTCTTCGTCTGGTATAGTAAAAACCAAGCGCGAGAATATTGATGGAAGTACATCACAAAGTGTTGATGTTGGTGAGTGTCAGGCTTATTGTGTGTAATATTGATTTAGTATGCCTGAGTTAACTTCATTTTTATTTTCAGCTGAGCATGATATATTTGGAGAAGCTGTTAGTGATAGCGAAGATGATGATGAGGAAGCAAATATTAATGTTATGGAATTGGATGAGAATAGTCGTTTATCTGCTGATAGTAGAGTGTCTGATTCAAACTCTATGCAAGTTCGATATTCAGAACGATCGGGCAATAACGTTTCTGCAAACAGTGGCCTCATAACAGAATTTAGCAAAGAAATGTTCCAAGGTGATGGAGATGGTGAAACAGATGGTGATAAATCTGTTAATGATCCATCGAAGGTACCAAAAATGGAACAGTTCCATTCAGAATATATCATTCCAGACAGTTATTCAGAATCACAATCTATGTCGATGCCAAAAGGTATTTTATTAGTAACATGGTCAATATATTTTTTTCAAATTTAATACCATGTATCCAATTGCTTTAGATTCGTTGCAAGCACGACTTGAAACATTACACGCCGAATTGGCAGAACTGCGTCAACGACGACAACAGCAGGAGATGGAGATTGCTAATATCGAAAATTTTAAATTAAGACAACGGTTCCAGGAAATATTAGATAATCTGGTTAGCCAAGAAATGCAGAAAGAACAAGAGGTAAGTAAAATTTAAGTAATTTGAAATACCAAAGGTAACACATTTTTTTTTCCAGATTCAAGACCTGGAACTGGAATAATGAACCTATGAACTTAATATGAATATCTATATATAAATATCTTATTACAATAAACTTACACATTAACAATATGATTTTAATCTAAGCAATTGCAATTATTTATAATAATTACATTCTTTGTTGAAATCCAACTTCTCAATTTTTTATGAAGATAAATATTTCCTACCATACAATTGAGCTTTTTTCTCAAAACCAACTGATTTGATAGGTGTATTTATCTTATAAAAGGGGTTCATGGAATACTGAAAAAAATTTTATTATCACTATTTAAATATAAAACATTTTATTAATAATATAATTTTACTTCGTTTCATTTACCTTGATATATGTTTCATACATTTCATTAAAGAAATTCTTTATACCATCTTCGTTCTTGCTGTCGTGAACCATTACAAAGCGAATGTGAGTAGCAGTGACAAAAGCACTTACAAACCATTGATTAAATTTATCCACAACTTTCAAATGCATATTTGAAGTTTTCCACATATGTTCATCGACTAAATCTAATGCGGCATGAGCAATAAATTGACTTAGATGTGCATGGTCTTCTTTCTGCCCAAAATATCAGTAGTAATAAGTACCTGTCAAACTGAAGAATATTTGTGAAGATAACCTCTGAAAATCATACCTTAGTATCTTTATTAGAATTATTAAATTCAATCTCAAACAAAGGATTATCCGCATGTCCGATAATAGCAAAATAATAATTTGCAGACATTATTAAGGTTTAAGTTGTCTCTCCTCACAATAAGACAAATTTATAAGGTAATCACCAGTGTACAACTGTAAGCTGACATTTTGAGATACGAATTAACACGAGTCAGTACGAATGTACCCGAAGCTTCCCGTGGTTTTTCACGCTACAAACAACGTCATAGGCCACGAGAATCTCATACCCTTCGGTGGTGACAAAATTACCTTCGTTATATTTCAGTATTATAAATAAATTCGTCCCCACTCAAGAAGTGTCAAGCCCGAAGAACATAGAAAAGAGAATAAACCAGAAGAAATCGAGCAACCGGCTCTTGGTAGTATCGAATTCCTGTTAGCCGGTAAAACAGCATTATTAAGGATTTTTTATTTGGTGTCTATATAATAAAGTGTCAACTTAGTGACCTTGAATGTCATCCTGAGAAACTAACAATAAAAAGAATCATTTCTCTTTGCGGGAAGGAAGAGTTTGCATCTAAGGAAGCATTGTGTTCCAGGACAATTTATAAGAACATTTTCGAATGATGCTGCAAATCGACGACAAGAAGGTGAGGTGTAAAGTTGATCATTTTTATTATCAAGGATGCGTTGTCAAAAAACTGACATGTAAGTATCTTTGAAAGCAACTAATCTCTTGGTTCTTCTAATAATTGGGGCTAATTCTGAAAATTCATAGATATCAGAATGAGCTGCTACGTAATTATACATATCCATTGATATTTCAGAAGTCCTCAGTTACCTGAGGGTATAGCAAATACAAAATTTGTTATTGCAAAAGGTCAAACAAGTACATTTAAGTATTGACATTGCCAAAGATCGGTGCTGTCATTACAACAAACCAAGGGTATACAAAGTGAAGAAGTACACATTTTTCTAAGGCAATTACATAATTCAATATCTCAATCATGAATAGAAATATTCTATAAATTTATCCCTATGGCACACGCAAATTCTAATTATGATCCTTGGAGGGGATTTTAGCCTTGTCTCTCAATTGGCTTGGTCAAAAGCCAAAGTGTGTATTTGTATAGCATTGACAGTCACTATGTTGATATAACTATTTATGTTATATTTTAAATTCAGTAAAAGTTGAATACAGCAACAAAGTTTAGTAACGTATTAAACTAAAAGAGAGACCCTTTTAATCAGCTTAAAGTTATGCAATGAATCTAAACAAACAAAATAATTTTAAACTCTAATCAACTTATTAAGAGACTCAAGTATGTCACTAAGCCTTTCCTTACTGTATTGATATGTTATCAGCATGACTCTTTTCGTAATAATCCAGCTGAAGATAATTTGCATTGGGCTAAATTTCCCAATATACAGTGCTCGTTAACTAAAGTGAGTTTCTTGACAAATACAACCACAAATATCTTCCTCTTGATCTGTGGAACTGTAGTAGAGTTTACCACATTTTTTACCTCAGTACCTGTTACATATACAGTAACATGATATATGTTAACATGGAAAAAAAGATGTGGCCCAAGTAGGCAAACCTGTCATTTACGAAGTACACTGCGTATTATCTTCGTGCGTGGTACGTTCGTAACTTACAACACATTATTATTCTTAACAATCCAGTAAATAATATGAGGTATACATATCGCTCGTGAAAATTATCTAACTTTTTTTCATGTAATTTGCAGTAGCTACATTATTTATGTTGTTATTCGATTGCAAATTAGATACACTATATCTCTAATCATTGGATTAGAATTTTGCTACATGGTTCAAATAATTCTGCATATTAACGTAATGGATTATTACAAGTCAATTATAGTAAATTCATATCGCAATTCTGCTGCATCATCGTGTTTTTTAAAATAATGTTGACAGTCATTGCCCCCTCTTAAAAATAGCCATCCAAGATCAATGTTATTAAGATGCTTAGATATGATCTAGTTCCGTTGGCGAAAGATCCGCTGATATATATATATCTGATTAGAAGTAATAATTTAGGGCAATGTGAAGAATCTACATTTAATAACAAATAGGAAATATGAATCACACAGTAGTTAATAAAGAAATCGCACGATAACTGTAGCCGATAGTGAGTGGAACGTGATAAGAGATAATCTACAAGTATAAAATATGATGCCCCGTCGTGGATTTTTTACAGTCGTCCTAAGCGGTGGAACTCGGTATCGTCTCTGTAGCTAGTCTTGTGTAACTTATTCCAGTGCGGCTCCAAACGCTAGAGTTGTCGGTTGCGTTTCTTTCGTTATTAGTATCGTACGTTAATCAGCTAACTGATACTGCAGTGTATTGTGTACCAGAACACAAGCAAACGCGAGAACATGGATTTTCTGTTAAGAGTGAGTATGCTAATTATATTGGTGCCATTCAAATCTCAAAGACATATAGAGAATTTTGTAAAATATCAAAAATATTACTTTCATAATCTGTCACTTTATGAATCAAAAAATATAGTAAATGATGTAAAAATTTATAATTTCTGTTCATCAACCTCATAATCAGGGCTTATGTGTTTCTCCTAGGGAGATGTCAAATTTGGTACTTTTTTTTTTTTCTAAGAATATTCTCGTAAAGAGAATCAGGGAAAAGAATGACATAAGAAGTTTGGTTTTTTATCTGAGAACTGATTACTTATGAATAGGCGAAGGTTACGAAATTGGTTAAGTGCGTTGTTGTATGTATATTACATTAGATAATACGCAGAAATTCTTTTCTTAATGTCACAGTACAAAGTGTCAGCCTCCTCGTGTTCCTCGTTTATTACGATGCCCTCGAACTAGTCATGACCCTGTTCCCTCACTGTAAAACAACGAGCGTTATTTTTATTTAAAATATAACACACTCATTGCTTCTCGCATCCGAGAGACTGCCAACTTCTTCTCCTTCCAATCAATTCTTTCTAATCGTCAATGACGCACTTAAATAAAATCAACGATTATAAAATTACCAGAGAACAGAGGAATTATTTCGTTTATCGATTAATTATATGACATAATGATAAAAAAGCGGGCTTGCGTTTCAAACGATTCAACTTTGCGTTACGTTACGCCTCTCCGATAACCATTGACCGACGATCGTGATAACTCCATGTAAAATAATTCGTCGTCGTTAGCGGTAATATTGATCCTTTAGAAAATTTAATCGTCCAAATAGTTTTCCAGATCGGATTTTGCTCCTTCTTGGTATCTAGAATAATGCGTACGTAAATACTACGTAGCGGGTGGATTATTCTATGCACCACAGAATTGAGAGCATTTAATTTTATTCAATATCGAAGGATCTCGGGCGATAAATAAGATAACACAGTTGTTCGTGCCAAATTATTAGCCGCAACGAATCCCCATCTATCGGCTTTGATACAGGGATGAAGTTTGAAAAGTCAAGCAACATTTTTTTAATGAAAAATACATTTTTTAAGATTATCGATCGCACCTCACCATTCTGTGGCTATGAAATATTTATTAGTTCTATAGAGAGTTTAAATAACTGATATTTAGAGGAATTAATTTTACACATTTCGAAACTGTATCATAACTGTTGTCCGGCCACGATATCAGTTCCACATTAAAGGGGCCATCCTTTCTATGGAACTAAAGTGAGATAAGTCCCTTAAAAGTGGGACTGATGTCACGACCTGACTATTCATCTTGTTAGTGTTTATGTCACGAGCAATCGTTATTAGTAAAGCGATGGAAAAACAGTATGTTGTACAAAAAGACATTCGTTGCGCACAGAAAAGGAATTCATATGAGCGTCGTTGAAGCGCGATAAATACTAAATGTAGTTAGAGCCTCTAACAAAAATTGGAGGGATACAGGCAAGCTATCAGGAAATTATCAGAAGATAGAAGCAACATCATGACAGATTTTGGATCCTGGTCTACCAGTGTGGGTCTCATTATACATCAATGAGATCTACAGTGGGGGTTAAAATTTATACTTCATTACAATTCAGTAATTATAACGATATTCAAAGTTTTCGAATCATTTAATCGGGAAGTAATTCTTAAGAATGTTGTACATAAGTTTATTGAAATACGTACTTCTGATTGGCCATGCATATCACAGTTCAGTGATACCCATTTTCATAAAGAAATTTCAGGTGGGACTACTTTTCTCATTAGTCGTTGCAGCCCGACATGAGGTTACACTGAGCCAAAGGAGTTT
>JARQSV010000238.1:389219-408904 GCA_030142285.1 Calameuta idolon | reverse complement strand
TACCATTGCGAGTATGAAGGCTCAAGACTAAAGAAGTATTGAAGTTGCTGAATACTTACAACAAAGTTAATGACCGTTTCTCCGTTACCTTCTATGTGAGTCGCGCTAAAAAATTCTGACAAGGGTTGATTCTATGACGTCATGTCTGAAAAGTCAAGAGGGGCGTAGTGCGTACCTCCAGAAACACTCTAAGAACTGCTAAATCCATAATTCGATTTATTCGGTGTAAGCAGTTAGGGGTGTACCCTTTGCTTCCTTTTGTGAGCACAAAAGATCTGTTGTGAGAGAACTCTTCACTCTTAGTTCAATGTAAATTCTTAATAGGAATTATCGGCTTTTTAAGGGCAATGGAAGCACGCTTCCTCATGAATGCAGCGCACAACACTGTATAGGTAGCTATATCTCAACAACGGACTGAAATAAATTTCCTGCAGTTGGTCATTCTGAATTTAAATTTAAATAAATTTACTTTATTTCTAAGATTCATTGGTTTTTTTTTCTTCGCACAAAATATACTTCTCGTATAGAACATGGCAATGTCCAATGAATTACTACAAAGGAATGATTCAGTATTTGGTAATTATAAATATTGTTTGGATTTTGTTGAATACTCTGATTATAGATTATTTTATATCTCAAAATTATCAGCTACCACTGCCTTCGATCTAAAGAATGAAGAGAGTTATTTAACAACGGGCTGCTCCAAGTTTGACCAATTTCTCAGAGGTGGAATTCCTAAAAAAGGCATTTTGCAAATATATGGAGAATCTGGTATAGGAAAGACTCAGTTGGCCCTACAACTGTGTCTTGCTGTGCAAGTACCAGAAAGTGAAGGAGGTGCTGCAGCTGGTATTTATCACTGTTTTTTTTTTCAATAATCTTCTATGATTCAAATTATTGCTATGCTGCCTGAAAATTATAAATTATGTTCACTTTACAGCTGCTGTTTATATATGCACTGAGGATACTTTTCCATCAAGACGTCTACAGGAATTATTGGTAAAATCGCAGTTGTCAAAAAAATATGGTACAACAGGTGATTCCATATTTGTAGAACATGTGGCAACAATGGTAAAAATATTTTTATAAAAAAATAATATACAAAAATCTGCTTTAATAATTATTATAATCCGTTCAAAGGAAGAATTGGAAGTTTGCATTATCCAAAAAATACCACTGCTTATGAATTCAACAAAAATTGGATTGCTTGTGATTGATTCAATCGCTGCTCCATATCGGGCAGAATACGATGATAATCAATTAAAAGAAAGAGCCAAGAGTTTGAGAAGTATTGGACATCAATTACATAAATTTGGAAGTGACTATACTATTTCTATCGTTTGTATCAATCAGGTACACATAGTTTTCTTAAATTCCATGTAATACAATTTATTATATTGTCTTAAAGCTGTTACAGCTGCATATATTCATTAGGTATCAGCAGTAATTGGAAGTAATAACCAGGAAGATATTCATAGAAAACAGCAACCAACATTGGGAATTACATGGGCAGGAATGATAACTAATTCATTGCAATTATATAGAAAAGGAAAACGCCGTTATGCCTGTATGGTGGTATCACCCTACTTGCCCAGAAATGTATTAGAATTTCAGATCACGAGTGCTGGTGTAATTGGAATCACTTAAGAATGTAAAGTGCTTTTATAATGGCAATAAATTGCAGTATGATTTTTCAATGTATTAAATTTTATTTTCTTACATTAAAAGACCCACATCGGAAAATGTATCTTCATCCAAAACTCGGACGAATTCAGTCGGTCTCCAACAATTCCTTGAGTTAGATGTAACAAAAGGATCAGACGTTCTAACATCTAAATTCTCCATTGAAGTTTTTAATATTAATCTAAAATAATCAATTAATTATGCAAATTATTCTTGCTTTTAATCAAGGCCTTAATGTAAAAGTAGGTCAATTTTACCTGAATGAATGCAAAAACGTCCTATATGGTTCAATATCCTGTTTTTCACTGTAAGTATAATCACCTATGATTGTATGACCTATGTAAGCACAATGGACACGCAACTGATGCCTACGACCAGTTTCTGGATACAATAATACTTTGGTTGCAGGTTTATTATCTCTGAAGCCACGCTCAAGAACTAATAATGTTGTATAGGATTCACGAGGTTTTTCGCAATATACACTGTCTATTGTACAAATCTTGTGATTACCATCCTTCTCACGAATGTCCATTCCTATAGAGAAAGAATAGTCCTATTAAATTATAGACAATTTTGGTAATATATATTTATATAGTCAGTCATGCTAACCGATTGCCTTGTCAATTATTATATATGGTGACTGTATGTGTCCATGTACTAATGCTAAATAATATTTTTTTACTTTTCTATTGGCAAAGGCATTTGCAGCTGCTCGTGCGGCTTTCTTATTTAAAGCAAGGCATATCACCCCACTGGTGACATAATCTAGCCTGTGCACAAAATGAAAATCATGACCCAGACTTGGGTTCACCAAGTTAGGAAAGCGTTTTCGTACTTCAGTCTGGAGACTATGCTGAAAATTAATAATGTACAAATAATACATTCTTATTAAAAGACAAACATGTCTAACTATGTAATAGTTCATAAGGAAATGTATATAATATATTCTTATGTAAAAGTACCTTCAGGTCAGGGTTGTCAGAATTAATAACCATATCATATGGCTTGCTTACAACAAGAAAATTATTGCTGTGATACAAAATTTCCAAATGATTCTGATATTCATTTGTAAGCAATGATTTTAAAAAGTAGAGTTTAGAGAATGGATATCCTATTATCTTCTTTGGTAAATTATAAATAAATGCTCCAATGTTAAAAAAGTATGAACGCATTTTGCGTTTATTTGGAGTTACAGTTTTCAAGAAACGAAGAAACGTGCAATTATATCTCGCAATAAAGTTTTCTCGGATATTCAAGAAATACATTAACGGGAAAATTACAAATAACAATTCAATTTAAAATTTGTACAGAGTTCCGTACATAACTAGTGAAAATTTACTCTTCATGAAGATTCAAAGCCATGAGACATCGATACTACACAATTCTACATAAGTAACTGATACCTATAGCATATTTTTGTCACAAAATTTTTATTCATAGAACTATACTATTGTAAAACAATCTTGTAATCGATAATCGATTATATCAATTTATCAAATTTTAACTAACAAATCTCTAGTTAGTTCTAGGAGTCGATCGCGTAACTCAAATGTAGTGAAAATGCTAAAAGTGAATAGCTGTTAGCCAATCGTTGTGCTCGTCTTCTTTTGACTCTAACACGCGATTAGCTACAGCTACACACTTGTCGTATTTTAATACACTTAAGTTACACAATCGACCCCCTACTGTTTATGAAAACCAATGAAAATTGCATAAAATAGCTGCGTTCAATTGAAAATTGCGCTAAACAGCAATTTTACCGATCAGATATATTTTCTTCCACAGGTCTAGTTTACTAGCGCACCAATGAAACATCCTGAGCAGCCTAAAGCCCGTTCTACAGTGGCACATTGCCAGTAAGCGGTTGTCGTATGTCGTTTCTACAAGCTGATCATAAAATGGAAAAATCGATAAATTGGAGAAAATAATTTAAATTGATTTATAAAAATGACTTACAATGTTTACGACAAACTTCTACTGATAATGTTCCATTGTAGAACGGTTTTAAGAAATGATATTCAAAAATATTTTTTTTAAATCTGATGACTAACGGTCGTTTGGTTGGCAATACTGAACCTGGCGACTCGACTAGACCGTTTGAAAGTAAATGGCGTGCATGGTAATGAGACTATGCGAGTATCATTTTGACTTATTTTAATCAGAATTCCGAGTGAAGTAATATCGTGCTTCTATTGTGTTAACGTAGAAAGGAAGAGTGGAAAGATGTTTCGCACGAAAATACACGTTGATCGACACGTGCAAGATGTTTTACGCAAATTAAAAACTGAAGATGAGGTGAGGTTACATGTAGCCGATTAAAACGTTACGCCATGTCGGCTCGCGGGATCCGGCGACCGCCAACTTTTATGCCGCTAGCACGTTATGCTTTCTTATTGCGCTTTAGACACAAGATTCGATGCATTTTATCGTTTTCTTTCTTTGTGATGTTTGGGATCTGCTTAATATGATTATAACTATTTATAGAAATTGACTTGCACAATTTTGTACGAATCGTCCTGTTATTACTCACCCTTGAAACCTTGAGTCAAAGCTTGAGACATATACTGACTATAACTAAATTAGATTTCAATGAACACGTGGTGTTCGTAAATAGCACATAACAATTGAAAAACATTTTGCAATCCTTGGCCTTTCAATACGAGTATTTAATGTTCCCTTTAACAATATTTACAATGTAGTATTAATACAAGCTACATTATTGGAAAGTAGAAAGAATAATGTTGGATCTGTTTTGCTTTATAGAAAAAGCAACGTCATTACAATATTGCCAAGTTATACTATCAAGTAGGAGATTATGAATCAGCTAGGAAATATGTGTCCAGCTATTTGGAAGTACGTGAGAATGCGCCAGGTGCATATAAGTTATTGGGACAAACATTAGAAGCATTAGGTCAGAAGGAAGCTGCTCTTGCTCAATATAAAGCATCCCTTGAACTTGAACCTAAACAAGATGATCTTGTTCTAAAAGGTAAGAAAAACCATGTATTGTTAAGATAAATAAATCAATTTCTTTGCATTGTATCAGTGTTACCTATTCTTATGATATGCATCTATTTAGTCTGCGACCTGCTAAGTGATATGAACATTGAAATGGATGTTGGTATGGCAAGATATTGGGTCGAGAGAGCCGATAGGCTATTTCCACACAATCCACTTGTATTCCAATTAAAGGAAAAGCTTTTGACTATCGATGGATCCAACGAAGATTCAGATGACCTTGAATCGCTCATAGCTTGTAATTATTCTACTATTCTAGTATCTATTTTAATCTACAGTCATGCCCGTTAATAGATAATTGATTCAGAACCTAAGTTATCAATAGTGAACTGAACATCTCTTTTTTTTATTTACTTCTACATGCAACATAGAGGCCACTGGATAAGACATTTGCTGGTAACAACAGTAAACTGCTCTTTGCCCATAGGCTATTTCATTGGAAATAAGAAAAAATTTATTCATTATTAATAGATAACAATATGAATGGATATACTATTTAGGGGCCTGACTTTGTATTCCAACATTTTTTCAAATTATATGAATTTTAATGAATATCAGTGAACTGTGAAATGATTTTTATTTTCTTAGCTGAACTATCAGCCAGACCAACTGATGTTAATCTACGCGTAAAGCTTTTACGCTATTACATGGAAAAAAATAGACTTGAGGATGCTTATAAACACGCATCAGCCGTTGAGGCTCTTCATGCACACCGTGATAATGTAGACTGGTATCAGGTGCTCTGTGAACTCTTTGGCAAGTGCGAGAGAATAAAAAATCGTGATTCTTCATTTTGGATATTGTACCTCTCATCACTAGAACGGTACGCAGCTTTAGCATTAAACGAGCAAGGAGATGGAATTAGGACAACTGTACCTGTTGCCGCTATGGCAGTATTGAAGTAAGGAATTCACATTTCAGTTAGCATTAAATTAACCAATAAGACTATAACAAATAATCCACTTGTCTTGTTATAGTTTCGATCAGATGTTAACAGAAGCAAAGCAGCGCAATCTTCCCAAAAATCCCACCTTCACAGAGAGCATGTTCACGCACATGTGGGGCCAGTTGCACTTGCATTTGGCTTCCTTACTCCTACGCAAAACAAAAAGAGAACAAGGTAGCTGGGCCGAAGCTGGTAGACTTTGCGCGCCGCTGCTTTTTGTTGCATTACATGTCACTCCGTTGGATATTACTGCACCTTGGGCCACGCAACTAAAGGATATATGCAAAACTCAGGTTCAGCTTTGGTATAAGGAAGGACATTATAGATGCAGTCAAGCTGGACATGTCCTTCATGATTATGCACGAAATGATACCAAGAGATTGCTTGATAAGATCGATAAGTTCTGCAATGGTGCTTGGAGGGAACGGGTTTATCATAGAATATTCGAAAGTAGAATGCAGCAAAACATGGTAAAGACATCCTATTTTGCAACACACATTGCACCTAGTCCTCCATTGCGACTGTGCTCTTATTCCGAACTCAAACGTTATGACGAAGGTATTCAGATACGTTCCTTTGAAATAACCAATTATTTGAGCATTATTCAATTTCAATTATTCTGCAGTTGCGGAGGAAGTTTGGCCAGCTTCTTTGCATCATCATGTCTGGCTCGGCTTAAGGAGTCGACCTCATCACTCGCACAACAACAGCAAAGAGAATAGCAGCATTCAACCTCATCAGTACTGCCACGTTTTCCCGAATTTACAATTCTCTGTCTACAATCTTCAAAAAGCAGCTGCAGAATCTCTCAGTAGGCTGGACATTGACGCTTTCCTCAATGCTGCAGGTTAGTCAGTTTAAGATTTAGAGAAGTAGTGAGCACATTTCTAGTAAGTAAGCCATTGTGTGGTGGGCGCAAATGATGAGCGCGAGAGAAATGAAAATACAAAAAGGAGGGTTGTAACTAATTTTCCCTTCTGGTCGAAGCATGTTCGTATGTATGTATGTATGTATGTGTACGGTTGTGCGACAGTTTTGTGCGCCTCGGTGGTTGTTGAGGAACAACAGCGAAGTGGATTCTTGAGTCCTGACAAACTGCCAACTCTGCCGGCCGACATCACCAGCACGCTTTGTACCAATGCTCAAGAGAAGTGGTGGGTATTATTTACGTCTTTTTTTTTAGGTAGAATCTTCAAAGAAATTTCGCGATTGAATTGTACAGTCAGATAGTCAGGGCGGTTCTTTCGGGAGCCGTTTCCGTTTTGATTTTTTTTTTTTCTTTCACTTTATCACGGAAAGTCACTGATAATTGCGTACGTTATTACAAGGTTTTGATTAGGTCAAATGAAGAGTTTCTAATTATGCGTTCAGGTGGTCCTCGGCGTACAAAATGTATCGCGAGCAGGAGGCTGGAGAGATAAGACAAATTATTCAACAAGGATTGGAAGTCGTACGCTGCATTGGAAATCATGGCTTGCATCCGACGATTTTGGTTCATCTTGCTCGAATATTTGGTCACAGAGTCAGTAAACAACTAGACTTGTCATTCTTAATAGAGTAACTTGTCACATGTTTGTCTTAAATTTTATTTTCATCTGTTAGGTCAAAGTAATGAGGGCCAAGAATGCTGATGATGGTAACATTGCCGCCTTGGAAGCTCGCTGTGAGCTTTACTGGTCCGCAGCTGTACCACTACTTGAAAGACTTCAGAACAACCAAATCATACGAACGTCTAGTTCCAAACTATTTGATTATCAAGGGTATGAATATTTAGAGTTATTGCTTCGAACATATGTCAGAATAATCTATAATAATACTTTAAATAATTTTCTGTTCTCAGGAAGGAGATGAACAATGCTGAGCTTACGAATGCATTAGAAGAAGGTCGTTTACTCCTGGTTCAGAAATACATCAGAGAAAAGGAATACGAACAAGCGATAGAAGCTCTGAGAATCTTAAAATGTCCTGATGCCTCCTTCCAGCAAGGACAGGTATTTGTTTATACTTGTTATTATCTTCTCACGAATCTTCTTAAGAATTACTTATCTGTAGCAAATATTTTTCTTTAGATTTACAAGAAACTCGCTGACAATCTCGTGAGTTCTCAACCCCCGGAGAGCTTAACGTCAGAAATGAGATCGCAGCACATCATAATGCTATTAAAAGCTCGCGACTGCTTTTACTTGACATTAGATCGTCTACGTAGTCCTGGCTCAGACCCTAAGCATCGTTTAAACTCAGAACTCTCCACCTACATTTCTACTATTGAGAACGAGCTGAAACGAATCGATCCGGACTTACGGCGAGGAGATCGTATGTTTTTTTTTTGGCTTTGAAGATTGCGATGAAGGAATCTTAGTAAGTGCAGTATCAATGAACAACACTATTTTTTCAGAAGCACGTAACGAATGTGAATCTGATGAGAGTTACTCGTCGGCACACAGTGGCGCTGACCAACCTGTTACCAATAATTCTTTAATCGGACTGGGTAGTTCTGTTCACATCCTGTGTACTCCTCAAAGGAGCGCTCATCGTACACCAAAGCAATCGAGTACTCCTTGCAAACCACAGCATCAGGACATTTTGGAACTATCTAGAAGTCGTACGGTGAGTTATTCAGTTATTTCGAAGATAACGTCATACATATTTTGTTACAAAGAGGTTTCACGTCACTTGTAATTTTTGTATGCATTCAAAATATTCAGGAAGCACGACCCAGTCCAGAAAGATTGGATGCGCAAATTCGACAACTGATCAGCTCAAAAGAGAGTAGCATCCAGGCATCAGTGGATCAGAACAAAGCTCTGATGGATTTGCTGAACGCCGTCCTGGAATCGAGTAACGCATTGACACAGCAAGTCGAAGAATTGAAGAAGGAGGTGGCGGAATTACGTAAAGTGAACACTCAAAAGCAACATACTCAAAGTACGGTGAGTCAAAGTCTTGACGACGAACTATTTACTCTTGGTGAGGAGGATTATGGCGATCTGAATTATGGTGTCAACGCATCTGCACAATCTGGAGGACCGGCTCCTGCCTTTCCTGCGAACGTCTTTGCTCAATCTCAGAGACATCCTGTCTATTCGCCGATGGTTTATCCCTCGACAGCAGCCTTGCAAGGCTATTATCAAGGCGGATTGCCATTTAACGATCCAGCTGCACAGCATATGGCTCCTTTATATCCACCTGTGTACTCTATGACTACTCTGTATCCTCGTCCAACTGTTGAGCAGTCTATTGGAACCTTACCAAAAATACCTGAAAGTGTTATACAGCAGGGTTTCTTTGGTGGCGGGGCACGGTTACCCAATCAAATGCCTGAAATGGTGCCGTTAGCTGTCAATCAACCTGTTCAAATGCCACCGCAACAAAAGGTTGAGATACCTAAGAGCGAAATTGTCATAAAGGATGCTCCAGTAAACAAGGTACCTCCAGTCAATGTCGTGATAACAACTTCTGACACGCTGCCAACCACAGCACCTTCAGTACAGCCGACTCTGAGTGTAACCATACCTGCGCATCACAGACTGGGTGGTTCGAATAGTAAAGCCAACGTCAATGCTACAAATGTTCCTCACAGTTATCAGATATCCATGCCTTCGCATGCTAATATTCCTACTACTGTCAATTTGCCACCATTGTCTGCTACACTTACCATTGCGACTTCAACGAATATGTCTGTATCAGAAAAAGCCAGTGGGCAGGACACTATTGTTTCTACAGGATCTGCGAATAACTCTAGCGAGTGGGTGGGCGAGGTAGAGCACGATCCCATACCTGACTTTCAACCTGTTATACCACTTCCCGCTGAAGTTGAAGTAACTACTGGCGAAGAGGGTGAAACTACTCTCTATTGTGCCAGAGCGAAGCTCTTCCGGTTTGTTGACAAAGAATGGAAGGAACGTGGAGTAGGCGATGTGAAATTACTGAAAAATGATGAAGGCAAAGTTCGGCTTCTTATGCGTCGTGATCAGGTGCTTAAGATTTGTGCCAATCATATGTTGAGGCCGGATATGGAGTTGTCGAAGATGCCCAGTAGCGACAAAGCCTGGATGTGGGTCGCTAATGATTACGCCGATGAGGAAATTAGATTGGAGAAGCTCTGCATAAAGTTCAAGACTGAAGAGGAGGCACTGAACTTCAAAGAATACTTCGACAAGGCCAGGTTGTCTTTACCATCAGCTTCCGATACACCTACAAAGATTGTGTCTGAGGTGGAGAGTAAAACAGCCCAGCCCCAAATTACAGCGACGGCTGCTACAACAAAGTCACCTGTCACAGTCGTTGGTGGATTTTCATTCGTCTCGCAGCCAATTATACAGCCACCAAAAGAAAAAGATTCTGCGAAAGCACAGCAGGCACCAGTCGAACCCACAAAAGTCAGTCCGTTCCTGGGATTTTCGTTTATCAAGTCGGACTCAGCGAAGCCATTAAGTATTTGGACTGAGAAAAAAACACAAGATACAACAACAACAGCTTCGGCAGCAACAACCAGTCTTATGCAACCAACTGCATTCTCGTTTGTGAAAACAACCGCGACTCCTGCTCCTATGAATTTCTCCTTTAAAAATTTGGCAGCTTCAGAAAGCTGTTCTTCCACTACAACAGTTGCAAGTGTTCCTGTAACAATTGCTGCAACTGTTACTGCGCCTCAACCTGTTTCTACTGTGGGAGCAATTCAGCCAACAACCCATTCAACTGGTAAGTCTGTCTATAATGTTAATAGGTTTACGATGTTAAATTTTCAGTGATAACATATTTCAATGCTAAATTATCTTTGAACTTCTGAGGCAAATTATTTCTGTGCCAATTGTAGGAATTTCTTCCCCAAGTCCAAGTCCAAGCTTTCATGCACGGATCTCATTACGACGACCCCATGCGCCTGCGCCAGCTGAACTGGCCGCAGCTGCCGCTGGTGGTACGTTCCACTTCGAACTCCTCTCAGTATTTTACGTAGATAACTCAAGAATTCATAAACTATTACTGTTTAGTTATTTATTTTCCTATGTATTGTTCAAGTATTATTCGTAGAAAAATTATTGAAACTAGCAGAACGTAGAATTGGTAGACATTCCTTCGAATATTTCATTAGTAGTATCTCCTTCCAACCTTATAGTATTTGTATTATATTTTTGTGTGCGTCCAAAATTGAGTTTATCGTTCGACTATCTCGCTATCCCGTAGTATCAATTCTGTGCACTGTTTTAATAGCTACCGGAAAGAAGGATGATACCAAGACATCTGACAATCGTCCCACAACTGAAGATGGACCATCGGAACCAGTTGAAGATTTTGTTCCGACAGCTGAATTCGCACCAGTTATTCCTTTGCCAGATATTGTTGAGGTGGTAACTGGAGAAGAGGGAGAGACTGTGCTCTTCGAACAACGTGCCAAACTTTTGAGATTTAACAGCGAGACGAAAGAGTGGAAGGAGCGAGGAATTGGAAAGATGAAGGTCGGTGTCTAATTTATAAAAATATAAATTGGAAAATTGTTTTCAGAAAAAATTAATTTCTTATTTTTGATTGTGCAGATACTACTTCATGCGAATTCTGGCAAAATTCGTTTATTAATGCGCCGGGAACAAGTACTGAAAGTTTGTTGTAATCATACTCTTCTTGCAAATATGAAATTCACTTTCATGCCAAACAGCAATACGTCCATTAGTTGGTACGCGCAAGACTATAGTGAAGGTGAAGTCAAAGGAGAAGCTTTTGCTATACGTTTCAAGACTGACGAACAGGTAAAGAAATATTGGCACTGTTTAATTGTCCATTACGGTAGATATATTTGATGAAGATTTTGTAGGACGTATTTAAGCAAATAGATAGGAACTGATACGTTAAACATGTGTCATACACTCGCAATTTCATATTGACTAATGTCATGTCCTTTTTATTAGGAAGGTTGCTTTTATTATAGTTGGAGTTGATCTGTATATATTTACAAGTATATACATTTGACAATTTATATGTTTACAGGCATCAGAGTTCCACAAGACGATAACCAGCAATCAACAGAAAATGGTCAACGATCGCATTCCTGTTGTTCATTCAGGAGATCAACAGACAAAGACTAAAGAGAATATTAAACAATCGGAAACGAGAGTATCCCAGTCGACGGGCAACGATGTAAAATTAGCTGGCAAAGAAAAAGAACAAAAACCGTTGTCAGAAATGTTTAAACCAAGTGCAGGATCCTGGGAATGCAGCTCTTGTTATACCAGAAACAACTCTGACCAGACAAAGTGTGTAGCTTGCGAGGGACCTTCTCCAAATGCAAAGACTGCTAGTGACTCCACAAAAGCTCCTTCCGACTGGGAATGTAAAAATTGCTACACAAAGAACTTCAGCAGCCATTCCAAGTGCGAGTCTTGCAACGCTCCGTCGCCGCTCGGTACAGTGATCCAGTCGCAGGTACCATCCTCTCAAGTACCTCTATCTCAAATATTCAAACAACCGGCTGGTTCCTGGGAGTGCAAAACTTGCTGTATCGTCAACAGCAGCTCTAATTCTTATTGCGCTGCCTGTGACACGCCAAAAGACCCTAAGATGCCACCAAAGCCAAAGGCTGCCGGTGGATTCAATTTGAGTACATCATCTACTGCCTCTGCATTTACTTTCGGCATTCCTGCATCGAATGGGAGTCAGCCTATCACTTTTGGAATATCCAAGAGTGAAGCTAAAGTCGGAGGTGACTCTAGCAAACCTATCATGATCCCCAGTGCCTTTGGTACTGGAAGCAAACCTGATGATTCTGGAAGGAAATTCGTATTTGGAATCCCCAAAAAAGCAGATACTCCAACAGATCCGGAAGTTCCTTTCATATTTGGATCTCCAGGAAAATCATTCGATTTCCACTTTCAAGCTAAATCACCAGTGAAATCTCCTGGAGGTGGAGAGACCAGCGAGGACGAGGTTGCTGAGAGCGATGACGTATACTTCCCTCCAGTTATTCCTCTGCCAGATAAGGTTGACGTGAAGACTGGCGAAGAGAATGAGGAAATTCTGTACAGCCATCGTGCAAAACTATTCAGATTTGATGATTCTGCCAAAGAGTGGAAGGAACGTGGTCTCGGAGACATTAAACTCTTAAAGCATAAGGAAACCGGGAAGCTGAGACTAGTTATGAGAAGAGATCAAGTGTTAAAGCTGTGCTTGAATCACTTTGTCCCTGACAATCTTGAACTAACGCCAAAAGACGACAAGACCTGGCTCTGGTACGCTGCTGACTTCAGCGAGGGCGAGATCGAGCGTGAGAAGTTTGCTTGTCGATTCAAAACGTCGGAAATTGCTCAGGAATTTAAGAAGACCATCGATGAAGCTATCTCATCTGCTGGAACTCCTAATGCAAAAACAGCACAGAAGCCAAAAGTTAAATCGCCTGAGACGATAAAGAAAAATCTCTTCAAAGATGACTCAACATCTGCGGACGTGGAGATCGTCTACGAGTCAAAGGTAACCCCTGAAGAGAAGAGTGCTGCGCTGAAACTGAAGCTACCTGAGAACTTTTATGCATATCTACAGAAAGAGGATTGTCCGGGTTGTATAGGATGTAGGGAACCAGACGTTCCACTGTTCGCTGATGATGCGTCCAAAGAATCAACTTTGCCAGAAAAAGTATCATCTCCATTTACTACTGGACAAGTTTTCGATTCTTCGACACCGGTCTTTGGGCAGTCGACTCCTCAGTCATTGGAATCTAGCCTGGAACGCACTAAAATCTCTACACCGACAGCGACAACTTCAGTAATAACTTCGACTTTCACTACCTTTGGTGATAAGTCATCCGTGAACCTTTTTGGTGGCAGTGCAACGACTGTCTCGACTTCCCCAGCAATGCTTTCGTTTGGGCACGGGTTTACTTCAAGTCAGTCTCAACCATTCAAGCCAAACGTGACAACCAGTTCAGATGTCTTGCGAGGCGATAATTCTTCATCGGCTACAACGTTGTCTTTCAAGACAGATCTGTCTTCGCCTATGTTTGCTGACAAAAATACTGCTATCTACCCATTTGAGTCCACAGCTAATGATAGTACATCTGCATCAAGCACCGCGACAACAACGACACCTCACACTGGATCAGTCCCCTTTACAACTAGTGCATCAGTCTCAACCACCCAATGCGATCCTGGTAAATCAAGCGGTGATTTGTTTAAAATTTGTAGTCCATCCAGTACAGCAACAACCGCCAATCAGCCTGCAGGTACAAAATTGTTTGGAGAATCAGCATTGTTTGGAAATTTAAGGACACCACAACAGGTTTTTGGATCATCGGCAACACCAGTGTTTGGGGCCAGTAGTACGACCAATATTTTTGGCGGTAATACAGCTGCCTCCAATACCAAATCCATCTTTGGTGGATCGAGTAAAACTAATCAAAGTGCAACAACGACCTCTGGAATTTTTGACAGTAGTCAAACGACACAACCTAACACGCTTAGCAATATATTCGGAGGTGCAACTAAGACAACAGTAATATCAAATACGTCGACAAGCACGCCTGTCTTTGGCGGTACAAACAAGACCTCTTTCTTTGAAGGTCCAAGTAAAACATTTGAAATACAAGTAACAAAAAGCAACGTATTCGGTTATGGCACCAACTCGTTGCCCAGTTTTAGTTCAGTCGCAGCAAAACCTAGTCCTTCTATTTTCGGTGGACAAAGTACTGTCACTCCAGTCGCTAATACAACCTCCAGTACTACTTCTGCCTTTGATGGGACGTCTACAAACTTTGCTTCTAAACTGGCATTTGGTAACGGCACTACTGCTACAACAACACCTATCTTCGGCAGTACAATATCTGCAAGTACGGTGAGCAGCACAAGTCCCGTGGAACAAATCAGTCAGGATGAGGTTAAGAAGGAAGAGAATTTGCCAAGCTTTTTGAAAGCTGACAATACCGTCACATTCTCAGCATTGGCAGCAAAGTCCTCTGGAACTCCGGCCTTTAAGAGTGATCCAAACTTTTCGTTTGCCGGTGCCGGATCTTCTGTCTTTGGAGCGAAGCCAACAGCTGCGACTACACCTACTGTAAAGCAGCCTCAGAGTAAAGGTAAAAAGTCTGAGAAGAAGGCTGACGACGAGGATGAGGAACAGGATGAAAATGATAACGAACAAGAACATGATCCACATTTTGAACCTATTATTCCTCTACCGGACGCCATTGAGGTTTACACCGGTGAAGAGGATGAAGAGAAAGGTACATGGGGCTTTATCCAGTATGAATGAAACCCCCTTTACTGAATCTTTTAAAAATAATTTATCTTACTTATATCTTTTACAGTATTCTGCAGTCGAGCCAAGCTTTACAGGTATGCAACCGAGACTCGGGAATGGAAGGAGCGTGGCGTGGGCGAGATGAAAATCCTGTATCATCGACAAAAGGGAACATACCGACTCCTTTTGCGCCGAGAACAAGTCCACAAGACTGTATGCAATTTCCGTCTGACCTCAGATATTCAATTTAAACCATTATCGACTTCGAGAAACAGCTGGATCTGGGCCGGCATTAATTACGCCGACAGTAGCAACCCGACAGCTGAAAATTTGGCTGTTAAATTCAAGACGGATGAACTAGCGAAGCAGTTCAAGGATGTCGTCGATAGTGCTCAGGAAGATCTTCGAAGTAAAGAGCAGCAGTCAAAAGATAACAAAGAGCGCACGGATGAGGAGAAGGAAGCGGATGATGCGAACGAGGACACCAATGAAGAAGATGACGATGATGAAGAGGATGAGGATGACTTTGAAGAGGATCCCTTCACAACCTTCAGAAAATCAGTCACCCTCCTTGCGCAAGACGAACGTAGTAAAGCTTGGAACGTCGTTGCCAAAGGAATGCTAAATCTTGCATACGATGGGGAAACTTCGAACTTTAGAATTATTATAAAGTCTACTGAAACTGGGAACCTTGTCAGCAACACTCTTATCACTGTCGATAGTACCATGCAGGTAATTCTCATTGTTCGATATCAAATTGCCTTTCGTGAAGCCATACGTTACACACGCACGCGGGATTGTGACTCTGCTGTCTATGATTCCGAAAGAACGATTGAACCGATCAGATCAGAATATACAAGAAAAATCAAATTCCGGTTATAGAGTAAAGAGTAACATCTGTATATGTTGTTTTTGAATTCCAAGCAGCATTTGAGAGGAAATAAGAAAATTTAATGTATTTCTTATATCTAAAAATTTGTACGAATTGAACCAATAATATTGTAGGCTATTGGAAAACTACTTCAACGTACGTTGTCCTAGTATTTCCGGTTTGGAAATTATTTGTATGTTTTTGTGACGGTCAAGATATAAAGTGTGACTGGATTGTTCATACTACTCCTGTTTGTCTCTTAACGTTGTAATGTAATATAATTTCATATTTTTGTTTGGTACAGTTTTAATAATATTACATTTCTTAATGTCTTCTTTTTTAAGGTACATGGAAATATTTGCACGTGGTCAACTGTCGATTACGCACTGCAACCGTCTGCAAGAAGAAACTTAAAACTTGTCTTTTCTTCAGAACGGTCTGCACTGTCGATGCATCATCGTTTTCAACAGGTAAGCTTATTACTGGCTTGTAAAAGTCTACTTGTGGTCTCGGTGCAATTATTTTTTTTTTTTATTTCAGAGTCTTAAATACATACAAGAAAATGAGAACGAGGAGCTACAGCTGTCCGAATAATCGTGGCACTTTGAACCCAAAAATAAGTCTGTTATTTTTATTTTAGTTTTAAATGTACCTAGGCAGTCTTTTACCTGTACACTATTGCTTGTTTATGAATCTACTCTTTTCTGATAAAAACCCAACATACAGTCACATCTCTACGTTATAATTAAAGAATATCCATCCTCTTTGTGGATGGTAGTGAGACATTCGTGTACACCCCTAATGAAATACCGTACAAAATAAATTTCATTTATTACGTAATACTTGCTATATTTATTGATTCTTTATTGGTTTATTCTGTTGGACTCTTTTGTATATTCGTTAATCATGAATGGATTTTCGGTCCAAACGAACCACCTGAAGTTAACGCATACATTTTATTCCAATGGTAAACCATTTTCAGGTTTTTGCGGTTTGGGCAGAATAGCCAGGCATATGCAAAGGCATGATTTGGCCTTGCGAAATTATTTGGCAGAGTTTTCACGCACTCTTTTGGAAAGTAACTTTCTCCGCAGTGGAAAATTGTTGAATCTGTGTGAAATTACAAAGACGAAGATAGGACATGGCTTATTTTGGAAAAGATATTACAAAACGTACGATATTAATGAGATCATTCAAATCAATTATTCAAATAATATGTTAGTAATACTCCGAGACATCGTTGTTTGTTTCCTGATGAGATTTTGGCAATTCCATGCTAATTTCGTATGATAACAAAATTAATACCTGTACTTTCTGCATGGCCTTTTTATGCGCGGGTATTTTGCATGCTTGTTGTCGATTAGTGACTGCGTTAAAAAAAATGAGTAAGAAATATATTATCGCAAGCAAAAATGCAACGCGTATTTTTTCATGAAAATTGTTATTTGGTGAAAAAAGTTTTTGCGTGACAATAAAAGATAAAAGAATAAAAAGACATTTCCTATATTATTGCTTGTTGACCGAAAGATTTTGAAACCCGGAGGCGGGTCTATAATCACTGTGGTGCTCGTTACTCCAAATGACACAGGATATTCAATTTCCTAATGAATTTGTTATGTAATTTAAAATTCAAGAATATTCAAGACTGAATAAGAAGTCAAAAGGAAGAAAAAGGTGGCAGCCTCGAACCGTGTTTATTCTCATTTGCTTCAGACTGTCACACGCTCTCTCATCTACAAAACTTTCCTGATTCACGTCTTATTTATTAGTTGGATTTTCCGTACAAAAATTATTATATATATAAGAATACATAAGATATATTTATCGTTCGCCCTCTCCTAGTCTTCCACCTGCCAATTGGGAGAGGATAACTTCTTTCTTTTTCGTGATTGGAACTTGAAGAAGGGGCTTAGCTCTTTCCTATATAAGTGTAACCGCTTTCGTTTTCAGTTACAACTTCATATTTAGCACCCTAGTAGACTTCACAGTGAAGGACAAAATGTATCGAATTCTATTGCTGTTGTCCTACCTGATGGCTCTGGCCATTGCTGATTCTGTACAATTGCGTAAGTAAAATATACTCAAATTAATACAATGCACAATCTATTCCAAATGCTCACTATAATATATATTAATATTACAGCTTCAGAACTCAAAACATGCAGCAGAAGTGCTGGAAACGTGAACCAGTGTTTAGCAGATGCCATACAGGGTGGAATTGCTTTTTTGACAAAAGGTATGCATTGCGATTGGACAAAAATGATTGTCCTTTAGATCAACTATTTGAAATAAATTTTTCTCCATAATATACGTTGCATATTATATTTTTATTTATACTGTTCTCAGGTTCAAGGCCGCTTGGTGTACTTCCTATAGATCCTCTACTGGTGACGGAAATGAACATCGCTCAAGGTTCTGGACCAGTTTCCATTAAGTTGAATTTCAAGGATCTTCTTATTCATGGAGTGAGCAATTCCAAGATCAACTCTGTAACGTAAGTTCAAAATAAAATCGAATGATAATCTTGGAATCTTCATTGCGTCGTCAGAGGAAGGATCCTGTATATACATATACATAGTACAAAAGTTCTAGAAACGTCCATATAACGTTGATGAGATTTGTGACCTTCGTTAATTATCTTATTTATGTCTATGGAACTTTTATACTGTATGGAATACTCCATGTTGATGGTGGAAAGATTTGATTATGATTTAAATATGAACTGCACTAAGGAAAAGTGTATAAAAGGTAGGGTAAAAAGAGTATTCAAAAGAGATAATGATGAAGACACGATGATATAGAACCAACACGTTGATATTACTTGATCCTGATCGAAATTGCTTTTAATTATATTTGATATAATTTTCTTTTGTTTTGTTCAATACCTTAACAACGTCGCCCTTCAAGGCTAACAGGATTTTATATATACGTGACACGAATGCATCATGCAGGATTTAGTACGTTAGTCCGGCTGTTCCTGTAATTATTTGCAAGGATTTCAGGACCGGTTTCTTATTATTCGTACAATTATGTAGAACAAGAAATCGATTAACAATTTTTTTTTTTTGATAGTCTCACTGACCTTCTGTCTTCCATATTTGGTGACTTAATAAATAATTTGAATTTTTTTCGCGCGTCCTTAGGTTTGACGTGAATGATAAATCATACAAGCTGATCGTCCATGCCACAGTAGATAGTCCCATAAATCTTGTGGCTCAATACAACATCGATGGAAAAGTCCTGGTCCTGCCGATTTCCGGTCACGGCAATTGCAACATTAGCCTTGGTATACCTGCTACATTATTCATATTAATTTGACTGTGGTTTTAAAGTCCAGTGTTGTTAAGTTAATATATTTATACGTTTGTTATATTTTTATTATCACAGTTAATCCTGAAGCCAAGGTTGAACTGACTGGCAAAGAAGTTACTAAGGATGGAGTGTCTTACGTAATGTTTACGGGTTTAAACTTTGATCTGAATCCACAACGCGTGCAAATGCACTTTGAGAATCTGTTCAACGGTGACATGACACTTGGTAAGCTGAAATTACATTTTGAAATAATATATTTGACGGTTTGGTAATTTCCAAAGAGAGTGATAATGTGAAATCACTTTGCAAGGTGTCCTCTAGCCATGCATGCTTAACTTAGTGGCCATTAAAATACCACATTGTTACTGATTGTTTCAGGTGATAATATGAACGCTTTCCTTAACGAGAATTGGAAGGAGGTTTATAGTGAACTCAAGAGCCCTATTGAGAAAGCTTTTGGCATCACGATTTTGGAAGTGACAAATCGCATATTCAGCAAAGTCCCTGCTGAGACTATCTTCCCTGCTTAAATAAGTAGATGCTACGAGAATGTTATTTGGGAAGAATGTTGCTGGAATTCATTATACCTGCAATTGAAGTATATTGATACTTATTCATATGTACGAAAAAAATATA
>JARQSV010000238.1:320967-389119 GCA_030142285.1 Calameuta idolon | reverse complement strand
GGAAGAATGTTGCTGGAATTCATTATACCTGCAATTGAAGTATATTGATACTTATTCATATGTACGAAAAAAATATAAATGTTAACAATGTTTAATTTTCCACTTTCCTTGAATTCTTTGTATTTATCAATAGTCGGATATAGATTGCACTCGGTCGATAATATG
The DNA here is from genome assembly GCA_030142285.1 of Calameuta idolon. Lineage (NCBI taxonomy): Eukaryota > Metazoa > Arthropoda > Insecta > Hymenoptera > Cephidae > Calameuta > Calameuta idolon. Next base: position 388,954 of record JARQSV010000238.1, on the reverse strand, counting down.
TATTTATTTTGTTTAAACGATTATGCGATAGATAAAGAATTTAGGATTTCCTAAAAAGATAAGTAGGGAGATGCTCAACGCTACGGTTTTAGACAATATCAAAAACATGGCTAAACGTGTATCTTATCAAGCTTACACTGTGCGCTGGAACTTAAGATTGCAAAGAAAAAAATATTTAAGAAATATCTGTTGAGCAGTCTCGTTCGAAAGGTTGTTTTGGGCACCAGCGGTAAGCAATGGAAAACCTCTACCTGCCAAGCAACACGTCCGCGATCACGTTCAGTTCGGCTACGACGGGATATGATTATCGACGGCTACGACGGGATATGATTATCGACGGAGACTATGATCGCAAAATCATACTTCCAGAATCGTCGCTGCAAATTAGCGCCATGTTTTTGATATCGTCTGAAACCGTAGCGTTGTTCATCTCCCCTACTCATCTCGGTTTCTGTTTTCTATCCTACTTACTTCATATTAGCCACGTAATTTATGGAAAAACGCATAGGTGATCGTTTCATGTCGTTTTGCATATACTGATATATCTTCGCTGATACTTGTTAGATAAAATCGGAATTTTTTTTCATTTTAACGATGCGAGTAATGTCGCTGTTCAATTATGTGACTGAATCGATGGCGTGATTATGTTATTCTAAGATGTGGTTCTTTTATGTGTTAAGTTGGATTTCCCTAATTGTGCAGCTATGTTTTGGCACGATTTCAATAGGTAATTATAATAAATTGACCTTGAATGCACATATAATTATTTAAGGTTATCTCAAGTGATTTACGAATTGTCTAAAATATTTTGTTTACTGAAAGTGTCGTGTAGAAATAATTTTAATTCTAATAATTTCAGCTGCCGGCCTTTATTACATGGCAGAATTGGTAGAGGAATATACAGCAATATCCAAGAGAGTGATAAAGAGTTTTATACTTGTAAGTTGTGTTTATTTATATTGCTGTTTTTTATTTCTTCAAAGGTTTATATTTAACTTGTAACGATCTCATAACATGTTGTTATTTTAGGGAACATTTGTCATACATCTAGGTTTCCTACTTTTTGAAAATCTACCAACTACAATGGTAATATGTGGAGTAGCTGCACAAGTTGCACACTTATTCATTCTCCAAACCTTTCCCTATGTGTATATAACTTCACCAGCGTTCATTGTGGCTATAATAATGCTAGTCATCAATCATTACTTAGCATTTACTTACTTTGCCTCTGTGTATTATAACTTTTCTGAGGTACGTTATTATGCTAACGAATGAATGATATATTGCTTAGAATTAATTGTTTAAAAATTAACTTGTTTTTAGGTAATGGCATATTTTACGTTATGCCTGTGGTTGGTTCCATTTGCACTGTTCGTTTCCCTATCAGCTAACGAAAATGTACTTCCCACAGTATCAGAGACTAGACCACTTATAGGTAAGTACATAGTTGATTAATAATAACAAATAATATATTAAAGAGACCTTTTCCACTTCTCTAACAGATAACAGTGATGTCGTAAGCAATTATTTCTCCAGAAGACAGAAAAAATATGGTTTACTCTCTTTCTTCAATTACGCCAAGGAATCAATTCTTCCTCAACGCAACAAGAAGTCTTTCTAAGAATACAATGGAAATCATACGTTGAATTGACGTATGCCTTTGAATTGCAAATTAAATCAATAATTTATCTATCCTTTTTGTAAAGCAGCGTCGTTAGGTAATTAAGACTACACAGAACTGCAAATATTAATTGTATCAAATAAGAGACTACGGCAGGAGTGTACAGTAGCACGTGAAGTTCGTTTTTACTAGCAAAAAGATATTTGCATAGAATATCGAAATGCCCTGTTTTTCAAATAAACGCCAAAAAATTCACCAATTATGAACATTCCTTAATCAAATATACTGCCCTTAATTAAAGTTAATAGTATACGTAATACGACTTTAAAAATCGTTTTACGAGAAGAGAAATTGGACTCATGAATAATACTATGATGCTTTCAAACCGAATATTTATTTACAACGTTTTTATTTGCATACGTGTAAAGACGTAGTAAAAACTCCAAGAGACTGACAACCCGCCACGCAGTAGACAGTTTACGCTGCTTGGGGTATTACTTGCATTCTAAATATTAAACATATTCACAAAACTTTACGTGTACGCCTGAAGGTATGCAATCGTATATACATAGAAATTTCTATACGGTAATAGTATAATAGGTCCTTGATAAAATCATAATAAACAGTAACAGGAACAAATCAATTTAAGAAAATTACAAACTATTGAATCCTATCGCTGGATGAAAGATAATAAATTGTATTTCATTTAATGAGCCACACTCTTATGTAAAACTATAGTCTAAAGAAAAGCGCCTACCTAATCCCAACCCGTCATACTTAAACTTTTAAATAACATTCGTGTTTAAATAATTTTTAATACCGACGAGCAACAATTATCTTCAGAATATTTTTACTATCTTATTTTTTGAATTCAACACCAATTAAGTATTTTTTGTATTTCCTTTCTGTCGATCATAACTGCAATGTACCTAAATTATAGCCAATATATTTCGAGTATCCTTAGTATGCTCGTGTTACCGCTAGATGGCAATACCATTTGTGAGTTCATAAAAATCGACTTATTGGTTATACCATATGTACCTTCTACATTCTAATACGGCTTTATCAAAATTACAGTAAACTACTACAGCGCGGGTAACAGTATACCTAACACCAGACGGTTTCATTCCTAATTTGAGGTACCCCATGCGAAATATTACTTATTTTACAGCTAAATTCCCTCTGTTGTGTCTCGTGTATGACGGCTTGCCTGTCCGCAGGCGCGTTTGCTCAGTATTACACTGTATCTACCGAGTGATCGGTATTCATTAATAACGCGAGTGTTTTGCCAACGCAGTATTTAATATCGTGACTGTGAGTACAAAGTGACTTACCAACAGACTATTAGACTGCTGAGACACAATTCCTCTTCATCCATTTATAAGAGACAAGACTCCCTGGATTAACGAGGTGAGTAAACGAAATTTCGAATATTGTGTATTACTTTTGTTATCAGAGTCCATGTTCTTATGACCCACAGTGTAAAAGAAACCCTCATCGGAAAATTGATATCGTAGTTCCATTACAGAAATGGTCTTGAATAAATGTGGGAAATTAAAGTAATATTTGTATTAAAAAATAATTTGTTAGAATACTTGGCAAGAGTTTGCGAGCTTCGCTTTGCTCAGTTCTCATTGAGGATGAAAACGAATCCAGTATTTGTAGCGTCTTCGCGTCTTTCCTCGAGATCGTGACGTTGTCTGACGTCAAAGAGACAAATGACACCCGTGACAGCATCTCGTTTCGTATTCATTTTCATCGCAGCTGAGATATTGTGATAAAAAATGTAAAAAATGATGGGCTCTATCCTGCTTTAGCCTCGAGAGGACCCCATCACGTAAGAAGATGGAGTAGATGGGAATTAACATAGTGCAGAGCTTGATTAAGATACCAAGCAATGATTTCTTGGCCAAGATAATTTTTTTATTATTAATATTCAATATCTATTTCCTTTTTTATCTTTGAAACCTAATATATACCTTTTGCTAAACTTAATCTAGCGTTACGCAAAAGTAGACTCAGAGTTTTTGTCATGGGTCCGCGCTAATTGGCTCAGACATATTTGATAATGAAACAGCACAAGGGTATCCGGTATTTTTATGGCTCCATTTCGCATAAATCAATTCTAGATGATACTACAGTGAACTCCTTTTGACTACAATGCATATTTTCACTGGTAGCTGCAGTATAGTCTACCATAGTAAAGCAGAGAGATACTAATTGACAGCAAAAAAATAATAACTACAGACGTATACAGATAATTAATGGCCGAGGATTTTTCCTAACGAGGAAAATTAGATTCTCACCTATGGTCCAGCGAATAGTGCAGCATCCATATAATATCTACGTAGCATTCTTATAAGAATTCATATTCACGGACCTTCCGCTTTTCACTGAGTCCCGCAGGATCCATGTTTATGGTAGCTTCTTCAACCCTCTGCCAAAAAAAAAGGGGCAGAATGATGGGGGATTGCGGGAGGTACCGACAGATACGCCGGATTAAAACTATCGATTTTGGATAATATGTTTTTTAATCGTACCCCGTCGACGATCTGGCCTCGTCACATTTTTCCCAACGTCGAGGAGCCGTCATCCGGTATATACTTAGTATCAATCATTATCAGCTAGCATCATGAACCCTTGGAGAGCCTCCTTGATTTTGTTAATGATTTGTTCCATTAGGTACAGAAGCAGTATCAGTCGACAGTGCTGTTTAATAAAGATATAAAAATTATAATTAATGATTAAAAAATGATATTTTTTTAAAATCAAACCTCGCTTACCTATAAAATTACCAATTTTTATTTCCATGTAATTTTTGTTATTTCTTATATGTATACTCGCTGCGAGTGCAAGAGAGAGAGGCTCTTACGTGTAGTTATGTGCGTTAGAGAATAACTGACCGATATTGCGTATAGAAACTGCTCATTCAATTCTCAGTGGTTAATCAATAATCAGTAGTCGATAACCACTGTTGATTCGATCTCTGATAATGGTTAGAGCCTAGAAATACACCCTTACACGTTCCACCGTTATTTCTCGTAGACGGCGCCCGAGGTACGAGCGCGGTTAACCGGATAGAGAGAGAGAAGGATTTTAATAAATTTTCTCAAGTAGTACGGAGATGTACATATAAGAGAGAGAGAGAGAGAGACTATACGAGAGAGAAAGTTAGAGATACCAAACAGAGAGAGCATGAGTAGGAGAGAGCACACACGTTGAATTTTACGAGAGCAAACGTATACCGAGTAGACGGGACGTTTAATAAAGGCGTGGGTGTGCTAGGAGGTTTTACGCGACGAGGGTGTACCCGGGGGTGTACTAGGGGTGCTAGTTAGCACTACCCTCGGCGCCGTCGACGTCGTCGTCGCCGTCTGGACGCCCGCTCCTCCTTCTCCTCCATCTCTTCTCTCATCACTTCTCTCCTTCTTCACTTCACTCTCTTACTCCTCTTCCTCCAATTCTTTGCGTCTAGGCATGCGTGTGCCTACATCAGGATGACGTACTCCTCGTATGGCGGAAGCCGATAGATGGGGTTAAAGGTGTCTTTCTCTCTTTTTTTCTTTCCTTTGAAAATATAACGCAAGTAACTGATGTACCACGAGGGATCCTGAGACTGGGACACTCCTTTCCGACGTGCATTTCCTTTTCAGGAAGTACCTCCATTAACGGCTTCCTTCTTCCTGAACCCTTACTGGCTTACGTGGATACCTTTAACCAGCCCTTTAAGACACTTGCCATGTCACTTAGACTTCACCGTGGATCGATTATCATTTACCTTGTAAATTTGCGTTTCTCTGGCTTCTAATGACTTACTGGTTGATCCTTGTTGGTCCTTGTTCATGATCGTTTTATCTCACTTGGATTTATTTCGCCTTAAAGGCACACTGGGCCCTTGGCCGTTTGGCAATATTTAGCGAGCAGTAAAGCCTTAATGAAAAGGGTCTCGAATCCTGGCTCATAAAATATCTTATTGGCTGTGCACGAATTTGCTCGAGCTCCATCCTTCTTCCTGGGGGATGAACTCTACAGGGCTGCGGGCTTGTACTGAGCCGTAGGGTGACTTTTTATGGACTCTGAGATACTTGCTGGATGAAGTTGATGATCCTGAAAACACCGGGGGAAACAATAACTGATGAAGGGTTAGCCGGATGGCACAAGTGTATACTGAGTGTATATTAATAATTATCTGTTGTTTGCAATTTTTTCATACTCGAATCTAACTCGACCAATATATTACTCAATAGAATTGACTTTTTATGTTAAATTACAAACTCGATTTTCGTTGTAGCACCTTTTTGACTTTGATTAAATTTACTCCAAGTATTTCATTTATTAATTAGAAAATTAAGCTTTTCCTGTACTTTGCATAAGACATCGCTACTGGGTACGTCGATTTATATCGAAAAGTTAAATGCTTATACTGAATCTTTGGGCCGTCTTAAACGTGCTACGGCTTCATGAGGCTAGGAAACGTCTTCTTGGATGTAAAAAATCATCATTGTGCGAATAGTACGTCTATTCTTTCGTCTATGACCATACAAATTTTTCAACATACCTAGTATACATATGTATGTATAAATAAGAACGAAAGGGTTAATGGATATTCCGAGTATAGAATACGTGCATGAATAAAAAGATTTAATATCCTAAGGACATGTGCAGATATCGTCAATCTACCCTCAGTCAGTGCAACATGAGAATTGCAGCCAGAATACTCTACGAATATTAAGTATAGTAAGTCAGCGAGTTACACGTGGTTTTTTGACAGATAGAAAACAATGACGTATCCAGTAAGCCGCACGTGGCTCTCCGTACAATTTCTATTACAAAGTATATACGTGTATGATTTCGCACGGAAATACATTTGAATGTTCTATTTTAGTATTTCCGCGACGTTATGGAAATCTGCGTGAAGTTAGCTTAGAATTGAATGGTTCTTGAACTGTCAAAAGAAAAAGCACATTGAACCTGTGAACCGACTGTATGTATTTAGGACAGTCAGTGTAAGTTGAGCATATACAGAAAATACCGTGTGCTATATAAGTGTCATACGTTATGTACCTTAGTGAAAGGGTGTCACTTAAGGGATGAATTCATTTGAAGTACAAGGTAGACTGTCCAGCAGGAATAACGCATTTATCACACTCGAAGCTTTCAGATCGTCGATATACGCATAACAAATATTTTGCCTGATAATGGCTGCTTGTTTGTGTCCAGAACCCCATAGTAATTATGGGCTTGCTAATCGTGGTGGGATACATGGGATGAGCGAAGCATTATCTATTCCAGTCCTGACGTTGCTAATACCATCCTGAATAGGCGCTGCCACGTGGAACACCAGAGAGGACTGATGGCGTATCTGTTGGTATTATAAAATTGAGGTGAGAGAAAAGAGTGTTGGTACGGTCGAAGAAAGTTCTTGGTTAAGGTTAAAAGCGGAATGTATACCTAGGGAGGATTCAGCAGTCAGCGCTCTATGTCTTGTTTGAATGCGTAGGAACGAGTTTGGCTCCTTAAGTCACTTCTAGGTTAGGTTAGTAATTTGTGGATTATACCGCTAGAGGGAAAACCAGCCAAGAGTTTCCTCGACTTATAGTCTCCGCTCTCATCTGTAATTTTCTGAGGCTCTTCCCCCTTTTCGTTCGTGGCCACAAGACTCTCAATTTTCTGTCTCCCTCCGTCTCTCATAACCATCACGATACAGCCCCTAATCCTTGACGTTTTCATTTCCAGCTCTGAAAATCCTGGCAACTTTTTCATTTGGACATTCTGTAACCTGTTATTGCATCACGGGGACCAGACACTTTCAGCCGTTGATTGGAAATTGCACCATAGAAAGTCTAAAAGTATAGGGCCAGAATGAGCGTAAGGGGGTAGTATTATATATACCTCGTGAGAAAAATATAAAAGAAAGCACAGGAGCAAGGAACTGGACTTTGGGTGACCGTGCAGAGGCATCCCGTAGACTCCAGGGTCCATGGTGTTTCAGGGTAAATAGATCGCATTTAGGGGCACTCAGCTCTCAGCGAGAGGTCATTTGACGAGGGGTGGGAAAATCCACGGGGTGCATAGTGCACCCTGCGCGATAGCTTTCGATACAGCAATGGCGACTATTGATTTTTTTTATTAATGCCGATCGCCAACAGAAACGGAGGCAATCTTTGTGGAGAGAAATGGGAGGGAGGGGGTGGGGGGGGGGGTGGTTGCCAACGATAAAGTAAAGGGCAGGTCAGGGGTCATTGGGTTTTTCAAGGATGAACTAGGTACGGGCACGAGATTGACATTCAGGTCTGACAGGGTGACGTTCCTCGACGTTCTGGACGATGGGGAAATTGAAAAATAAGGTTAATTTACCGAAGACCCGTACGAGTCGATGGGAGGTCTCAGCAAATTATCCAGGAACACCCGATACTCTCATCAATTACCGCTCTCGCTATTCTTGCCCCGACAATTGCTACCCTCTCAGAATCCTCGAATGTCCTTAGAATCGCCTCCCGGTCCATGCTTCAGCATCCCTTGGGACGTCTTCATATCTCATGACGAAGTCTCCTCCTTATAGGTTCCAGAGCTAGAAAAGTATAAGGGCGTAGATGTGAAAACTAGTGCAGTCGAAGTATATAAATCCTGCTAGTCCTGTCGAACTAGCGTCCTGCTAGATGGTCGACATTTCTCAGCGTTGTCTCACGAGAAAAATATTCCCTTATCCTACTAACGAGCATCAATGATGAACGAGCATTGATGATGGCATCGTCAATGTCTTTCCTTGTATTGTGATATCCCCCGTAGACTGATATCCTCTTAACCCTCTACAATCACCGCCTAGATTATTATTTTTTTTTATATAAAAATAAAACGTTTACAATTTTCTTTAATAATTGAAAGTAAAATATCAGTCTGTCAAATTGAAGTCAGAAGTAAATTTATCTGATAATAAAATTGCTGGAGGGAATATGTTACAAAGGGGTGAGAATATTCCGAGCGTGTCCACTCATCTACCTCTGTCCTTTCCTCTGTCTGCATATCCCACAATTTTCCCCAGACACTCTCTCACTCTCTCTCGAAGAGAGAGAAAGAGAGTAAGCTTTGCTTGGTTTGCTGTAGGTAGATTGGGAGAGAGGTCGCGCGCGGCGCGGCGTCCCACTACACGAGAAACTCGTTGCTATTGATTGCAACCCCGAGTCTCAACCCTCTCTAGGTATATAGTTGCCTCCTCTCCGGGCGCCATTCGTGGGACACGCATGTCCCTTTGGCTTATACACGCGTTGAGAAGTGCACGTACGAGAGCTTACTATAGATATGTTATAGATTGGCCAATATAATTCAAAAGAGATTCCTATGTGTGCTCAGACTTGGTACCGTAGACCTGAAGGGGGTGCGGAGATGTAGACTCAGAGGGATACTGACACCTGTCGCGAGGTGTGTACGATCGTATATGGTCGTATGTGCTTGCATGTCCTGATACGTATATGGAAAGACTGGAGAGCGTTACGAGTGAGACCACGCAATCCTGTATAACAGAGAAACATAGGTTATGAACTGGAAAGGCACAGAGGAATCATATGGGGGTAGTAAACGTACCTAGCAAGTGTTACTGACCTACTTTACGTGGAACCTCTTCTGTCCTTCTCCATGCCCACCCCTTCCCATTGTCAGTCTCATCCGTTCACTTGCCAAGCCATTTTAACACCCTTTACCGCCTGTAAACTACCCTCTCTCCTTCTCGTCTCGTAGGACAGATCCCATGGCGGATTTCGTCCCCCTTTTATATTATGCTGGCCTACGCCTCACGTAATCCGATTGGATCGTTTATGTTGCCAGTGAAATTATTACGCATTTTACACAGCTCCTCGTGCTCCTGATGCTAATGTCAAAGCATCCCCCAATGATCTTTACTGATTTAAAGTGTACATACGTATCGGTCGAGCCCTCTTCTCTTGTGCGAGGGGTTAGGCTTTGCACAATTAATTTGGCAGTACAAGAATTTGTGTAATTGGAAATACATTGGGTTGGTATTAATTTTTCTTACTCCTTCTATCTCTTTCTCTCCACTTGAGTTTTGCCTGTATTGACTTTAGGAATTCCTGTAATGTATTGCTCTGGTCAACAGGGAGTTTCTGGCCTCTGATCAAACAAATGGATCTTCCTTCTTTCTCGGACTTTCAATTGGCGTGGACAGCATTTAGGCAAATGGTCCTACCTAGAAAATTATACGAAGAAAAATATCCAAGTCTACCAATGTCTGGAATATTGGAATAGTTCAGAAAGGGTGGGACCGGTTATAACTGTATAAAAGCACTTGCGCAATGGTAGACTAAGGGGGTAGGTGGTTGAATTAGAGAGTAAATTAAGGGCAATCCGAAGGTAATTGTCGGGAGTTTACTCAGTGGCCGCCTTCGAGGAAGTCCCTATTGGTTGGGGGTTGCTTCTCTTCTTGCTTACTTCCTTCCTTCCTTCCTTCCTTCCTTACTTACTTACTTACTTACTTGCTTCCTTACCCACGAGAAATTGTTCTCTGCAGGACAGACTAGTCTCTCCTTCCTTTATTAATCCACTTGCCTCCCGCTCTCTCCTTTCTCTCTCTCTCTGACTGCATCTAAATCTTCTAGTCTCTACTCCAGGCCAGACACTCTCTGAGCTCCACTACTCTTCCTTTGGATAAAGACGGTCGAACCCGGCTCGTTGGGCTTTCCGGTAGAAACGGGCTTGGAGGAGCATCTGTTGCTCTCAGTGATCGCTGCCAACAAGTGGCATCCAGCCACATCCAGCCAAAATTTAAGGGGGTTGAGAAAAGTACGCGTGCACCCTCCCCCCACGTCCTGCAACATATCCAGACAAATTTAGCGTAAAATCGATCGTTACAAATTTCAAATTAAATTCTTACACATGCAGAATTATTCAAAAGTATTGCACCACCCGAAGGTGGTTCTACCGTATAAATCAAATACACGTGACAACTTCAGTTGGTGCGGTACTCCTGACTAACCTTACATACCTTACTGGGTTAGGTTCCATCTTGGTTCTTGAAGTGGACTCAAAAATGTAGATCTCTGCATCCAATGGACCCTTTTGATATCTTTGGATTATCACAGGGATTTCCTAAGGGATATCTTTTCCCTCTTCTGCCTTATCTTCTCTACATTCATTTTGATTCCTTTACAAAGGTGCCGCACACGCTACTCATCAAGCCTGAATAAATGTCAGGCTGAAGGTGATGGGGACTCGGTGGGAATCCAAAGGCAAAAAGCCAAGGAAATCTCATGCACTGACAATCAGTACCTATAGTCTGCGACAGTGTGAAATAATCATAGAGCGATGTGCTCTTTCGGGATGGTATTTAGGGCTGACAGTAAGGGTGAAAGTGCGAGTTAGAGTGGGAGGAAAGATCTGTGAGTGTTAGGGGTGTGATGCAGAGGGATGGTATTCAAATATAAGTATACGTTTAGATTGCAATATCCTATGTATATATATGCGAGGTCGTATGTAGATGAAAAGTATATAGGTCCACGTATACAGCGTAAGGGCTGCCGCCGAATAGGGGATGAACGATAGGGGGTATATATACATAGAGATGCTGCCGTAGTGTATAGAGTAAAAGGGGCTGCGCAGGCGTTATTTCCCGGTACCCGCCGGCCATCTTGTGCATCACGGAAATCCCCCTAGTGGGGGTAGAATATAACCGTTCTCGGTATCGAACACCGCTTCAGTACGAAGGCAAGATGGGGTGACTGCATCTTCAGAGTTTTAAGGGAGCGCTTCGTCGCCATCGAAACCTTCATCGAGAGCATCGCTTCTCGACACGAACAGAAACGTGACACGGCTCCATTGGCTCTTACTACCACTCAGGATATCTCGCGAAAAATTCTATTTAAAAACGCGACCGTCGCTACGCATCATAAAATTTTCGTTGGATCGTTATTGAATGTCACAATTTTCTCTTTACACTTTTTTTACCTTAGATTCTTTCTTATCACTCTCCTTCCTCGACTCCCTTGATTCTGTAGTATACAATTTGTAATTAGTCACACTGCACTCTGTACTCTCACATCGGATCCAGTAGCACTGCTGCTGTACATACACCTGTTGCACGTTTAATTTCCTTAAAAAAATTCCCTAGAATAATGACGCTGTGACGTAACTACGAAAAACTCTTACGTCACTGAGTTCGCTTCTGACAAGCAAGAGGTATCGATCGATTCTTCCTTCCGTCTTATTTCCTTAACTCTCATCCTCTATTCGTTTTAAACTGAACTTCGCGAGAGCGTGAACATCCCTGAAGCGTCATTTTTCTTTCCTCTAGACGCGTGACTACATGTAGAGATTTTATTTTGACTCGTTTGAAATACCATATAGGATACATGCTGTAATTAATTCTTCAGCAGAAATATTCTTAAATGATTATTGTGATACGTAGTAGATTAACTTTGTGACGGAAAATTGTGCAGATTCATTTTAAATGGACTGTCATTGATCAATACAACGGAGACATTCCAACGAGACTAGAACTTGACGCGCGTAGTACCGTGTAGTTGGCTCTAGTGGGAACGTGCGTAGAAAGTCCCTAGGGTTTGTTGACACCTGTTGCGCGTTAATTCGACCCGAAAGAAAATATGGGCGCTTCTTCCTTTACGTTAAAATTTTTATTACATTTAAACAATCCGCGACTGTACGTGCAAAGTCTACCTGTTGCACCAGGTTTAATTCGATGAAAGATTCACGAGGAGCCAACTCGGTCAAAGCGGAAACTTTTGTGCGACCTAATCCAATGTGAAGATAACTGGACAAAAAAGCCGACTAGAATTGCCTTTTGGAACTGATGCAGGTTACAAACTGTTTCCGATGAGAGTGGAGAGGAGCCTTGGAAGAATTTGCTGACTGGGTAAGTCACTCGAAATCTATTGTGAAATTATTTCTCTAGCTAAGTCTGCCATCTATGTAATACATTTTGAGGTTATACTGCCACTGTGGCTTGATAAGTTACAAGCACTAATATCGATTACGGCGATTTTAGTCGTTTCACGAAGTAAAAGATATGGTTGCATTAGTCACTGATCGCCGGTACCCCTCTTAATGGTTTAGCCGGGAAATTCATTAGATGATTGTCTAATTAAGTTAATCGACGGGAAGCTATTCGATCCGGGGCGTCTTGCGCCGATAAAACTCACTTTATGCCAGGCCGTTACGGAACACACTAAAGCCACTCAGAATTACTGAATTACTACTTTGCGGAGTATTCACTCCTCTATATTGTATAGAGTGAGGAGTTGAGACAGTGGTAGAGTTAAAAGACGAATTGCACGGTCAATCCACGTTCAATAGTTATTCTGCTGTGTAGCGGAATTGCAGAAGAATTTTACAACATCCCTTTGCAAAGCCGTTTGAAAATCATGGGAATCTTGGATGAATCTTAAAAACGTATACACTAGAATTGCGGGATAATATTCTCAAAGGATCAACTGTTTATGGATATTAGTGTTGCACTGTGGAATTCGACGCGAAAATAACGAAACAATAGCATACAAACGAAGACGAATTTGTTATAGCTCGGAAAAGAGAAGACACGAAAATTAATTTACAGCGTAAGATTTTACTCCGAAACAAATTGGCTTGTTATAACTCGTACAGTCGTAATGTACGTGAATATATAAATGAAAATCAGCTGCAACGTCTAGTAATTTGATTCCATTATATAACTTCATTTTAAAATTTAAAATTATAAATAGATCCGAAAGGAGGCATTTGCAATTTATTTTTTATTTTTTAGACATATAACCAAACCTGAAACACATAATTAGGCTCCTCGATTTTTTTCTCCTTCAAAATTGTTAAAAGCGTCGTTATAAATCTGGCATTTTAATAAAAAATACTTAGTGTTGCATCCTTGTTCTCTGAAGTACTCTCACTGTAGTGTATTACGGGCGTTTTCTTTCTAGCTTCTTGCCCGCGCAATTGTGTAAGTAATCAGACGACCCTCCATTTAAGCTAACTCCTTTTCAGAGTCTATACTGTATTAGCGTTGAATGGATCGGTCGGATGACCAATAAAAGTTGATGGAAGTTTCGGAAACGAAATTTACGAGTTAGCACGTACGAAGCAATATACATCGTAAGTATCAGAAGGACCGAAATAACAATTTTTTTTTTTCATTTCGTGTTTATTATTACTAAGAAAATGTAACCTCGAAAGAAAATATATATTTTGTAGCCGAAGCAGCTAGTAGACGGGCGCTGGATGGAAGAAAAAAAAAAAGGGAAATAAGACGATGGACTATTCGCATTAGACTCGTGTGCTGCTGCCGAGCCTCCCCTGACTTCCCCTCGCCACCCCTCACCGCCTTCGCCAACCCCGCTTCATCCTCAAGTACACAAGATTATTCCGACAGATTCAAACTACTTTCAAACAAGACTCGAACTCAATTCATTCGGAATTCAAATTACAACAGGCGAGGGGAGGTTTGTGCCCTGTCGAGCAATCGACCCTCTGCAACCCTTTACATCCCTCGAGCACTAGAGACGCGACAGAATTCATCCCCTCAGCCGGTCCTGGTCGGTATGTGTCCTCCGTTCCCTTTCCTCTACATTTTCATTCCCATCCCTTGTATGACGTCACCCCACCCCCATCCCCCTCTCATGGATTTGCAGTCCTAACCCTCTGGACTTGGAGCCACCAGGATATTCATGTGTTCGCGCTGGCTAAAATTCCCCTGCACAGAAACCTGGGAGTAATGAAATTAACGGGTCCAGCGGAGAACCAGTGAATTCTCCTGCCCAAGAGAGTCAGTAGTGCCACTGTCTACCGTGCAAGAGTTGATGGTATTATTAGTAGAATCAATAGGGTGGTAACTCCATTATATAAAGTAAATAGAAGAAATGAAATAATTATACTACAAAATTGGAAGCGCCTAACGGATGAATTGTTAGTTTGCATTGGCAGAGAGGAGAGGGCGTCGACGGGGCGCGAGTTCAATTGTTATAATGGGATAATCGGTTTTTTGTTTGTCGATCAAGGACACCCATCGGCCGACAATACTCCGGAGGGATAGAGAGCGATTGAGACGAAGGAGGATAAAGAAAAGGAGGGACCCAGAGAGAGAAATCTCCTTCCACCGTGACTCCAGGGCATCGATAATTCCACGGAGCAGTTCGTTAACAGCAAAGTCGTCCATTAACCGTGCGGAAACGCTTTTAATGCAAAGTGGGTAAAGTCATAAAGCTTTAACTCTCATATGTAGATGATCCTTTTCCTTGCAGCATCCTGACTTCGGGATGGAACACCGTGAAAAGAGGGCACTTCCGTAACCGTCAAGCTCTAGCTATTTAACGAGGCTGGGATATACTCTGTGTCGTTTAAATGACCGCGACACGACCGCCGTGCCGTCCCCATCTACATCCTGACTATTTAGTAGCATCCTGGACCTCGACGATGATGCTGCTGAGACGGATGAATAGAATTATGGGCATAAAGGTGGAGGAGACATCGCATGGATCCACGAGGGACGATGATGCTGCAGGGGCCAAGGGCGTGGATGCGAGTCAGGGAGAAAATTAATAAATCCAAAAGACCAGGCGGTACCACGTGGAGAATACAGGATGCTGTGGGGGGTTTGAATTAAGCGGGTTTAGGTTTCTTGAAAACTCCCCGACCCTCTTCATCTCCCTTTGGCAAACCTTTGGTAAAACAAGACTCACCCTAAAGCTACCTTGGTGGCGACGGCAGGCACGGTCGACTAATGGAAACAGAATGCTCTACCAATTAACATAATTATTTGTATAACAAACCCTCGGTGTGCCGTCGGAACGTCGCGTCTCCTGCCACGGTATCTGTCTATTCGAAAATCCCCTTAGTTTCCATAGCTTCGTCCCTTATATACATCTCGTGTATTTCGTTACAATTGCGTCAGGATACGATTCCTATTCACCTGAGGATGGTCTTGTGTTTCTTGCTACCCGGATAGACTGGCAGAATTTCGGGGGTTACTTTTTAAGGGAACGACGGACTTTACGGAACAGGAAGGATTGATCCTTACCGTCTTAACTGTCTGTATTGCTTTTTACAAAAATCAACAAGTATTCTCAATTCGTTTCTTAGACTCGTTATACGAATGGCTTTCGTCGAAATTTTTCACAGCACCCTTCTCGCGTTTCATCGTTTCTCCCTAATATTCCTCTGGCATCTTCGAACGTGCCCTCGACCCTTGCTGGCATTATAACTCAGCCATCCCCCCCTCCCCGCCCATATTCCGAAAGTATCATTAAATCGCGAGTGCTCCCTCGCAATTAAATGGCTCCCGCAATCTGCCCGGCATTATTTTCGAAAATATCAACTTTCCCGGGGGTTTCCCTCGCTTGGGTTCTTTTCTCGCAACCCTTACCCGCAAGAAGCACCCTTAGTCCCGGTATCGAATATTCCTCGACCATCGAGTATCCCTTACCGAGAATTCTTTGAACGGCGAGCCGCAGCCTTTTAGGAAATGAATCAATTTTCAATTTTCACCCTCAACTTTACTGCCCAGTGGTATAGAGTGAATATATCTACTTAACTCACAGTGCCAGCCCTATTTTATCCAATCGTCCGTATAATTTATTCCTCGCGAAATATAAAGGAAAGCTCATTACATGCTGACCCTTTGTTTCGTAATACCAATTCCCTCCAAACACCTCCTGTCACGCGTGACACTTCAGTTATTACATTGGCCATTGTCCAGGTCTCTATTAAAAATTCAAAAAGCCCGCCCAGACCACCAATCACATTGTCACCGGTCAGTTAAAAGAGCCATGGACACTGTCTATTAATAAGTTTCGATAATCGTCTCCTCATCATTGTTCAGTTAATAATTGGCTCTGTTTATTTATCACAGTACATCCTTCCTATCTCCAGAACGCGTCTGGCTGACGATGACGTTTCTACTGATTACAGTATTCACCGGCCGAATAACAGTATCGACCACCGGTGATACACGCGATGACACAAGACAGTTGGTAGACGTCCACGGCACTCGGTACGTCATCGAATAAACATTTCGACCTGGTGACAGTAATCAATTCGCAGTGTGATCGCGTGTGATAAGTGTAGTGTCAGATTTGAGAACACTTTGTTGACATTCAACCCAGAGGAATTGCGTCATCGTCCAAAAAGCCGAAATCAGCCGTTTTCAGCCTCGTACGAGCATCAGGGCTGCCAATGGTGAGTTAATGAAATTTACTATGCAACAATAATAATTGATCAGCGTCTCAAACCCAAGCGGAAGGTATCATATTCTTTTGGCACTTTTTTTTTCCTCCATTGGCAAGGTCTTTACAACTGTCTGGCTGGGTAAGCGTCCTAGGGGAATATCTAGTGGGAAAGTGTAACTATACCTGACCCCTAGTTAGATTCTCTAAAGTAGATTGGTAGACCGTGGACGCGGTATAGGAGTAACTCGATAGCAGGAGCTCCCATATTTTTCTACCGCTGAAACGAAATACTTAAAACTGGCTGGAAGTACGCGTTATTACATCTATGCTGTAGATCATGTTAATTGCCGGGTTACGTGAGGCACGTTGCTCGTAACTTATAACGCTCTCTGGTTTGCTACCAGGTACTTGCTGCTTTGCAGCTTACTAACAGCCATAGAGGCAGGCGGATGGAAAATTGTGGAAAGGCGCTGGAATAGGGAATGAGAATGGTCGGTTTCGGGCGCGGGTACTAATCTCTAGATATTATATGGTTTTGCGCTTTTTTTTTTTAAATATTTTCTCTCTCTCTGTCTCTCTCGACCTCGTACCACATCTAAAACGTCCGTAGATCAACCGAAGGCTTACCCCTCGCTAAGCCCTTGTTAATTTTGCCATTTTCTCCATTCCATTCCGTCTTAGCGCTTTTTCTCGTCTGTCCTTTTCTTTTTATTCATTATAATTGAGGAAGAAAAAATACGTGTGTGTGTGTATATATATATATATATATATATTGCGCAGGTTTTTCTTTAGGTATAGGCAGTACAGGTATATGGCACGTGATTAAGACATGTGTACAGGTAACGCTAAAGGTTCAAAGGGGAATTGGTATACTGGGGAGGGGTGGGGAGGGGGGGGGGGGAAGGATTGTTCGTCAAAATGGAATTTTTCAAAGGGCAATTTTTGTCCGTGGCAAGAGCGAAGGTGCGGTCATTGAATATTCAAAAGGTTAAGGGGGTAACCCAGTGGCAGGTTAGCAGATACAGGTATGCCGTGTAATCGAGGGATGCTGGTTACTGGAACGTACGAGAAGGACGAGAGCATAGGAGGAGCGAAGTAGAATGAAGAGCGGTGGGACGAAGGAGAAAGGGCATTAAAAAAAAAAGAAGGAAATAGAAAAGCTCGGGAGGAGAAAATATCCTGACGTTAACGCAATTAATTTACCGGGAACTTTACATTTTAATATTCATCCCCTGGTGCGCCCCTCCTGCGCTGACGTCATTTTATGGGGGTTCCCTCTTGGGCACCATACCATTTGATCCTCGCACTTTTCCTTCCTTTCTTTACTTCTTTTTCTCCTCCTTTTACTCCCTCCGCCCCCCTCCCCTCCCCGCTCTTTCTCGCTCACCCTCCACCCTTCTCCCTCACTCTTGCGGAATCTTTCTTCGACTCTTGAAAGTCTTGCTCCGAGGGGTTTTCCAACTTTTCTGACTCTTCTGACTCCCTTTCTCAGTTCCCTCTTCCCTCTTCCCTGTCTGTCCGTCTCTGTCTTACTCGCTTCCAGCCTCGCCCCACCGTTCGAGTTCTCCACTGCAACTAAGGGACGTCGCTAGAGCTCAGCGGTTTGCGTGCCTTACCATTCTTGCAGACTTCCATATCGACATTCACATTTGGTTCCCATGGACGCGCTTGACACGGACGAATTATAGATCAAACAATCGAAGGACGATTTTCTGCCGACTCTTCGTCCTTCCTCCTTTCTCGCTCCCATTGTCGGAGAGTCTCGTCGTCCCTCAGCACTGCCGTACGCGGGTATAAGGACGAAACTCCAAAGTTATCCTCGATAGACCCTAGGATAGCCGTGTCCCTTAGTTATCGAAGAATCCGCCAAAGTTCCTTGTCACGAGGCCATCTCTTCCGACACCTTTGACCTTCTTTATCTTTCATTCTCATTGTCCTTTTTTCTTTTCTTTTTTTTTTCCTTCTCGAGATTCTTCCAACCGATCCAGCTGTCCGTACTCGACCCTTCCTCCTTTATCCGCCACTCGAAAGGCTCGCGACCAAAATTCATGGTCCCTTCGAAGCTTCCAGAAGACTCTGGAAAATTCTTCCTCGTTCCATCCCTTTACTTCGCATCTTCGTTGCTTCTCCTACGGCTGGCTATTCGCGATGGGGAATGGTCACTTGGGTGAAAGTACCTTTCCTTTCGCTCGACGACGACGCCTCGCGTCGATCTGCGAGCGGACCTGCTTTCTATCTCTCTGTCTCACTCTCGCGAGACATAGAAATGGGATAAAATAATGGAAAAGCGATATAGGTTTAAGAAAACAAGATAGACGGATACAGCGTAAGAGAGAGAGAGAGAGAGAGAGAGAGAGAGAGAGAGGAAGGAGGGAGGGAGGGGGGAGAAAAAAGGTTTGCTATTGCGTCGTCGAGGCATGCTGGTCTCCGTTTATTTATTTAATTAGTCTAGTGGCGTCGGGTCGTCGTCGTCGGGGGGGGGGGGGGGGGGCGCAAAATGGGGTTGGACTCAGGGGGTTGGCAGGACTGGCATGGGACGTTGCTGATAGATTGCTCGGTGCCCCCCCACGGACTCGCTAATTAAACTCGCTACGAACTACCTAGGTGCGTTCCGCTCGTCGACGTCAGGCGTCGGCGTCGAGCTCTCGCATGTTTCCTTTACCATCCGGAGGACCAAGAACGTCGACGAAATTTACGCCGGGAGACACCCGTCCAGTTTCGCCTCTTTCTTTGCTCCCTCTCGACTCCCCCTCTTCCGCCCCTTCTCACTCTCTCTCTCTCTCTCTCAGCTACGCCCCCCCCCCCCCCCCCCCCCCCCCCCCCAGTACTGTGGTCTCTAACGGGTGTCTAAAAAATTAGTTCACCTCTCTTTCTCTCTCTCTTACCAGTCAGAGATTCTCAGACAATTTCTTATCATCAATGTCGCTGCCATCAAGGTCGTCGCTGATGTCAACGACCGAGCACAATCCAAAGATAACGGTGCGCTTCTGGCATTAAGAGAATATAAGGGTTGAAGGAATAAGATACAGAACCATGCATTATAAACAGGGTCCATAATAATATAGATGATTTCGGTGCGATTAGGAACGCAAGCTCGAAAGAGACAGCCCTTCAGAGACGCTTACCACGCGTTCTCGAAATATTCAAAAGAGGGTACAAGAGAGAGAGGGTGTGAGAGAGAGAGAGAGAGAGAGGGGGAGGGAGGGAGAGTAGAGTGAATGATAAGAGGGCTGAGGGATGAGGGACAGGGGAAGCCTCTCATCGTCCCCTCCAAATCCTCCCTCACTCTCTGCTTCTCCTCGGGCCCTTTATCGGCCCCCCCCTCCCCAACCACCCTCTTCACCCTCTTTACCCTTGTGTCGCATCGAACCAACCCTAGAGTGGCTGCTACTTAGCACACGCTCCATATACATTTTTAATCGGCGCCATCTTACCACCCCTGACACCCCCTGAGATTCCCTACGATTTCACATCCCCTCGCGCCGTATCCTTTCGACTTCTGGTGCCACTCGACCACCCCGTACTCGTTCTTCCAACCTTTCGTGCTCAAGTCCCTTTTACCCTTTCGGTCTTGCGCCCCTTGCCGACCCCTCATTACTTCACTGATTTTCTCATTTTCTCTGCGCGCAACCATACGTCATCGTTTCCCGAAATTCCACGAGATTCTTTATCGGGTTTCTGGTCGATCCGCCAATATGTCTGATGCCGATTGCATTTATCGTAATTGCAGGGTGGTTGATAATAGTATCGCGTATACATCCCTTATTTTCCAAAAAAAAAAAAAAATCCGTAATATCGTTCATGAGAATGACGTTGTGTAAGGTCTGATATTTCTTTCTTTTTTTTTTTTTTCTTCTCTGACTCCCCTTTTCATCCACATAGCATTTACTTCCAAATCATCTCCTGCGTACATATATATATATATATATATACATATACTATGTATAGGCTTCATCCCCTAGAGGGTACAGAGGGACGTAATCGCATTCCCCAAGAATTGCTTATACTCTCCTACGGCCATGTCTCATGGCGGATAAGACCCTTTCAGGTGGATGATAGATCGTCCAGAGTCCGGGAGGGGGCAGCAGCGGCGAGGGGGGAAATGGGTAGCAAGGTAGTTCGGTGTGGGGGAGGAAAGAAAACGCGAAGGGAGGTAAGGAGACGAAGAGAAAAAAAAAGACAAGGGAGTCAGAATCGAGAACTGGCTAAAATTACCTTTGGACGTCGCGACGCCCAGCAGCGTCGTCGCGTGTAATTAAAATTTTTTTTCATCCTCCAATTCACGAAGCAGGATGATTAGGCGCGGCGGGGTAGTCGCGCGTACGAGGATTCGTTTCAGCGATTAGGATGTCGCTAAGGGTAGTATCCTACCACTCTCGAGCATCGTTGCCGCTGTTTCAGTAACGTTTAAGTTCGTAACAATTAGTAGTTAGCAGCCCCTAGCGCTGCGCCGACGCTCGTACGGTTATTACGGGACTAGCAATAGTACTAACGATGCATTTCCCTAACTTACCTTTATCGTTAGTACTGCCATAGAATTTCATGGTACCCCGCGCGCCTCTGGACAACCATAGGGGATGGTATCTTGGACGCGTTTTCTAAGGGAGGATTACGGTGGTATACAGGAGTAACGTTTCGTGTGAAAAATTGTACGGGAGTAACTTAAACTTTTTTTATTTATTTTTTTTTTTTGGGAAATTTTTTATTAACGTGCGACGCTCTTCTACCAACGTATGGCCACGGGAGTTCGTTAAGTAAGTTTTTTCATACATGTATGCATAGGGAATGAAAAGTGGCCTAGACTAAGGAACGAAGAAGGCTGTATAGGAACGATAGCCCGATTATTGCAGTTTCGAACTTGGCGACTGTAATTATTTATCGAAATTAGATGGAGAGTTTATATATATATATATATGCATAGGAAATATTACACCGGATGGGCGATAAGAATTAACGTACGAAATAGGAACGACCAATCGTCGACATTGGTTTACGTGTTATTTTAATTACCTCCTATCAATGTAGTGTGTATATATATATATATGTATATCCATGCCGGGTAGTTCGTGGGCTGGTGCCAGTGATTACGTAATTAGCAGCAGGCGGATTAATTAATTTTTGTAAAAATTTTACTTTCGGTCGTGGGGGGGAGGGAGGGGGTGAAGGTGGGGATGCTCGAAGTCTCTCGTAACAAGAAACATAGATCCGCTCTCGTTTCGCGTACTGATCCCGTATTAACGCGCGGTACGTTTGATCCGATCGATCTGCCGTCCCATCCCGGATCTACGTTGGATCAGTTTCGCGGCGGTTTGATAACTCGGCTGGCCGGGGGTGGCAGTTTGCTGAATCCCGCGTTATCAAATACCGGCAGAAGGTCGCGAACTCGCTGACCTGTTCCGGTCGCTGCCAGCTCGACCCACCTGATGATGAAAGGGTATTAGGATCTGGATCAAAAAAAAAAGAAAAAAAAGAAATTCCACCAGCAGAGAGGGTCTACCCACTTGTTGGTTTTGTACTTGGTCAAGGGCTGAATCGAGGGGTGCGGTGTCTCCGTAGGAAAGTAGGTCGCACCGTAAAAGTCCAAACCACGGCTGAGCAACGTTGAAGTCTCGTCAACGCTCGCCAGAGTGACCCTGATCAGCGGTGGACCAGTGTAGATGGTGGCTGGCTCGTTTAAATTTTGCGCGTCGTTCTTGACTTTGTCGTTGATCGCCTTCACTGAGAGTTCGCCAATCATATTTATCAGTCGGTCAATTGTCGCGAATAAAAACCTTAGGCCGTACTTACACACTGTGCCAGTGTTCAGTGGGAGTCTTGTCACCTCCACAATTGACCTGTACTTATAGAGAGCGTGTCTGATGTCATCCTCCGGTACCTCCTCCGGTACGTCCAGCACGTAGACCGTGAACGTCTTGGCTGGTCTGCAGGGTATAGCCACCTGAAAATCCCCTAGGATTTATATAGGGTATTTCGTGCTTTACCTTATGACCTTCATATACATTATATAACCAATGCGGTGGTCGTACGCTATATATCGCTTGTTACGCAACATCAACGCTAGTTCGTTCCGTACCTTCTTATAGAAACGCGCCCCGGTAACCTTGTGAAATCCTTTCTTGTAAACCGCCTGAAAGTCCTCGATGTTGCTGAACTTGAAAAGTATACCGGTTGCAGTTTTTGTGAGGGAGAAGGCACCCCTATGGAGAACGAGTGAGAGAGTGGAGAGAGAGAGAGAGGAAGAGAAAGAGAGAGAGAGCGGAAAAAAAATATCCCTTAGACAAATTATGAAGCAAGTATTTGAATACTTTTCTTTTTTTTTCTTTTTCTTTTTTCCTTACCGAAAATTCATTTTCTCACAGATCGTCGCTGCCTTCTCGATGCTCAACTCGTGACTCGGCGTTAGCAGGAATGCACCCTTCGTCAGGAAATCGTTCTCACTGATCTCCGAGTCGGTCTCGTGATCCTGCCAATCCGCCCGTCCCTCCTGATTCAATCTCAGGAGGGAGCTGCTCTTCGATGTCGACATATCCTTCTCGCGAGAGGCACTGACGTTACTCTCGTTCTGCGACATCTTTTTATAGTCGGGTTCGGCACGGAATAAACTTGGACCTCTTTATTATTACGTGGCCGATCGGGACGTTTCTCGTCGTGCTAGACTGATCGCGCTCTGGAAACTCACCGCGCCTTTTATACCTAGTATACTATACTTGGGTACGGGACGGATGAAGGAGAGATATTGGTAGTTGGAAGGATGAAAAAGAGGAAAAAAAAAATCTTAATTAATCCTGACAGATCGTCAATGACTGTTACGGCGCGTAGGTAGAAGATGGCCCATTCGTCAGATCGAGCTTGGGACAGAAAGTGATAGGAATTCGGTAAGGAGCTAAAGAACGTAATAGCTTGAATATCGTGAAAGTTTATATAGGGTGGATTTTTTTTAAGACATTTTTATTCCTCTATATTTTCCAAGGGTTCAGACTGTCACTGTTTTGAGAATTGAGAAATGGTTTTTTTTTTTTTTTAATGGCATTTTGACGTTTTAGACAGCCTCGTTCAAGCGGCTGATTTAATTGGATGACTTAACGAGCGCATTGTTAATCAATGACATAATAGGATAATGACTTTTTGTTAACGTCGAAATTGACGATTGCGCACGACTCGTTGTTTCCAATCGGTCGATTTCCAGTTAAGGCGTCGGATAGGTCGGTACGAATTATTTGTTATTTATACGTTATCGTTTTTTGTTGGTATCGACGAGTGCAGCTTGCAACTAGTTGGTAACTTTTGTACGCTGCTCCCTGTTGCTAGGCGAGTTCACGAATTGTAAGGACGGCGCCGTTGCCGCACATAAACTTAGATCGATCCGTGCCAGCTATCCGAACTTGGTCGGTAGCATCGTGTAAACACGGCTTGAGCTTTTTTCCTTCTTCCCCCGGGGAATTTTTATATCGTAGAAAACCTAGAGAGAATTCTAGCTGGCTGTGCATGCCAGCTGGCTGGCTCCGTTGCTGCGTCATGAAGACACACATAAGGGATAACCTAAAACCCTGGTAGATCGTCCGAACATGGTCTAGGTCTTATTTCAATATCAAGAAAGAAAAATTGTACGGTACAAGAAAAATTTTCGAAACTGTCTCAAGGCTGCTCAAGATCAAAGTGTCGAGGCGTCTGAGGGGGTAGACATTATGGAGCTCGCGATTGAAACTGGATAATCGGTTAACGAGCCAATTAGCAGTTTCATGGTCGATCGCGTCATCCACTTTAGTTTCGATTTGTCCAAAGGAGAAAAATAACAGCAATTTCTGGAGTCTTTTTTTTGTTGTTGTCTGACTACCGACTGCTACACATTGACGCGTCTTATTCGTCTGACTATGCTCCGGCCAATTCTACTAGCTCGACTTGGTTCTTAATAGAAAGTCGAAGAGCCACTTCGAGGGAAGGATCTTTGGGCTCCCGAGGGTTTATATTCCTTTGGAAGGAATCTAGGTAAAATCCTGCTGAATTCTGGATCCCTCAAGGCTTCTTCTTGTCCTTCCGTGCCCGAGGGGGGGGTCTTTGGGTTTGATGGTTGAGACAGCGGGAGGACTCGGTGATCTGGGATGACTGACGAGGAGTGGAAAAATAAATGTTTTCGCGCGCTGGGCAAATGAACACGTGACTACCGCTTTGAAATGGGGATGAATTGTAATTGGACGGAAATGGAATTCGGATAGTGCAGGACCAAATGGAGAGAGTCGGATGCTGCAGGGGTGTGGAGTGCGAGTGGGAGAGACAAGGAGAGAATCTGTGGCTTTTCGTGGGATGGGTACCCTGTGGGATAGAGCGAGAGAGGGAGAGGGAGAGGGGAGAGGGTTGACGCCACTGGCCTGTAACTCTATGCCTCTCTGAGCTTCGATCAATAGAGACGGTACACCGTCGAACAGTACGCAGCTGGTTCAAATCCTCTGTACAAATTTGGAATAATTCATGAAAATCAATCTTTCATAAATGTACTCTAATTTCTTGGAGATAGCGAGACAAAAGTTATCTGATGTGTGGTATGGATCATATATATGTATATATATATATATTTCCCTTTATTAATGCCCTTGTGGTAATTGTATTGTCTCTAGAGAATTTCCAGCACTCTGTTTCCTATGCTGTGGGCATTCAGCGCATCTTTATGTTTGATGCAAATTGAGGTGAAAAACCGAGTGCTGTTTTCCGGACGGCTGGGTATCGAGTAAAGTGTAATTGAACTCGTGGGGAACCCTGGTTCGCCGAGTAAATTTCATTTTCACTAGGTAAAATTATTTGAACGATCCCGTTACCGGAGCAGGAGGAATCAAAGTCTTTTTCTCGTGGCTATAAAGTGCCGGCGTTGTAAAATCCGAGGGGAAAGTCTTTTTTTCGTTTTTTTTTTTTTTTCCTGAGATATTTGACATTTGAAATTCTCTCAGTAAGAAATTCCCTAGACCGTATAGACTAACGGTGGCAAGTGGGTATAAAAGGATAGCGGTAGGAATTTTTTTGTGAAAAAAAAAATTCACCTTTGGAATTATCTGGAAGAGAGGGGCGCGAGGATGATAACGAATTCCTGGTGGATTTTCCAAGTGATTTCCTCGGTTATGTCCAGGCGGATTGTATGGCGACAAGGGGGAAGGTGCGGTTGCAGGAAAAAGGGTGCCGCTTGCCAATTTAATATTTTACGGGTCCTAACGTCTCTCTGGCACCCTGGACCCTTTACCCCTGGGACCATATGACCTCGTACCGACAACCGTAGACCTCAGTGGCTGCTGAACCTCTCATAACTAGTTATGTGAAGCTTTAGGCTTGACGTCTCACTCGTAAACATTCGACCCAGTCCTTCTCTTACTATCCCTATTGCCTTATTTTACCTTTTACCTTTCCCCCCTCTCTCTCTCTCCCCCTCCACCTTAGTTCATTCCATTCCACATCCTCGACCCTTTCAGCAACCCCTGTTACGACCTAGTAAACTCTCTATGGACTCTTTACAGAGTCTTCAGCTAGGATTTTTCATGACATCTACCATCTGACTAGGAACCTCCATCCTCACTGATCTTGCACTTGGAAACGATAGCAATCTCTATGCTAATCCTGATACCAGTTTAGGGCGTGTTTCCTGTAAGGGATGAATCTAACCTTCTCACTAACATCCCCAGTTGGATCCACGTCACTGTCTTCGTCTACTACCGAATTGATCTCTAGGTATCTCTCGGGGTTACCAGTTACCAACCTTCCGCCGTGAATACTGGACAGATGAACCGGACAGCTAGTTAGAAACGTTACAAAGCAATTCCCAGACTTTGATCCGCTTCATTGATGTTGCTTAGTTTACCCTGTAGACATTTCCCGGTGTATCCTCCCTGTTGTCACTGGGTCACTAGACGCCTAACGTAAAATTCCCTAGACCCATTTGACAAATTACCCCAGCTACCAGAACCCCCTAAGGCTTTACTGAATGGTTACCAACCGGTCTTTCCTCCTCTAAAGAAACTGAAATCATCGCAGAATTCAAAAATCAATGTCACTCGCTACCACCTCGAGCAAACCAACGGTGAAATAAGTAAATAGCAAAGAAAAGAAATGAAAAAGCCCAAGTAAGCTTCAAATCAAGATACAAAATTTTCAAACGAAGCAAAACGAACTCTTTAAAGCAATCTTTCGATAAGCCATTAATTCTCTTGTTATTCCTCCTTCCGTTCTCTTCCCCTCTCTCAAAGTCTATTCCCATGCCGCTGGGACTTCCTGTAGGCGCGCAGGCTTCTAGGTTGGTCGAGTCGACTCTGCCTACCCAATGACTTCTTATTCATGAACCAAACCTTCAAAAAACCATTAGTCCAATTATCCTTGGCCCGTACAGGCTAGAGTTACGGCAGCTAATAACACGTCGTTTCCTGGCACTCCTTTGAGTCTGCCAGCATAACCTCGAGCGCATCATCCACATCCTCGGCGAGCTCCGACTTCGTCCACCTCCTCGTACTCGTTCTTCACGGTATCGAAGGACCTGGCCAGATAGCGCACACTCGTAGAATCGTGAGCACGTAGCGTGTAACTGGTCCTCGCCCACCATATTGTCCCCGGCACTCAGACTGGCTCGAAGTGCCTCGCGAACCCGACCGGAAATGTATCGGCAACCGGCACTTCCGTTGGTCACGTCTCGACGCTTTTCCCTTCCATCATCTGCTTACACAACGAGACGCTGAGTTCCTCCTGAGAATAGCGTACCAATTTTTTCTCTCCGTTTTATCCCCCCCTCCCCGTCACGACTATCTCGCTCCCTCTCTTTCTGGACCTCTCGTATGTATATATGTTTATTTAAAAAATTTTCCACATCAAGAACTACTAAAAATTTACGCAAGATTATCAGCAGTGTGCTTGAACCAATTTTCTTGAGAGTGAATTTTCTTTTTCATTTTGACACACCCCCTATAATTTTTTTATTATCACTCCCATACACGGTACATTCACCTGCACGTGTATATGTGGCCTATACTGACATTGTGCATACCGTGTGTTTATCAAGCTAACGAGCTTATTAGGAGGCAGAGCCTGTCTCTGGCTCTAATGTATGGGATAGACGTAGCTCGATCATGAATGACTACCTCACGGTCCCCAATGCTCTGACAGTGACACAGTCGACTCTGAGCGAATGGAATTAATCTTTGAAATAAGTAAAACAAGTAAAATCACTAAAATAGCCGACCGTTGGAGTTGGCCGTATTACATCACGTCCAGGGCCACCGAGCGAGCCAGGAGCTGATCTGACTCACAATAACCTACGAGCTTATTGATATAAACGAGCCCAAAGCCTCGTGGCCTCACGCTTAGTCGGTAATACAGATTGATAATAAAACTGTCCGATAGTGGTAGCAAGGGATGGGGCCCTTTTATATAATTAGTATCCACTCTGAATTACATGCTACAATCGATAAAGATCCTTTCGTTATCGCAATTCCGTTCTCTTGCTAATTCAATAGCGACTGAGCTCATAGCTCGTTATATACTTTGACAGATATATGAGTCAGTCCCATGGGCTTTTAACGGAGCCAAGTTCCATGACCGGCTTTGTACTAACCTGATCTAGAGATGTGCGTTGTCTCAAAAGACATCAATACCTGGGTGGGTCTACTGTGCATATATATAAAGGGATGATTTCAGAGCCAGGGTATAATATTGAAGAAAGCTGGGGATGATCGACGTGGACACGCGGAGTTACTTTTCTGTCGGTCTACGTAGGCATGTCGACACGCATGGGGTATATACCCTGTTTGCGGTAACAGTCGTGTGTCAAGTGTATGATAAGCTAGAGAGAGATGGTCTGTGTCGCGTTACACGCAGAAAGGATATGAAGGAGCAAGAGAGAGAGAGAGAGCAGTTTGAAGAATCAGCAACCAGAGAGACCAACAGTCACAGGCCCAACCCAGGCTCGGATGGGTGCGGCCTTCTACTCTGGCTAATGCGTGGGTGTGCCCCTGTGTAATAGTGCCTTAAGTAATTGTTTATTGCCATGCCTAGATTCTCTCTTGGCTCCGCTCCTCGTCCTACCCAGAGTCACTTTGGACCTTCCAACTTGGGTACTTTTATCCCATTGCTGATTGACCCACCTCCACGTGCTGCTCCCTTATACGCATTGGGTCCGGACCTGAGGATGTGATCCGAAACGTTCTCTGAGCTTGCACGGCGGCCAAGTTGATTTACGTACCGATCGTACGTAGTGTCTTTAGAAGTCGATACACTGATAGCAAGTGATATGCACGTGGTGGTTTTCGTAAGGGATGAGGGTAGTTTCCCGGATCGGTAGGGGGTTGAAAGGTAACGCGAATCTTGGCAGTTGGTTGGGAAACGTGAATTAAGGTTGATTTTCAAGCTTTTCCCGAGTACGGGGTAACTTTCGTGTTGCGGGAGGTTAAGCGGCGAGGGTTGAATGTGTGGGGGGGTTGGTCGTAAGGGTGAGTTTGGATATGAGATGGGGGATGCACGACAGTGGGTTTACAGTATATAGACGATTCTTTAGCCTGTCGACGTTTCCGTTTACAAAAGCTTCTAGGGTCGTTCCTTACGAATCATCTATCTCAATGTAGAACAGTTGGAGCGAGGGGGTAGCAGGGGGTGGAAATATATAAGGAGTGAGAGAGAGAGAGAGAGAGAGAGGGTGGTTACACAGTGGCTTCTAACCGAAACCAGCCAATCCAAGAGTGGCGGAGTTTCCTCTATATAGGTACAGTGTAGATACGGCTCTTGGAATCGGACTCCTCGCTGGGGATGGTCGCTGCGGGGTTTTGCTCGCGGGGGGTGGATGCGAGGGTGGCCAAGGCTGTTACCCATGACGCCGGAGAAAAGTCAATTTTCATTTGGGCTTAGGGTGCGCCATCGCACGCTATCATATCCAGGGAATAACGTTTCTCTGTGGCAGCGATTGCCAAGAACCGTTCCCTCTCTCTCTCTCTCTCTCTCCCTCTCTTACCTCTCGTTCTCTACCCCTCAGCTACCATTTCTATAGCGACTACTTTCACCCTTCCGTAACGCAACCCCTCTGGGTCATCCTCGTTTTACGCGAAATTCTCATCTGATTTCTATGTGGCTAACGTTACGTTTCCTGGGGCCTTTTTTTTCTAGCTATTTTTTCGTCCTTTTTCTTTTTTAGGATTGCCATGCTGCTTTCTTTTACTGGTTTTCTTCTTGGTCTCACTTCTGGTAACCCTGGTCTTAGGATTGCCGATAGGACCCGTGCGTGAATATGTGTGTAGGGCATCGCGACGCGTCCTTGAGAGAAGTCAGGAAGCGCAAGAAGAACGCAGAGTTAATGTCGAAACGTTATAGACTCGTCCGTTTGGCACGACGCTGTTAAGATAGCGCAATACGGTTTCCTTTTGATTTTCTATTCTTTTCTCAACAGTCTCCGACTATTCGACGTCTCTTTCTCCTCCCCTGCGCCGCCTCTTCTTCACGACTTTGAACCTCCAAGGGCTTCGCCTCGCCCCCCCCCCCTCCCACCCTCCTTCCCCTCTCCTCACCCAACGACCGATAAGCACTCAAACTTCATTAACCCACCGTCGTGCCGCGTCGTGCCGCGTCGCGACGCCGTATCGCTTCCAATAGCCCGGAGGGACCGAAATCGATAGCAACTTGGACAAATAACCTAATTAATCGAGTTGATTTAATTAAGTCTGTCCGACCCAGCACAAGCACGTTGGGCCACTGGGCTGCGCGCCACCGACACACAGCGAAAACATATAATTCGAGCTCACGCAACTTTGCGTGCTTATGTCTCCGGAATCGTTCTTTAAATCTATCTCTCGCGTTCCTACCTTACCGACCGGTCGCCTCGTCCTCGTTCCGTCGTTTACCTTTTACCCGCACCCGCGCTTCTCCCACGCATTCTTTTTCCTTCCGCCAAGCCCAGTCCTAATGAAAATTGACTTGCGACGTATTCGGGCTCGGCTGCCGGAAACGAGTGGATCAGAAATCCGAAGACCGAAGGTAGGATCTTTTATCAGTGCCATTAGAGGAGACAGACAGACTGAGAATCTGCTATCAGCATCTGCATTAATTCCTCTCTTACTTTTCAAGGACAGGGTTCATCCTTCCGCAGCTTATACCTAACCTACCATCGACTTCCTGTCCCAATGAAAAATCCAGCCCGGCAAAATTAAACGTTTCTCTGCCACACATAGTTGGTCCAGCTGGACAAAGTTTTTGGTAAAAAAAGAAATAAGAAAAAAAAATTCAATATCAACTTCAATCCGAAGGGTTCACCGAGGGTCCAGGAGAAAGTAAAGGTTCAGAGTTCGGATACAGAAGGATGCCGTAGGTGGCACGGAGAGAGTCAGACCTTATGTCGAAGGGTGCAGGAAAAAAGTTCTTGGACAGGAAACTAATCCCTCGGCTCCTCTTGTATTCCGGAAGTTGGGGGAAAAAAAAAGTCTTCCCAATAACCGTTGGACTCTTTGTGATAACTTTGTGTATGCTTGTTTTTCTTTCTCTCTCTTTGTATTTTCATCTTCTACACCGAAATTACGTCACCGCGCTTGACCTATTATTCTTTCGATTGAACTCTCCTCCCTCCCTCCCTCCTACCCCGTATTTCCCCCTTTTCTACCTTCTCCCTCTCTTCTCATCTTCGAAGCCTCTCTATGACGTAAACAATATCATTTGATCTCATCACGTTCCCAGCCACGCTAATACACTCCCATATTTTTCGGACACCCGTTACATATTCCTGTTGCTATTAACAGCGGTGCGCAGTTATGGGGGTTGCAAGGTGTAACGTGGCCGAACCATCTGCTCCCGCACGTGGCCCTGGCACGTGCCGCCAGCTGATAATAACGTATTCCCTTCTTCCGATCCAGAAACTCGGATAGATTTCCATTGTGCAGCGACATGAATGTTTCGTTGGTACGACAATGAATTTTCGAGAAATTCACTGAAAAAAAAAAAAAAAAAGAAAACGTATAGTGCGAACTTGAAGTGTAGTAATTATTCGCCAATATATATACATAGCTATATCGATCGATAAAACGACGAACAGATTTTCTTTTTGTATGATCCAACAAACTCGTTTGAAAATTTCTTTCTAAAGGTTGATCAAAACTTTACGTAAGTCGTGACGTTATAGCATTCAATCCTGTATACGCTATACTGGTTGTTAATGGGAAAAGAAAATGTCAGCTGGTAAGGCCATGGAAGGCAGATGGGCGCCCTTACTGGTGCAGAGCCGTCTTATCTCTCGCTCGATTATTCCTGGGAGAGTCTATGGTATACATATACATATATACATATGTATATATATACTACACTCTCTACACATTTATGTATCATCCCCACCTTCTCCAGAATCGTCATGAACCTTTGACTAATATTTTCTCATCTCGGATCCACTCGACAAGTAAAATTTAAAATACCCATAAAGAGATACCGAGTAACCGAGATGACACCTGTCAATTTTTTTTTTTTTTTTTATTGATTACAAAAGATTCACGAGATAAAATTCAAAGCTCCGCGTGCGTATATATATATACATATATACATACCTATGAGATATTTAATATTCTTCGTATGGCAATGGTCTCTATAGACATAGATATATAGAAGGCAAATGTATATATATATGTGTGTATATATATAGGATAGAAATGGCGATCCTAGCTTGGTTAAATCTCGACGGCAGCTGAATATTCCATGAGTAGGAAATTGGCCCGCAGATTCAGCACGGTTAACGCCGCCATTTTCAATTTCTCTACGTTTGCACCAGGCTCTATCCCCACTTTCCCTCCCTACTTCCCCTCGCTCCGATGCTCTTTAAATTCCCAGAATCCTCATGGCGCACGATCATCCTCTTGACTACGAATCCTTAAGCCCAGCTTTTGAAGAAGAGAAAAAGAAAGGAAAAGAAAAAATATACGAATTTAACTGACCCCCGACCACGGCGCTGCCTAATATCCGTTCGTTCGTCCTTCCGATCTCGCAGCCCGTCACCTGGCTGTTCTCCGTCCTGGCAACAGTGGTAACATTGGTAACGTGAAACGATAGCCACAGCAAAATGGCTGTTTGGACAGGTGACTCCAACAGCTGTACTCCTACTTTCGAGTTGGATGAAAAATTTTTTATTCTTCGTACCGCGAGCCTTCATCTCTTTTTTTTCCAATTGGAACATCACTTTTTTACGCGCCACTGGGTATCGTCAATCCTTGTCTCATCGTCTCCTCTTATTACTTCCATTAACCCAGTTATCGCTAACGGACTATAGGTATCGTACAAACGGTAGTCGTTACCTATGGGGTGATATCTTTATATCTTCTAACTAAAACTATAACCCGTAAGCGCTTCATCATTTCTTAATGACATCTTATATATACCCTGTGTCATTAGTCATTTAGACACGTATTCTTCTTATGGACAGTCGACCTGCCGTTATCGAACGATTGTAATGGTACTTTCGGTAGGTAAGGAGACGCTCTTTCAAGAAATACCGCCATGTAATTATACAGGTACCTTGCTTTAATCTATACTATGTGAATATATATAATATATAGATATACATATATCGTCAGACGCCTCTTTCATAGAGAACTGGCTGGGATGCAAAAAAGGGGCTAGAAGTTACGTCACCGTTATGTCCTCATAACTTGCCGTAACCAGTGTCCCCGTACTAAACTAGAAAAGCCCATAGTAAACTCTGTATGGTGAGTTAAGCGATGAATTTCGTTTTAGATGCCTCGAAAACTACCCCTGACAAGTTGACCTTTTACCTATCCCTCCCCCCCTCGCAGTTCAACGTCGTCCAGGTTGAACGTTTTGTTCGCACACTCAGTCTTTTCTGTATGGAATTTTTTGGCCTGGTTGGGACTATGCTTTAATTTTAAAACGTTCGCCAGTTTCTTTCCATCCCTTAATTTTACCACAGGGACTCGTCTCTCTCTGGTCCATCGACCCACTTTAACTAATATCGCCGCGTGTTCGTTACTTTTCGTTTTTTTTTCTTCTTTTTCTTTTTCTTCTTGACCCTCTCACATTTCCCCTCCGGTCGTTTTCTCCTTGTCGGACCGGGTGGCTGCTCGAAGCCCTAGAAACTTTCGATTAGATTCTTAAAGCCCAAACGCAACGCCGAGGCTTCGCTCGGTCGCCTAAACTAACGTTGATACGAGTCCGTTCTAGGAGGGAACGTGGTCGGGCTTGATTTTGAGGGTGCAGAGGGTGACTTGTTCCGAAGGTCGGCGAGGGGTAGGTGGGTACCAATATAGACGCAATGGCATTACACCCCGTAGCCTTTTCATGCTTAACCCCCGATAAGGGATGATCGTCCTTGACCGGTATTAGAATTTCTAACAGCTTCCATCCCTTAACCCCTGGCTACGACTCGAATATGACATTCTTCGCCCTATTGGAAATAGGGGTTGAAACTCTCTACGGGGAAGTCCCGGTCGTGCTGGTGTCTCAGACGTCGAGTCTGAAGAATCTTCAGGTACTCGTAGGACCTAGAGATTCCAGAGCTGCTGCCTCCCCCCTTTTCCCAGTCTAGGGATATTTGGTATCTCTGGGAAGTCCTGGCGTAGATGGCGCTGATGGTTGTGGTGGTCGTGGTTGCCCCCATAACTTAACTCGAGAGTTTAATAAGGCATCCTCGTACTTCAACCAGGTCGCGACCAAGTGTCAATATGTCTAAGCCGTTGAGTGATATATTTACGGTTGGTACCACTCGGAACATTTCTAGGGACATTTTAGTCGCCCGTCTGGTCACTCGTGAGGCTCAGACGCTTTTTGTTTTGTTTTTTTGCTTCATGTCCTTCCCGCAATTTCTTTCTCGTTGGACCACGTGACGTAGTCTCAGAATTCGTACAATTTCCCTTGTACGAAGGGCTGCCATTCTCGATTGCTAATCTATGCCAGGTCTGTGTATTTAAAGAAAAGATCCCACTGTCAGTTTCATTATCTGTAGCTGATCGATTCTCTCATCCGTCACCGTGACTTATGGGAGTGTCCTGAGAATATTTGCCGGGCGCAAGGGGCAGTTCTCGGGTCAGTAACCAAGATCCCGTTTCCGGAAACAATGCTCTCCCTGTCCCGAGCTTATACAGGGCATTTGAGAAACAAAGCGCTACGACCCGTCAGATTCCAAGTTTCACGGTTACCGGCAGAGGAATTCTCTCTCTATCTCTCTCTCTCTCTCATATGCACTTACGAGGGGAATTTATTATACGTTCAAGGGCTTATAATACCGGCTATAGATTTACTTGGATCGGTACACCTTACCCACGTAACGTTCACGAATCCCACGCGACACATTATGCTCTTCTCTAGTACAGCATAATATATAGCATAATAGCCTATCCTCTTTCTCTCTCTCTCTCTCGCGCTCTCCCCCTCCCTCCCTACCACCCTCCCTGTTTTCAAGCCGAAATAGAATGTGGAGGGGGAACGTGAGAGAGAGAGAGAGAAAAGCATAGACCTACTGCGCTTGACAGCTTATGCAATGTTGGAAACTGATCGAATTCATTGGAGCGTGTAATAATATTTTGCAGGCTCGAGTAAGTTCGTTTACTCGGGGAAACCATGGCGGACGAAAACGGGGCTACATTGATTAACAATGGGGAATTCGCGAATTTAACCACTGGCCGAATGACAATTTTCACTTGACATTCCGAATGCCTTCGTACGGTACGGGACGAGGTCGGTGGCAGGGGGGGGGGAGCGGTCCAGGAGGGATTGACCCTACAATAATAAGGGCTCGGTTGAGCACAGTAGGAATTTACAGGTTTTATGTACTTTCTTTTTCCAACTATGACGTAACGCTCTTTAGCTTCCCTAGGCAGGATATTTAGCCGTAGATGGCGACACTTGTCTCTCCCGTATTTTCTTTAAAGTTTTAATAAGGCGAATACGCAGCGTGGTACGTCGTCTCCTGGCGCAGGACATACGTACCGAGGAAGGACCTTCGGGAACCTTCCGAAGCTTAATACGATCTTGGAACATCCCCTGGAGACTTTCATTAGGGGAATTTACAGGAGAACGCGGAGCGTCACAGGATCCACTGGCTACCACCCCTCCCCGTTCTCCTCTTCCTCCCTCGTCGACAATCCTCCGCACCCTTAAGCTCCCTAAATCACTCCGCGTAAACGGCACCGAATTTATCAGCCCCTTTTCCCTCCTCCTAACACACTTTTCTTACCCCTCTACTATCTTACCCTCGAAAATAAGAAAATTGACAGAATTCATTCGTGAAGCGGGTATTCCTCTCTTTTGGATCGTTTCCGGTGACAGTAGGGATGGAAAGAGGCGAAGGGCGGAGGGAGGGGGTGGTTATGATTTTAAACAAAATTTATTCATCCCTCCAACCTTTTGTTTTTCTTGAGCAACATTGAATTTTGTATGTGGCTTGCAAAACCACCCTTATATATGGCATAGGGACACGCTGACGTTGACTCCCGTGTCATGCGTTTCCTATATTCAGGGTGTTCCGAAAGTCTCGCGTTATCTTCATCCATCTTACTTTTCCACGAGACAATTCGATTCGCCACGCCACTTTGGGATTCACGTGTTTTCAACCCCTACCGAATTTTCTATCCTGTCCTGGTGCCTCTTCTTATTTTCCTCTCGTTCTCTCTCTCTCTCTCTCTCTCTATCTTATCTGAGTCTCGCCATACCTAAGGGATGTTCCTAGTGGTTGTTACGGTCTTCCTTGAACATCCTCACTCACCTCTCGTCAAGCTCACCCGAATATCCCTACGTGGTAGCAGCTTTCTGAAAAGCTGCTTCGTTCCAAGGTTGGCTGACTGACTGACTGGCTGACTCTCTACAGAGCTCCGACTGCGCCTCACGCAGAATATTGAAAATCGATTAGGATATCTACATCTGCCGGATAAATATGTACATGAGAATCTATGTATTCTGTAGATTCCTATGGAGTCTGCAGGTCTCCTATCCTTTCCGACTCTTCCATGACTTCCTTCGTTGCGTTAGGGTACCTATCAACCTTCCCCGGTCCTACCCCTCCATCCCCCACCACCAATGCAGAATTGCTTCTCCGGAAGCTGACGTCTCCTTCCTGCCCCTTCGCATACCTACTTGTACAAGTTCTTCTCAGAGTGTACAGCGATAGGATCCTCGCCGGGGGGTTGCGCGAAGGTTTACCTACATCTGCCTACGGTACACGAGCAACATCAGTAGTCTCCTTGCCCGTGGCTGCTGTAGAAAATTGCACCGACTCGGTCGGTAGATTCGTTTTGGTAGCTCAAGTAGAAAATAAGGGATGAAATGTGGAGGCAGGATCCTTCGTGTGAAAAAAAAATTTTGAATGAGTTTTTAATATTTCTTTTTTTTTTCACTTTTCAGGGGTTCGTAAAGCGAACGAAGTCGCTTCGAGATAAAAGGGGAGGTGGGCTCGTACCTGAGATGGTGTAGTCGTAATAAGCGGGGGTGCCACTCGTGGATGTTGTAAAAGTCAAGGGAGGATCAATGTGCCTGGAGAATAATGGGAAGGAGGGTAGCGCGCTGGTCTCGCAGGTAAGAGGGATGAAGTCGAGGAGGGTTGTTCGTATGTGCATGCTCCGTTAACTTTGCCGACCCCTCCCCTCCGCCCTTTCGAAATCTTCACCCCGCCCCACCCCCAAACGCCAAACAACCCCGTTCCGCCATATACGAGTTACTCGACCGAGAGGATCTTCTCCCAAAATGCACCCTTATATCCATATTATGCTTAGGGAAAGCCCTTACTACCCTCTCTCTCTCTCCCTCTCGTCGTTCCGCCAAGTGCTGCCAACGTTTACGTCCTTAAAATCCTTTCATGGGGCGAACAGACCCTGTGAATTTGTTAACCCCCGAAATGCGTTCTATGCTAATGCGAACGTAACGCCAACCCCTGTGGCTACTCGTAACCTTCTTTTTTTGGGTCATTCTTAATTTTACTACCAACCGTGACCAATTATTCGTGAAATCAAAATTCAGGTACGACGGACACCTGAAATCGATATGGGACGTGTATAAGGGATGTTTTAGAGGTCGCCGAGATTACTGCAGTATACGATCCCACATCCCTCGTAAAGAGGCATAAGGGTGTCTTCCGAGGCGCGACTTCTGGCATTAGGAAAATGTCACTACGGTCATCCCGTGCTCGGCCTGCACGGGGGAGCGGCCGGTTTAATGTCAACGGTTAAATGTCACGCAAACTTTCGTTCGGCTGTTTCAGTTTATTTATTTTTTTTTCTTACCTGCCAAGCAGAACCAGCCTGATGGAAAATTACGGGAGGGGTGAGAGAAAAAAATTATATCGATTTATTCGGACCAAACACAGCCCCGTATCAATTTGACAGGTTTTCACCTAGGGGATGAAAAAAAAAAATTGTCATCCCCCAGCTCACTCGAGGGAATATGAAAATATTTTAAATCAACGACACTGCGACTTTGTATCGATACCCCGTAAAATATATTCGCGAGGCTCGTCCAACCACCCACTTTCTTTCGAAATTACGGAAATCGAAGAAAATACCATCCCCCACGCCTTGCACCCTCTCACGGTACCTACCGATCGACAGACCGCAATAGGATTAGGACTTTGGTCTAGTGCATTTCAACCCCTAAATATCTACCCAGGAATATTCTGTACCGCACGGGACCAGCCAAGATCGCTTCCGGACACATATTCAAATTCAAGTTTCCTCCCCAAGAGCCATACGGTATAGCGATCCCGTGCGGCGCGGTTAACCACATACCAGATACAAATCTCAACCAGTGTCCCTCAAGCCCATAAAGCAGCCATGAATATCCGCCATATTGTCATATGCTCGTTAAATAAAAAAAAAAAGGTGCGCCGACCATATCCAGTCTTATCGAAAACCAAAGAGTTCGTCCTTTCGATAACGAAGAAGGTGCTGCCGCCGCCGAGGCTTTAGATTTCACGAAGTTTGTATACCCTACGCAAGTGCGAGAGAGACAGACCCATAGGCGCCCGCGTGTACAAGACAGAGACAGAGGCTCAACGCAAAGACGGCATTACCAAACTCGGCTTTACACCTACCCCCTTTCCTCCCCTCACTTCGAGGACCCATATTACTCGATCCAAAGTACTCCGAAATTTTGATATCATCTCGATTATACCGACACCGTCCTAAATTCCTCTGCCAATTAAAAGGTCCTTTTCCGGCGTCTGCTTCGTCTCTGGACGTAATCTGTGAAGCGAGCGGAGTCAGAACGCAGCCAAAGACTCGAAAGTTTGCTTATGTTAGGTCCGCAGTCGCCGCCGGGAATAGCTCCAGTAAACATTTGGCGGTCGGTAGCTGTAGCTAGCCTGGATATAACGGGTGTCCGTCCAAACTTTCGTCTATCCCGCGTCATACGAATGAAAATGAAAATTTTCCACGAGACACCACGTCTGCCTTACCGCCGTAGGAAAAATGCACCCGTTCATTTTCCCTATACCACCATAACAGTAAGTAACCCTACCGCTACACGTGTTTGACACGATAACAATCCCAAAATTGTATCGTACGTTATATCCACTTTTATAACCCGCCCCCCACTCTCTCCTAACCTAAAACAGCCGGAGTACCGCTATACGGGTGTTCGCACGTGTATCCCCTATCTAGTGTACCTATATGCATTACCCGTGGCCTATCACTATATATATGCATATACCACGTATCCACTACGCAGAAGCTTCTCGCCCAGAGTTTACCGGATTAAATGCACACAGGAGCGGAAAGCACGATTTCCAAGGGAGACTTCTGGGATTCGCACTGATTGCCCGTCCCGTTCTCCAACCTTCCCTACCGGTGGCGCTACAAGATAAATTGCAAAACTCTTGGTCCACGCTAATATCGCCCTCGTGCTATACGCTCGGAATTCTCCCTTGACTCGGCCTCAACTTTAGAATCATCCCTTGGCGATACTTCCTGTTTACAGTTGGTAACCCCCGTCTCTACGTACCGATACCGTATATGGGATATACCCTGCGGTAATGTCGCTGGACCGGTTGCGCAGTCTTCGTGCGGACGTCATCCTGGTGATTTTGTGACTGAACGTTTTATTCGATACCCTGTTATCGACTGTACGACCGAACTGGGGACTTTGGTGTTCATTGTTCCGTGAAACGTGGGACTAATACGAGGTGCATACGAATTAGCGTGTAACGAGAATACGGTTCTGTGCTCAGTGGGTTGGAGGCTTCGTTTCGGTAGGCTAGGAGGGGAAGACCGGCGTTCCTTTATGTCGAAGGGAACGACGCCGTGCATTTTAATGGGGACTGATCGCGACTGCATTTTATTCGTCTTCGGTTGGCAGGCCTGGGTTCCCGTGTCGTTGGATGAGGTATTTGCTTCTTTCGGGGACCCACTGGTCATGGGTGCTGTAGCTGTTTTCTGATGCGTTTGGATATACGGGTAGTCTTGATGGATGAACTTTTTAAGGGTTGGTCGAGGATCGACAGTAGATGGGGGTCGAATACATTTGCGCTCGATCGGAAGTTCCCTGGTACACGGGCTAGATGGAGGAGGCTGGGGTCGGATGATGGGGCTAGGTTGCTCTGGTCTGTCTAGGTGGTTCAAGGTGGGAAACATGGAAGGGTTGTGAGTGGCGGGCAAGCAGTGCTCGTCTGCGCGAAAAATCGTTTTGTTTGCGACCCCCACGTCTCGCGAGTCCAGAGCCAGGTTGGTAAGGGTGGCTACGTGGGAGCCAGTCGTGCCGCAGCCACCCCTTGACAGTTTCCCTCTTTCCGTACACTCGTGGTCTTTGGTGGTAACTTTTTCGGAAGGGGGGGGTGCGCTACTGTCAAAATGCAAATCTACTCCACGTGGCTTGTTGAATTATTATTATTTTTAACTCCCGTAATGGCCATTCGGTTTTGTAAATCTCATGAAAATTAATTTATTTTAATGCACTCGCTTTTATTCTCCTCTACGCTCCTGGACCAAGCTCCTCGGGGTGAATGGGAGAGAGAATACTTCTCGAGCTGAGAGGAAATTAGCGTTCGATTCAAAAAGTCTCGTCGCTTGGAACATCCCTATAGAATTGAGAAATCGAGTCATTCCTCCGTATCTCAGTCTGCTGGTCCATTCGGGAAAAAATTGAATTTTACTCTTTCGCAGCGTCCTTGCCAAAGATATCGAGATGCTCGGATGAGCGTGAAGCAATTGAGAACACAGAGAGGAAGTCTGGGAGATGTGAAAAGGTTAGTTTTTAGATCCGGCATATATATATATATACATATATATAGACAGAGAGAGAGAAGGATGAACCGGAGGAGGGAAAAGGAGAAGAGCCGAAGATCGGAATTCAGAAAATCCTCGAAGCTTTGAAAAGCCCGTGTGCCGGCGTTATATCGGTAATAAAAGCTCCTCCTGCAATTACGAACGATGCAGACAGCCTTGGGTGGCAGGGAGGGAGAGAAAGGAGATGAAGGAGTCTGTCCAAGAGGCTGTGGATGCAAATCCAGCAATTCCTTAGACAGGTATGCGGAACGTGGTGGTATCCCTTTTTAACAGATCCGGTGCAACTATTGATAATGAAAAAAGTACAGATATAGATGAAACCTATATATACATGCATAAGCTCTAAATACAATTACAAAGACATTAATAAATGCGGGTCCTCGCTATCCGATACTGAGTCGACAATGACAAAGTAACCAAAAAAATCCCTTTAGCAATTTGCACCTTCATCCAATCGTCCTGCGTCTCCGTACTGGGTCCTCTGATCTCATCCCGGATGGGTGTACATACAAGTAGTGCCCAAATACGAAAAAGCACGTGTAATAAAATATAGACGTCCAATGTAGAAAGTGACAGTTAGTCTGCTCTTTCGAAAATTCATCTTCTCGATATCTTCGTTCGCGCAATGTCAGCGAATAGCTTTTTTTTTTGAAATTTCCAAGATTTTTCATGGTTCAAGGAAAAAAAAAAGCGCGTCAAGAACCTCTCACGACTGGGTCCTCAAAATCCCTTAACAAAGAATATATACCTTCCCCTCTTTTCCTCTTCTCCTTTACTTCAGTCTATCCCAGCATCCCTCTTCCTCTCTGTACCTATCCATCGCACCTATCTAGCGGTCTCTCTGGTTCGCTCTTCGTCTCCTCTCTTGGTACTTGTAGAACCACCTCCTTCTGTCTCCTAACCCCCCGCTCCCCCCTCAA
Organism: Calameuta idolon; assembly: GCA_030142285.1. Lineage (NCBI taxonomy): Eukaryota > Metazoa > Arthropoda > Insecta > Hymenoptera > Cephidae > Calameuta > Calameuta idolon. The sequence goes on along the minus strand of JARQSV010000238.1, from coordinate 347,040 downwards.
CTCAACTCGACCCCTCAGCCAGTATCAAACTACCTTAGGATCCTAAGGACTCATGTCTGATCTGAGATGAATAAAAAATGGACATTTAAATTGTAGATAGGTTAGAGCTACGTAGAAGCGAAGCTTCAATTAGGCTCGGTTAGGGATGAAAGTGTGGGAGAGACTCAACTGGTGCAGTTGGGTCTTCGTGACCCAGGTTATATCAGTATACGTACTTTGGAGTGTGATGTATAATGTATGTACATGGTGCTTATTGTATGTTACAGATGAGAGTTAAAGTTTCGAATATTCAAAACGTCTCAGAATCTCATATACGTCAATTAATCTTGATCGGTATAGCAAGATGCTTTTAGTGAAATTTTCACGAAGGAAATTTAGTATTCGATGTAAAAATACCTGTAGATCGTCATCGTCTGTAGAAATGATAACAGCTGATTGTCAAAATTGACTCGTAATTGAGATTCGTATTGTAATTGCTGTGACAATTGACTTTTTTTTTATTGCGCTCGTATCACAACTCTCAGCTGCTGACAGATTGGTTGAGTGCATTTGGAACACCCGGTAGGTGACAGGGAATGACACAAGATATCATGGCACGTGACCATTACTGTCACGCGCCTGCTCAGCCGGAGCGTGTAACCGGAGCGAATCGATGAAATTCGAGCATTCTTTTTATCGCACACCCGTTATACAGGAACAATCAACTCCGGTGTAATGACAGTGGGCATTTTGTATTTTTAATTGAATATTGGCACACGCAAACCCTCTCTCGTTTGATTATCCCTCTGGAGTATCCTTTAAGGTATACCTGTCACGCAATATGTAATTTAAAAAAAAACAGCTTGTTTACAATTGCGTTCTTTTTCTCAGGAGCGATAAAAACTTACTGGCCACAACACTGTATTGTTGAATATCCAGCTTGACGTTTCTCCTCGGTAATTCCTGGCATTTACAGTCGTCTCGATTTTTTTGACGAGTACAATTTCGAAATATTTCGACCGATCCGATTAATATTAAAGTATATAGTGGTTAGTCGGATAGTCTTCGAGCTGTATCTGTACGAAGAGGACACCCGGTAGAGCAACAGAGAATGACATAAGACATCCCCATTCTGACTCGGGCGCCATATGACCATCTCCGTCAGAGGCCTCCCCCGCCGTAACGTAGGAATATCCATAGACATATACTGTGTCTATGGGCATATCGACGAGAGCCGAGGACAGCCGAGTTTAGCCGAACTCCCACGAACGTGGCCCTGCGCGCTCAACCCAAACCCGAGGAGGCATAGTTGCATTTAAACTGCCAACCCGTCGAGATCTACCATCGCTGCTGTTGTCGTCGTCGTCTCCGTCGTCGTCGTCGTCCTTGTCGTCGTCCGTCGTCGTCGTCGTCGCCGTAGCACTAGTAGCAGCAGCAATTTTTAACAATCTAACGCAGTATTACCAAGTACATATTTCTTTCACCGAGGTTCAAACATTTTTATTGTATTAGATGAAGTAAGCCAATTGACAGTTACAGTTAGGTCAATGGCAGCTTAACTACCCGACGAGAGCCTCGGTATTGTTTAGTCTATTATCTATTTGGCAGTGGCTAAGAACTGCAAACGGGATGGCAGACAACGACGACGGCAAACACGTCTCGCGTGACGGATACGGGCAGCAATAAAAATATTGCTAATAAAAAAAGAAAGTTATCCGAGATTTGATTAAACGTTTGTTAAACGCGAGATACCACGATTCGATAATGTTAAAACCTTACGGGAGTTATGCTAAACTGTTGAGTGCTGTTAATCGCGATATACGAGCCTCTGCACCCTTTATTTCCATTTATTCCATCTCCCGTTCTCTCTATTTATCAAGTAGTATCTTACTGTCTATGGTGATTCGTTGAATTCAAAAGGAACGCTGTTGTCTCTGTGGATAAGTTTTTGTATCGGGATTTGAATTTTCCTTTTACACTGCCACTTCCTTTCATCCTTCCTGCCTGTCTGGTACGCGTACTTTATTTCTGACATTTTGCATTCCTGACACAGTTTGAATACGCAATCGTATTCCGCTTGCGTGTTTGGTGTGAATTCGCGAAAAATTATCGATCCCCGACCCGGTGAAAGTAAGTTAACGTTATCGCGGGTAACACGAGGCCAGGCTGAACCGCAGCCGGCACAGGAGGAGCTGTCTGGAAGAGTCCGACGGTCCGAGGATGTGAAACACGGTGTAAAAAAGGGGGTGGTGCGAAAGGGTAGCAAAGGGTAGCTAAAAGAAAAGGGTATTCGAGGGAGGGAATGAAGGATTTCGCCGAACGTTGTGGTAATTTGAAGTTTTTGGTTATCGACCAGTCCGGAATACGTTCGCGGATGGATTTACGGATGTCGTCTGCACTTTTCGAGCTTCATTGGTAATTGACTGGATTTTATTTCTCTTTTTCTTCCTTCCTCCCTCACTCCTTGTTCCTCTTCCTAATTCGCTGGCTCGTCGGGAATCGGCGAACACTTCTCCTCCACGTTGGTGACTGCCGAACGGTGAGTCCTTTTGCACATTTAATCCGACCTACTGGCTCTATTCAGCCGAGGACTTTGAATGGCCCGAATAAAAGCGACACAGATCGAATATGCGACGAGTGGCAATTTGCTCGTTTCGCTGAATTTTCGAAAAGTGCGCGGTGAGGCCGACGGCGTGCGTCGATTTTATTGAAAAATTTGTATGGCTCACTGTGGGCCCTTTTTTTTTCGTCAATTGACGCGGACTGTGGGCCAATCGACGAATCAACTCGCGAATCGTGTCACGCAAATATGTATAAAGGAACGTGGAAATCGCTTGGAAAATTTACGAAGGTGGAAGAGACGAAGGGAAGAGACGAATCTCGAAAGGTTCATTTAATTGAGGCAAAAAACCGCCACTACATCGCCGCATTGTTTCAGGACCTAACAAAGGGCCTGTACAAAAAAAAAAGCCACTGTCAGTTTAACTGACTCACCCTCTATCTCTCGCTCTCTTCCTCGCTCTCTCTCACTCTGACGACCCGGTCAATCGAGCTTCTAATTTATGAACTTTCACACAGAGCGACCTTTCGTCTTTTTATTCTCTCCTCTCTCTCTCTCCCTCTTTCTCTCTCTCTCTCTCTCCCTCCCGCTCCTTGTGCCTCTGGAGTCTTCACGCTGTAAAAATGTACTTTCCCTACTCCGAAGCCAACTTCACTCGACCTCGCTCTCTTCCTCTTTTCGTCTCCTTTGATTTTTTTCTCGTCAGTTTCCATCTTGACTTTTTTCCACGTTCCACGCACAACCGACGCAAGGAACACGCGGAATTCGGGTACAGGGACGGTCCGTGGGGATGTCTGAAAATTCATAGGACGGTTCGCGGAAGAAGGGTCGTTCGGTGGCGACGACGACGATGGCCTCGACTTAGGGTGGCGGGGACGGTCGTGACGAAGGCGCGCGAGAGAAGATTGGCAATTTTCGCAAAATTAAGCGAATTGAATCGAATTATGTCGAGGCTCCGGTGACGTCAGTCGTGTAACTCGCTGAATTGACGAGAAATGCGACTCGCGCTTACATCGATGACTTTAGAAAACTGGTTGAATTTCCGTATGCGATTTTCATCGAAAAGCGAAACCCCCCTTGGCACTTGGCTTCGGACGTTCATCCGAAACTCAAAGACACATCGCAACACCCTCGATTCTCTCATCTTCCGTTTAGCTTGACAACCCATCCGCCATTTTTAATCGAATTCTCCTTTAAGCCTCGTTTCGTTCAAATCGTATCGCCTCCTAGCTTCTCCGCTGGCCGCGCCACATTTCTCAACCGTCTCGGTCGGCGTTCCGGCTGATTAGAAAATTTGAAAATATTCATCTGGAACTTTCTTAGTCCCGTACACTTGCACGTAAATACATACACACGTAAGCTTCGCTACGCGCTGCAATAGATTTATTGAGTCAGCCACTCGGCATGAACATACATACATATATAATGCCACTTGCAAGAAAAGTCGCCGAAGGAATCAAGAAAACAGTACGTAGGCGCGCGCATGCGCGCGAGTCGTAATAATCCACGAACGCGATAACGCTCAATCCGGATACCTCAATGATTACGTAGTATAATGAATGCGCTTGTTGCTTTATTTATTATTTTTTTTTTACCTCGATCCTCCACAAATAGTATACACGTATAAGTTTGTGGAAAGGCGCGCGCGGGGAGAGGTTATGTATGGCGACACTGAGACTATTATTGGACCCCTATTGAATTCATAATGAAAGGCTCTCTGTATATACATATATACACTAACATGGCGGCGGCATCAAAATACACTGATTGAATGGCGGAATCAAACCGTGCGTGAATTATACTTGGACAAGGATTTGAGGGACGATCGCCTTATTTACTTGTGATAATCTCTTTTGTCGGTCCCACGTACAAGGGAATATTCGCGGTTAACCCGCGCGTTATAAATTCTCCCTAATTCTTCTGCATCGATTTCATCGCTTTGTTGCGTATTGATCTTGATTTGACTCCCCCGCCCTCCCCCTCCCCCCCTTATTCCTTTACGTTCAAATCCAGCTCGATTGAACAAAGCCATTCACGGTGTTGTGTCGCGATTTACTGATATTGCCAAGTGACATCAGCCAGTCTAGCTAGTTTCACGTCAGCCACAGACTGAGAGTACAGCAGTACTCATGAGCGGGTTCGTTCTCATTAATCTATTAGGAATTTTTTTTTGACGCGGCGGCTACAACGCCGTAATGATTTTGCCTTATCTTGCGTACAAGTATGTATATATATATATATAAGGAGAGAGTGAAAATTTATAAATATCAGACATAAAAAGTCAATTGACACTTAATACGGAAAGGTCAGCAGTTGAATTGACGAAGGGAAGTCGTGCTCATGGAAATTGCAATACTTGCAGGGGTTGCATTATAACGCGAGGATCCCCCTAAGCGAAAAGATATAGGTCCCCTGTTGACTTGGTAGAAAAGTAAAATAGCGCGAGGACGAGGGGGGATGGGGGAGGGGGAATGGAAGGGATATAAAACTCCAAGAGACTGGACGGGCATGGGCTGCAGGGTGAGATTGTAGAAGGGAGGGGAAAAAGAAGTAGAATAAGTTGAGGACGAAGGTGGCGAGGGCGAGTGAGGGGGGTGGGGCGGTGGCGGGTGGTTTGAAAGGTAGTATGCTAAAGCAAAGTAGACGCCTCGGGAAGTAGGGGGCGTCGGGACGTCGCACGATGAACGTTTTATTACCACGGTTATGCTCGACGGTTGGCGCAATTTTGGTATCTCAATCGAGTCTGTATCTTAAACGAGGCTGCATGAATCTACCTCCCTTATTCTCCGTCTCTCTCTCTCTCTCTCTCTCTCTCTCCCTGTCTTCCCCTGATTTCATCCTTCGCCTCCTTTCTTACTTATCGTTCCATTTCATCCTCACGACCTATAGAGGGGTGGCCCACCCTTCTTTTCTCTTTTCAGCACTTTATCCACGCGTCCAAATTTTTCCCTGTACTTATGTGGACAATTCGCAATTTTCAATGTTTCCGGGTATTTACTTTATCCCTGCGATTGTTGGCAGCCGTGCATTAATTATGGTATTAATGGTAGAAATTCGTTTTTGTAAAATTCAGGACTTTTTTTTTATGTCATTCACGTATTCTTTCCGGTTCGATCTCGGCTGCGGATGCTGATACAAATTGTGCCGCCAGACGGAGCCAGCGTCGCCGTCGTCCGTGTCGAAGCTTTGACGTTAATGAGCTTCTAAATGGTTTCGCCCGTTAGGCCCCTCTAGGTCCAGGCATCCCTTAAGAAGGTCCGCCTCGTCTCCTCGATGACCCACTCGTTCAGGCTACTTAACTTCCGTCGGACGTTAACACGGACTTTGACCGACGCGACGTTATTATACGCGGACCGAAATCCTAGCTGATCGAGATCGTGATTGTGTTGAAACCGTCAGCTTAAAATTCCCTAGCGATTCCCTACGGGGAAACTTGTTTATCTCCGGCTAGACTGTCCATTCGATCTTATTAAACGTGGGTGTAGGTGTCAAGTTGGTTGGATCAGGTCGAAGAGGTCAAACCTTAGCCTGGCTGGAATTGTCCAAGAGGGAATACTGGTATCTAATAGGAAAAGGTATATAGGCATTGAGGTTAGGTTGTTTCGGTGTATCATTCACTATACAGATATAGTCCCAATGTATATTACGGTATAACCTGACATCGCTAAGCTGAACGAGACTATAGTCGTTGCGTGTTGTTGCTTCCTACTCGTGGAATAAGACTAACGAGCAACTCTCATCTCTTCTTGGCACCTATTAACGAGTGAGAGAAGACCGAGCATGTCAACACGAACGGCTCCCAACTCCGCCCAGTGATTCCCCTTCGTCCTTCGTGTTCCTCTCTTCCTCCTCCTCTCTCTCTCTCTCCTCTTTGTAGATTCTCGAACCTCTCTGTCGTCCGACCTACGACCTGTCGAAAAGCATCGTCATCGACGCGACGAAAAGAAAAAGATATAAAAAAAAAGAAAATAGAGAAGAGAAAAACTAAGGAAAGAAAGGAAAAGCTCCTTCCATTAGCCCTGGCTGACGTCTCGACGGCTTTTAATGCTTCGCCGTGTTAACCCCACCGCTTCCCCTCCGCCTCTTGCTTTCCTCTCCCTTGGATTCTTCCTATACTACTCGTTACACTCACCGGGCCTTTCTATCTGCTCAAAATAAAAGCGCCGAGTCTCGTTTTATTTATTTATTTACTTTTTGTTCCTCTAGGAACTTTTAGCCTTGCCCACCTTGAAATATCCTAGGGGGTCTTTCCGACAACTTCGAATCGATTCGAGAGTTCGGGATAGTTGGTAACTCTTCATTATAACAGATACGTCTGCCTACTGTGCACGATCGAACAAGTCTAGGGATATTTTTATTGCCGAGCGAACGCAGCGCTCGAACGTTCGTCCTATGAACTACCATAGTGGGCTGCGCGCAATGTTTACGTCTGGGAAATAATACCTTTGGGATATAATCCTGCTTGTTAGTCGGCGGCAAAGACGGTCGGGGCGGCGTTGGCGACAACAGTAGACGGCTGGTTTTCACGGGACGCTTCAAGGAGTTTGTTATAACCGTCAGTGTTCCGTAGTTTTGGTACAAAGGTGGAGTATAAAGGTGACAGGTGGCCGCTAACGATATGTACACAAAAACAAGCGAGTGAAGGAAAAGGAATATAAGGGATTCAGATTGAGGTACCTTTTCTTTTTTACCCTAGAGACTTTCTTCTTTTTTTTTTCTTCTTCTTTCCCCTCCTCTCATTCTCTCCACGCGAAATTCTTTCGGCTTTGCCGTAAATAGCTACAGGAGCGACGATATCCCTACGTGTAGATTGCGTAGGTCGAAATTATCATGAAAAGAAATAAATTAAAAAAAACCACAAATCCAACCGATCGAATAGCGTCGGATCGAAACCCTGATTAACGATCCTCATGACTAACGCTCGACTAATGCCGTTACCCGCCGTGTGTCAAGTGATTCACGTATTTAACGAACGTAACAAGGAGTTATGTCAGCGCGACTATAGCCACGGACTCCGCCTAACCAACGCACAGTCCCTACATGTATGTATATTCTCGTAGCTGATCAAATCCTCCTCCTTGGCTCTCCTTCTCGCCCTCTTATACCTCTCCTGGATACAGAAGCACCATTGTCTTTCTCGAGAGCCCCTGGAACTTCCTAAGACGTCTATCGCGACCGGCAGCAGCTTCGTTCCCTCCAAGGTCGTCATCCTCGTCATCGACGTCCACGCCCGTCTCTATGAGCGTCCCGACGCTCCCGCTCCGTAAAGGAAAAATATTCTCGTCTACAGTATAAATTACGTTTCAAATGCAACCGTAACCCGCCATTGCCTCTGGAAATGTCCGCCTGAATTACATATACGGAATAATTCAGTGCATACGTACTCGATGTTATTTTTACATGCCTACGGTAGGTAAAATCTAACTTCTCTTGCGATAATCGTTATACCTATATTTATATCTTCGTATGACGATACGTGACGAAGACTCGGGAAAATATGTATGTAGGTCCAGCATGAGACATGGCTGGGACATTACTGGTCGATCTAATGGCTGCTATAAAAATCTAGAATATATATATATATATATATATATGTATATGCTTGTGTAGAACCGATCTCGTCTCTCGCAAACGCCTTGCATTACACTTGGAATTGCGTAATGCGACGCGTGATTCATACGCGGTTTTGTTCGCCGGCGTATACATATAGCTAGAAGACGGAAGAGTCATTCTCATATACGACAGGGGCTCCACTAAGCTGCCACGCATGTTACGTATGTGGTACATGTGTAACAGAAACGTACGCAGGCCAACTTGGATGCTCGTGCAAGGACATACGGGAGACCTGATGTAATTCAACTCGAGTCGGGAAGGATAATGAAAAGTATCTTTTTCGGATAATCAGTGCGGAATATCCATTGTGACGATTGATAATGCTTCGGCGTCATGACGCGTGTAGTACGTGCGGACGGTTGGTACAGGAAGTTCAAGATGACTGGATGCTGTACTGGTTATTTATTTATTTATTTTTTTTTTTCAAAGTTTACACGCTTAAGCCAGGCCCAGTGCATACGGCGAGGATCACCTGTTGGCGACAGGTGATACTCGACAGGAGTAGTCACGGCCCGGTAGACACCAGCCGCAGGAACCGGAAGTAGAGAACGAACGAACGAAACGTTTTCGGTGGCGAAGCGTCAACGGTGGAAAAAAAAAGTTGCGTCATTTTCCAGAACTAAGACGGTTGATTATTTTTGGTTTACTGATATTGGTTTAAAAAACAATATATATATATATATATTTGAAATCCCCTTGGACCATATCCGGTTTCACTGGACTTCCGTTACTCTCTTACTGGATACGTACGATTACGACGTTCGTTACGCCCTTGCTTTAATCTGCTTGGTGTAGTGATTTTTTTTTTTCCTTTCATAATTCACTGCGTTCTCCGCAGCGCGACCGTTGTTAACCTAACTACCGGTAACTCTACTGCAACGACACCAGGACCCAAGGTACTTTTTTCTAATTATTCTAAATCACCTCGTTAGCCGAGTCCGTCGTCCCTGGAAAACGTTCTCTCTGTAAAGACTCTGTCACGATGTTGTCACTGGGAGTGGATTCGCATATGACGTACTAGAGAGAGAGAGAGAGAAAGAGAGAGAGCGAGGAGGAGAGGGCCGAGCGAGGGAGGGAGACAACAAGAGAAACAGAAAGATAGGATCGATGATTGCGGTCACGTCGTACCGTGTGAGACCAGAAATTGTTTTTCCAGATTCTCAATGATTCCTTTGTCCTAACGGGTTGATGGGTTCCCTTTGTTGTGGGGAGGCTTTTCCAGCTTTTCCAACTTTTTTTTTTCTTCTTTTTTTTAAGCTTTTCCATTGCCTTATGCCTTACCGTGCTCTTCGTACGGCAACTATAGTCAATGCTACTATATATGTATATATATATATATATGGGAAATACTTTTCTCTCTTGAATTCTTCGTCTCTGTACTAGGTGCGACCATATTGTTACTACTCTCTCTCTCTCTCTCTCACTCATTTCCTCCCACACGTTCTCCGTTACACGGGTAGACCTTGAAGAACTTCAACTCGAGGACGGTTTACCCCGTAGCGCGTGACGTCATAAAGTGTATTTATGCGTCGTACAGCCTGTACCGGGTTACCGGCTGTGATAGACTCGCTCTCTCTCTCTCGCTCTATCTGTCTCATATTTTCTCTCTCTGTCTATTCTCTATCTGCTCTCTCGATACTTTCTTTCAAAATTTTCACCACGTGCGTTCGATTCTTCTCGATTCCCTTGAACCTTCGTATCTCGAATGCGACTTTCAACCAACTTCGCACAACACGTAAGAGCCGACGGATAAGAAACGATCCTTCCAAGTACTGCTGTCAATTAATGCCTTATCACACTGAAAACGGGAAGGCCGGGTATCGCTCCTCAGCGTATCACTAGCACGCAAGGTTACGCACTTTACGCACTCTGCGCACTGTGGTTTATCGTGTATACGGGATGCACTTCCTCTTCTTGTTCCTATTGGCTTTATGACCTCATAGATGACCAACTGACAAGTATACAGGATACAATTCGTATTTCGTATCGGCGTCCGCGCACACGTTTATCCAATTGCATTAAGGGGATCGGTACGCGGTGGTATTTCCAAATCCTGTAAAATCTAATACCCGTTCGTCGACTCTCCTACGTTTGGTATTGATTTATTCTATTCTACCAACCATCTTTTTTTGTGTTTTTTTTCTCTCTTTGTTCATGGCTTCCGTTCATTCTTACAGATATTTTTTTAACCCTTTCGTAGTCAGGACTATGAGATCCATCGGTTTTGAGGGGTGAACCGTTTTGTTCCCCCTCTTTATTTTTTTTTTTTTTTCGAAAATATAACAATGACCCTCCCGCACCTCGAATAGGAAGTATACGTAAAACAGGCGACAAACGGTTTGTGCATCGAGCGAGAAGGGGGGGGGGGGTGGTATTTTAATTGGATTTTAAACCATCCCCCCCGGTTATCACAATTGGAAATGAACGCTACAGCATCCATCGACATTGCTCGAGCCGCTTACGTTCGCCACCGCGATGGGATTTACTTTTTTTTTTTATTTTTTCATATGCCAACCCCCCTCCTCACTCTTTTCGTTTCTTTCACTAAAAATCCCCTGGATCCTATGTCAATGCTCGCTAACTCTCCGAACGTGCCAATGTATATGTTCAAAAATAAAAAAAAAATTTATTTCCAAAAAACGTCAAATCTCTCAGTTCACGCTTGCCAATGCTCTTTCGAAAGCTTCCTCGGTCTTCGTATTTCGTGGCTTTAATGTACACTCTGACTTTTCCCCCCCCTCTTCCCCCTCTCTCCCCCGTCTCACCTTGAACGCTTCGACCCCGGCTCTAATTTTAGGGGATGACTTGTACGCCCGGCACCGTAAGGAATTTGCGCGCAGTAGAGCGAACGTGCCTCGTGAAAATTCATGGAGTCCGTGCAGTAGATATATGACATACGAGCCGCGCATATGGGGAGCGTTAAAATGTTTAAGATGGCCAAGCCAAGCGGCCCTGCCAAGTGTTACGCAATACCTCGAACCGACTGCCGTCGACATTATGATGTCACGGGTTTCATTCTCACGCCCACGGGTATAACTGTGTATTCCACGGTACGGCTGCTGCTTTTATATACGCGGACCCAAGACTCTTTTACTTCTTTCGACATGGCTATTGGCTTCAGCTCTTAATTCTCTATGCATTTGTACTTCGTTCATTGGCTCTTTTATTATTTTATCCGATCCCATCATTTCAGTGTGGAAAACTGTGGTAAACATCCTGAAACCCCTTGGTGCGAACTCACTTTGACAGACCACATGTGTTGTACGCACGTGGGCCATTGAAGCGAGGGGAAAAAAAAGATGGCGCCGATCGTGGGGAGGGGAGGAAATTTTACTTGGTAAATGTATATATATATATATATAACAGAGTATACATACGTAACGGAAGTATATCAGATGTACAGTGCATCTGGGAATAGTATCGAACGGGTACTGGATACAGCATAGGCAGTAAGAAGAAAAGCATGAAAATGGGTTACCGACTAATCTTCCGATAACATATACGTAGGCTAACCCTATACATAAATTGAAGCTCTCGTGAGAGCGTCTATGGGATAATTCATGGGCCATGTGTATCGAACGTGTGGTATTATTATTGTTGCTTTTTTTTTCTTCCTTCGAATCCAGGTGGCGCGCCATTAAATGCATCTTTGCTTAATACGAGATGGCAATAAAGTCGCAAGGCGGGACGCTCGTTTCGTATGAATTTAACGTGAAGACCGGGGACGGTATGGGAAATACATGTGGGGTGACACGTGTGCGATATTTTTGACATTGGTTTGATTCTTTTTTTTTCTTTTTTATTCATCTTACGAAGGTATCAGCGAACGGAAGCGAAAGAGTGAAGTAAAAATGGCAGAGGAAAAAAAAAGAATGGCGTCGCGTATCGAACGTTTGGATCAGGTTTTTTTTTTAATTTCGACATTGACGACATCGACGTCGGGTAACCCAGTTAACTTTGGGACTTGATAAACTTACGCTTTCAGCAAAGCATTAAAGCGGACGGGAGCTTATTTTTAGCTGCTTACGGCGGTTCGCGAAGACTCGTTTCTGCCCACTCACCATAAGTCTACTTAGGCTTGTTAGAAATGGTAAAGGAAAAATTTTCTTTCTCTCTCGTTCTCTCTGAACGCGTAATAACTCCTCTCATTTCGTGAACTTTGCACTCGTAAGCTTCTTGCTCACCGCAGATACGGTCCCTCCTTATCAGTCCTACCAATTGACCTGAGCATTGCGTAAATTTTTTTTTATCTTTTCAACGAGAATCCAGCAGTTACAAAATACCTGAAGCGAAGTTTCGAGGAATCTCTTTTACGTTATCTTTATATGCGTATATATATATATACATACATACACGTATATGCCACATAGTTATCTACCCAAGCGGCGCTATAAGCACGTGGTGTATTTTTTAAGTCCTGTAAGTTGGCAGGCTGGTACAGGGGGTGAGAGTGGGTGGGTTGACTGTGGTTGTTTACTCGGAAATGTTCCAAGCTCCCAGGCAACCCCAATTCCGTGGGGGGTGGGAGGGAGGAAGGGGCGGGAGGGGGGGGGGGAATGCCTCCGAGGAAATTGACTCTAGCTCGGACAAACATTTTATATTATAGGGTTACTTTGTCAACATCCACGCCATCATCCCAACGAGAATGCCAGTCAGTGGTTCTCTGGTGTTACGCAAGGGTCTCACCGATCCTCCCGGTGGTACGTAGGGTGGTGTACATACACAGGGTGGTACACAAGTCCAGAGCTCTGGTCTAGCTGTCGGAGTGAGTGGAGGAAACGAAGGAAGCGAAAGTAGTGGGAGTCGGAGTGGCTGTGGACAACGTTAAGGGTGAACGGAACTGGTTGGAGAGTGGTAAGGATTGATCGAACCCTTGTCAGTATTCTTGAGGTCCCTTTGCGGTGGCTGCTGGGTAGTCTCGCGATTTCCTTCGTGAAGGGACGAGATAATCGTCGAGGACAATAAGTTCGCGAGGCTGGAGGAGCCATCTCGAAGATGCTGAGAGTTCCGGCTGAAGTACCTGCCCTGAGGGAGGGGCAGGACGGGGGCGATGATGATAGGTGAAAGATAGTCAGTGGGAATAGATGGAGGAAATAAAAAAAAAAGGAGGATCCTAAAGAGAAAAATTTTTTCCGTACCTATCTCTGTGGGGAAAAAAAAAAGAAAATCGCGAGATGAAAATTCTTATAATGCCTTTGGCGTCCTTGAGATTCCTGGAAAATGAATTATTTTTCTCTACTTATATATAGATATATATTTTTGTTCTTTTTCACCATCCATCTAGGTTTCTTCCGTTAACTCTTCTTCCCCGCCAACCTTTCTTGGCCACTCGTTGATCCCCCCCCCCCCCCCCCTTCCTTTTTACCCGCTCCAGGCACTAACAAGAAGCTATTCTTCGCCTCGCACCAGACAGACGCACTCTTTGCTCTCCCTTCTGGCGAACGAAAATCCACCCTCAAAAGCAACCCCTACAGTATGGCTTCCACGCAGTCGGCCAGACTTGAAGGAAAAAAAGAAAATTGTTCTAAATCCCCTTCGTGCGTTTCTCCGAATTTCTTGATCGTGCCTACTTATCGTGTTGCGTAACCCTCCTTCCACGTAGCGTCGCTCCTCCTTGTCTTTGCTCTGTGAGAATAATGAGAACGCTCCCCCTCTTTCCCGGCCGTCCTCTCGTGAGGACTCCCCGGGGATCAGTGGAAATGACTCCAGTAGAAGTAGCCTGTAAGCCGTTCGGCGACTCTGCGTGCATCGGACGTCTAAGCTTGCACGCGGTCTGGCTAAAGACACTCGGCGTCTACGGTTATGGCGAAGACGTCTGAAATTACAGAGAGAGCCTTCGGTAGGTACAGCCGTGCAGAGCTCTGGGTTGGGGCTTGAGGTAGCTTGGAACACGTGCAAGGAGAGCGAGCGAGAGAGAAAACGGAAGAAGGGGAGAGAGGACTCGTGACAATGGCCGCTATCGAATTTCCGGCTCGATTTAAGCTCCTACGTCGACGAGGCTTTTCTACCGTTTAGCAAGATCGATCAGTCACGTGGAAAGCGAGTGCGAAGATACGAGAGAGAGAGAGAGAGAGAGAGGAGAAGAATGGATCGCGAGGCAAATGAATGAACGTCGGACGGAGAAAGAGAAGGATAGATAATATTATGCTGTACGGGACGTCGGAGCAAAAGATAATAAACACGTCGTACGTCCTCTTCGTCTGGCAGGAACGAAGCAGCGTGAAATAACACGTGCCAGAACGTTGGAAGGATAAAGAGCGAGAGAGAACCAGAGCCACTGTAAAGAGTCCTACCAAGAAAATCCAGCATGGCAGGAAGTTGACCCAACTTCCGGTTCTAATGTATTTCCGGAGTCGCATGGCGAACGGCCCGTTACAGCTATCAAATCGCATGAGTCTGTGGTTTCGTTCCACGGCTCCTCGAGTGAGCTAACCTCCGCTTCTTTCTCAATGGCCTGCACAGCGGGAAATGACGGGGTTTTTTTTTTCGGGGAATTTTTTTTATTTTTTTTTTTAATACACCAAGTTTCCTCCTTTTTCCATCCCCTCTTTCGAACCTTTTTCACGGCGTTTCGCAACTTCCCCTACTCGAGGATGACAGTGCCGTTTGACAGCCGTCCGACCGGCCGTGGGCTCTGGATCCTTATTCTACCTTCTGGTTAGTCGTCTATGGTTTATAACCTCCATGGCAATTTTGATCGTTTCGCCGTGGTACGTGAAAATTATTTTTAATTTTGATATTAGATTTTTTTTTTTGAAAATAACAGCTGATTCTGGGGACGCAAGCAAATACGTCGACTGTGTCTTGTCGGTCAGAAGTAAGAAGCGTCCGTCCCTCCCCTTAGCTCCCCGTAAACAAAGACTCCGGCTGTGCTCTAAGCCGTAGGAGTTTCTATGGCGCGAAACGTGTTTACGTTACGGTCCTGTCTAGAGCCGATAGTTACGGTGCAGGGCCGCAGAGTGTAGACGACGAGAGAGAAGGGAGTAGGAATAAAAGGGAAAGGAGCGAGAGGGCACGATCGTATAGATCGTACAAAAAGTCTCGATTCCCACGAGCCCGGAGGACTACGGGGACTACGATGAAAACCTCTCAGCACGGGACGAGTACGGGAGACCGCGGACAATGTTGAGCGGAGCAACATCCTCGAGAACTTTCAGATGAGACCACGAGGCTGGAGGATTTATTCAGGAGGTGTAGTCGCCGAACATTGAGAGGCTTCCGGATGTCCACGGGGCAAATGCCTTAGCCTCGATCGCTCGACGATATTCGGGGATTCGGGATTTTATAGGTTTTTTATGAGTTGCGCGAGTGCGAGAGAGACGGCCTTATGGGCGCTCGCGTTAGCGAGACAAGGACAGACCTATGGCTGGTTGCTAATAAGAATCGTGAGTGGGATAACCCTTTGATGAATTAGCCATACTTTTATGGCTTCCACGCAGGAAACTGATTCCTGCGGGACGACAGTCTGACGGGCCGGTGAGAGGCACCTCAGGGACACCCTGTATATAGATTTTTTGTTATCGTAACAGCCACAGGAAGCGTATCATGGAGATTTAATGGAAAATTTGATTTTTTCAATTTGACAGCATTTTTTCGAGATCCTCGAGCCACTTATGGTTTTATGACGGCGCGCACGTGATATTTTCATTCCTTTCGACGTAGTTCGTACAGTCGTGTCGTGAAATAAAAAAAGGGAAAGAAAAAAAAAAGCTTGAACAGTCTTTTCGATCGGATTTTTATTTTATTATGTAGTCATAAACTTACAATAGTTTTTTTTTTTACAATAATTTTAGCCGCTCTACACGGAGTTTTCCCCTGTCACGTGGGCCAATCGAGCGTCGTAAAACTTTGAAATCGTAATACGCCACGTGTGTGAGTCTTGCCTGCTTTACATATATATGTATGTATGACTACGAGTTTGAACGGCTATGACTTCGACTGTTTCGAACTTCCGGTTATCAATGTCTCAAATCTCCGACGTCCTTAGGAACGTCCCCGCGATGTCCAGGAAGTAATTCGATCGCTGTTACCCGTCATTCCTATCTGTACCAACTTCCACCCTTATGCCTTCGATCGGGTAAAACCTTAGTTACAGCCAAGTCACTTCCTGGCAACCGAATCAAAATCTTCGAGCAGCTTCAATCTCTTAGAACTTCATACTGCGTTTCTCGTTAATCTTAGCCGAACCTCCGCTTCCGATCGATCGAACTTTCCCACGGCACGCGAAGATCCGTCTGCGAGATGAACTCGCACTCGAAGTCGAACGATCGACGATCCGACACACTCTTTTTCCATAGATCTCTTCTCGATCGATCTAATAACCACCAGATCTCCCCTTCCCTACCGCTCCGTCTTCTTTCATCTCTCGCCAGACCTTCCCGCCTTTCCTCCGATTCATCCCAAGAAGTCAATTCGGCTGAACGCGACTTCCGCTCTTGCGTCTGTACCTTCTTTTTTTTTTTAAACGTTTCTCGGATTCACTTGCCTGCTCGTTTCTTTTGGCTCCTCCTCTCTTATCATCCGCCGGAAGCTTGGCCCTCGAATCTGATCGGCCGTTTCAGCATCTAGAGCCTTGCTCTGTTCTTCGCGTACACCTGGTATATCCCGACAGTCCTGAACTCATAATTCCTGAATTTATTAGAAATCCTGCGGCGACCTAAGAGCCGATTGAACCTGATCTTAATGCAGTTGGCGTGTTCAGTTGTGTAAAAAGAAAAAACCTAAGGGAATAATAAATGCTCGTGATTGTTGGGCGAAGCCAAAGTGGCGAAATGGACTGGTGGGGGCGAGAGGGGAAGCCTCAAGTCGATTAAACGACGTTTCAAAGGAACAGTCTTGGCATTCATCGTTCACTGGATATTGCTCGAAATATAGAGAAATGCCGGGCGAAAGTCGAAAAGCTCTCTGGGAAAGTCTTTTTCTATGCCCCGTACGCCTTTTCACAGCGAGAGGGGGGGAGGGGGGAGGGGGGAGGGAGTAGATCTACTTGAAATTGGGAAATAGGTAGAGCGATCCGAATCGATAACCCCCCCCCCCCACACCCTTCCAGAAGTTTCCCGACGCTCGGAAAATTTCTGTGTGTACGAGAGAGACAGCGAGGTATAAATAAATAAATGGAGCGAGAGAGAGAGGGGGGTGATACGCGCGATGGGAGAGGCGGGGGTGTTGCATATACATAGCTAGAAAGAAATATCTGTTCCATATACACCCGGTGGCTTATTCGGAGCCACAGGTTATTTATTGGGATATTTGGCATCGGCAGTGCATTTATGCCTGAACGCTATGCCCTGCAACTTCCTCCTTTTTGCCACCACGTGTATATATGAATCCCTTGGTGAGCTCTACGGCCACCCCCTTCGTAAACCTCCCTTAACCTAGCAGCACCACAGCCTATGCCGTGTAAACCTTACCAGAGGATGGCCGGATATTCACGAGGCACAAATAACGCGTAGCTTACACCAAATGCCAGACTGTGACAATATATACAGGGCGTACCGGATTATCAAGCTAGTACTCGATAAAATTTTCCACACGGTATATAGTAGCGTGCGTGTATTTCTTGAACATTCATTTTTTTTATAATCAATCAATTATCATTGTACTACAACTCCTTTTATTCTCTTTTTCAGCCAGTCAGCCAGACCATCCAGATCGCATTCTCATTGGATCCTAGTCTTAATTCCGGTGAGTGACGTAAATAAAAGCCATTCGTAGTATAATTTTTTAGATCTACGACTCGCGTAACTTCGAGTACTTGAAAATTTTTTTTTTTTTCGAAAATTCACGAAATATTTCGAAATCCTTCGTTAACCGTGCATCCGAGCGCTCTTGTTCGCGTATTGACCA
This sequence comes from Calameuta idolon, assembly GCA_030142285.1. Lineage (NCBI taxonomy): Eukaryota > Metazoa > Arthropoda > Insecta > Hymenoptera > Cephidae > Calameuta > Calameuta idolon. The sequence goes on along the minus strand of JARQSV010000238.1, from coordinate 329,042 downwards.
TTGGAGGCGCCACCGGCGCGAATTTACCCACAAGACACTACGTCACGAAGCTCCTGTCTCTCGGCGTCATCTTATTTCTCATAATTCACTCGTAGAAAGCAACATCCCGCTACACTCCCGCGTGTCTAGTATCAATCCACACCAAGAGCGTATCAGTAGTGTACGCAGGGTGAACACCTTTCGAACCAGCGCGAACCTTCTATATACATATATACAGCTATATAGATCGTAGGAGTCCGACGTAAGAAGGAACCTATACGCACTTAGCTACGTACAATTCCAACGTATAAATCTCGACCAGTTGGCCTACTCCCGCGCGACTCGCTCTAGGACCTCGGTTCTCAACCGGTTTACCGTACTGGACGATAAAAGATAAGCCTGGCGCTTCTACAATAATAGACGAGTAAACCGGTGCTGAGAAACCGGACATGTACCAGGTGATCCAAGCTTGGTTTATTTAAGAAAAAAAAATGCCTCGTTTATTCTCAGTTCATATAATATATGATATATATGTATTTTATATTGAAATAACATTAACTCTTGACCTTTTTAAAATCTTTACTATATTCACTTATGCCGCATTTGCCTGACAGCCAACTATCAATCGGCACGGAGCAATGCTGGGCTGCATATAGGGTGTCTTATTACGAATGAGGACCTCTGCTCATCCTATCTTTGATCAGCTTGCGAGAACAGTTTGATGTCGTAGCGTGCATATATATGTTTATATAATGTATATATGTATACATATATGATATAACGTATATTATATGTATTATACCATGTGTGGGTTATGTGTGTATGTATATGTGGAGATAGACTCGGTCAGAAAGCCAGCATAGAGGACACGGAACGCGGTAAACGAACAAACAGGCGACCCGGTAGAAAATTAGTTCTGAATATAAATAGATGCCCGGGTTTTAATACCGGCGATTCGGAGGTTAAGGTTTGGGCTCGGTGGGGTCGCAATTAAAATAATTTTCAGGGCGCGCGTATCTTCCGGCCAGTTTTACGTTGGCAACGCTTTCCAGCGCTACACCCGTTGTCCGCTGCGCGCTTGGCTTTCTGGGAATTAAACGAAAGTAGCAGCCAGGCTACGGGGATCTGCTATTTTTCTTTTTTTTTCTTTATTTTTTTTTGTTACTCATCTTGCGCTCGAGGGCTTCCACCTTCTGGCTTCTCTCGCTGTTGGATTTTCCTTGCGCGAGTGTCAGTTTCCTCTTTCACGACGCCCGGTTAAACGTGCTCGACGAGCGTCAAGACGCTGGCGTCTCGGCGGTCGCTATCGAATTTCTAGCAGACCTACCTTCAGCCTTCTGATCCACTAATTCGCAAAATTCTGACCACTTCGTCACTGATGGTTGCAATGATTTGGATTCTTGGTATTATGCAATTTTGAAATTTTCGTCTAATTAACTTTTTTTTTAAAATGTAAATTCCACTTTTTTTTTAATTAAAAAATTTAATCTCTTCCTATCGTCTCTCTAATCTTATCGGTGCTGGAGGCTCTTTGTCGGACGACCAATGCACGATTCTGGGTCTAATGATCCGGCAGTGTCCACGAAGGTCAGCAGCGGCACCCACTTGTCAGGGCGCTGCGGTCATAGTACTACTAGAAGAAGTGACAACTCAGTCGGTCTAAGGGGGGGGGACGAGATGGCGGGGGAAGGAAATAAAAAGAGAAGCGACGAGACCAGAGCCAAGAAGAAGACGAGAAAGAAAAAGAGAAATCCTCGACTCTGCGAACAGAGAAGAGAACAAAGAGACAGCTGGGTTCTATTCAGCGGACAGAGAACTTATTAGCGCCGAGGTCCCATTGCGGCTTGGATCTTTTTTCCTTCTTTCTCCTTATCTCACTTTTCTTGGCTATGTTTCCCTCTCTCTCTCTCTCTCTCTTTCTCTCTTCCTCTCCTTGCGCTCCCTCCTAAAATCCCCCTACCTCGCTCTCTCCCTTTGATCCTCACGGCTATTGCAGCTCTCCTCGTCTTTTACGCTTCCTACCTTTCTGCCTTGGCGCCAGGGATGACCCCCCATTCATTCGGCACCCTGATTTTCACGTGATTCACCGAGATTAGGCTACTCCTTGCGGTTCCTCGCTTTTCTCCGAGGTTCGCCGAGCTCGTTCGCCAATTTTCGCTCGAATTACCTCTCTCGTCGCAGAGTTAAGGACTTTGGCCATGCGAAATTCACCGTACGTACTTACGGCTGTGTTACCAGCGATATATATATATATATATATATATACACACACGCACGCACACACACTCTGTAGCAAGAGAAAGGGCTCGACACGGCTTATAACGCACGGGTATCTTGGAACGTCAAAATATTTAAACTCCCATAAAGAATCCTTAGGCTTTGAATTATTTTCGCGCCGGTATACCGGTACGGCTGTTGCTACCGATTCGTTTTTATTTTTCATGTAAAGAAAAAAGAAAACGTTGTTATCTTAACGCTAAATCTTTTTACTCCGGCTACATTTTTTCTTTACTCGCCGCTCCAAAATAATCGGAACTTTTCGTAAAAACCAACTAAAACCTCTCGCTTCCCACGTTTATTACGTTAACGCAAGTCAAATGCTCTTTGTACGTTTTATGGTGGCGATCGTTAGGTTATTTACTGTCCATGGTGGAGGTCTGGTAACATATAGGTGGTCCCCGTGGACGTGGTAAGCGGAAGCGTGACCCACTTCTCGCGGAGCGCACAAAGAAGTCTTCTTCTTGCAGCGGGATTACAAAGAAACCCGAAGTCTTTAATAGAGATCAAAAAACACCAAAATCACTGAGATTTATTAATCCATTTTGTTTTTCTTTTTTTTTTCTCAACCCGCACGTAACCGGAAGTAGTACAGTTCACGACAGCCTATGATAATTTAGTTCCCCTTACTATACATATATATATATATTTCTCTCCCACTCAAAAAAGCTTATACGAATCTGTCTCACTCGCACTCGCATCCAGTATACGTACCAGCAGTCTCAAAATTCATCACTTCCCATAAGTCGCTCGTGACCGTATCACCCCTCTGTGTATTACAAGGGGTCAACAATTGCACCAAATAAACATTTTAATCATAGTTCAACCACGTTAAGTCAATAGCAACACTCTCCGGACAATCAACTCGATAGCCGAAGCGTGCCGGTCCTTCACATGTCCTCCGTAAGCGAGAATAATCTTGAGATGTTTATCGTCGCGTGTAATTCACAGCGATAGATCGTAGGTAGAAAGGGGGGAGAGGGGGGGGGGGGGTGAGGAGTCGTGGCCGAGGAAGGAAGTAATAAAAAAAAATTAATTAAATTAACTTAAAAGCCACACGACCCATACAACCACGCCCAATAGTGACACGCGATTTTACCACGTGTCTGGCCCCCCTCCCTCCCCCCTCCCATCCGTACACAAGATCCCATACGCTATCTCATTAAAGGCAATTACATTCCTCCCCAATGATTCCCTCACGGATTTTTAAGAGACCCCCCCTTCTCCCCCCTACCCACAGAATAACCGTCTTTATGTGATACGTGGGGGGGGAGGGGAAGTGGGGGAAGTTCATCCCGGGCGACTCTTCTTGGCCAGCTCTCAGAGACCATCGAACAAAGAGACGTACAGCATATGGCCCAAGGGGGTCATAGGTCATCTCGAACGAATTTCAGCAATGCCAAGTATTTAAATTGATTCTCTGAAGTGTACGGCTTTTCCCCTATCACCCCCCCCCCCCCCTCCCTCTTATCCCCCTCACCACACGTCATTCCTGATCCTGGCTCATCTCCCGCTACCAAAGATCTTTACTGGATGCTCGCACCCCCCCCCCCCCTCCCCCTCCACGCGCTCCCCTCGGGATATTTTTTTCTCTCCCACTCGGCCGGCCCTAACGCACCGGTCGTATTTACTTCCGGTCATCCGAGTCAGTACGCGGTTCACGTACCGCCGAGCCCGAAGTGACCTGGGGACCTACCAATGGCGACCATAGTGTTCAAGGGACGCGGATGAGACCAGCGCATGACGGTACCAAGGTATAAGGACATTTAGGGGACGAGCCAGAATGCCCGATGAACGTGCTGAACGGAGAGCAGGAAGAGAGAGAGTGAGAGAGAGAGGGGGGGGGATAGAGAGAAAGAGAGAAAGAGGAGGACTTACGGATGGATGGAGGAAAAGAGGGAGTCCAAGGGGCTATAGTCGTGCAATGATCTTGGGGTCATGCTCCGGTCACTGACATCCACGCTTAGAGTGCTGCTACGCTCTCTTCTCCTGGACACCAACTTTGCCCTCTGCCTCCTTTCTGCCTTCCATTTGCCCAGCTACAACTTCTTCTTTCACCTTCTTCGCCTACCGAGTACGAATCAGCCTTGTGTGTATATATATGTACATTCATATTATACATACCTCGTGCATGTGTGCGTGCTTGTATATATATACAGTCTGTCAAGTATATATTTATAAGAGCGTATGCGGTACCGTGTACTTAGTCGCCATCTTAAATAGTCATTCCGTCCATAAGTTTTCGAGAACCTTCGAAAATTCCTGATTTTCACACTGCTATCGCGATAGGGTATTTGCCGTTGGGAAATCCCCGTACACTTGGAACGGCGACGCAGGTTTATTCGTTTTACAGCCAATGGGAAAGACTTCCGGTGGATGTATGGATATTCATGCAAGACCTGATATGCAAAGCGTCATAATCGGCTTAGGGACTTCCGCGAGACGACTTTTGTCGAGACTCAATGCTTCTTATTCTCAATTCCTTTCAGGTCTCTTTTACATTCATATATGTATACATACCTGCTGCTATACACATACCTTTGAGATCTTTGTGTGTAATACATATATATATATATATGCGTAATCTGACTTTGGAATATGCGTGACTTAGATATTTCTGGGTATATATAATATATATATATATATATACAGCCGTGTTGTCGTAACGATAAGAAGTCGCCACGCGGAATTCCGTCGAGCCGCGTTTTCCCATTGTTTGACTCAGCTTGGATAATCTAATCCAAGTACAGCGGTGCGAGACGCCTCTTTGGAGTGTTTGAGGAGAAGTCGTGAGGAAACGTGAAAGAAGGAGAAAGAGGGAGAGAGGAGTCTAATAGCGGTGGTCGTGCGACGGAAAAGGACGGAGCGAGCGAGGTAGATAGAGGATGATACGGTATGAGATAGAGGATCGAGGGCGAGAGACGCGAAGGGGGCGGGGGGGGGTCGAAGGTGAATCGAGGAGGGGGGGTGGGGGGAGGCAATCGACTCAAACTCAGGACTATGGGGGGGGGGGGGGGAGTACCTTTTAGAGAGGAAGTCTTCCACGGGAAGACCGCGTAGTAAAGCTCGGCTAAAACTATACTTAGATTGGATGTTTGGTATTAACGTCTTAGCGAGACTGGATTCTCGTAGGTTCGCTTGAGCTTTTGCCGTCTTCTCCTTATTACTAGCTCCAGCTACGATCTACATAACCAGCGTGCTAAGCTGCTAATTAGAGTTGAGAGACGCGACCTGCCCTTACCGCACTTGCGCTTGATTTTCTTTTTTTGCTAACTTTTATATTTTGCCTTTTCGTTTTTATTTTATTTTTATCTTTCTTTCGGGCGCTCAATGGAGCGTGCTGTCTGCTAATTATACAATTTTACGATACGCTACCGATCGAGTGAGTGCAAGGGGGGATTTATGGGGTAGTGGTTATTTGAAAAAAAAAAAATACGCAGCTCTTATATACGTGATTTTTTTTCTCTTCTGTTTCAGCCCTTCAACGTTATCTGGGATCCTCGGCCTTTGGACGGTCAACGTGGATTGGATATCCTTTCGAGATTGGATAATGCATTGATAAGGGAGTTTATTGGTAATTTTCGAAATTCCTTGAACCTCTTTGTCTGCCGGATTCCCAGTTCCGCTGTCTTCGTGTCATGGGGGAGAACGTTTGGATCCTTTTCCTTGAAGGGCTTGCGCATGGGCCTGACTCCTTGCTCTGCCCGTGAGGTTGCACAAGGGTGAGCAAAGTTTCAGGTGTGTTCGCGAGCCTGATTATACGCCGAGCGTCGACGCACGTCGCGACGCCAGTCTGCCGAAAGGATCACCTCGGAGATGGTCGCTACCATTAGCTGCGGCGTAATGTCTACGGTAGATACAAAAGGGACGTTCATAAAATCCGACTCAATTTATCGGGCTGCTACACCAGCTACCCATCACGTGTAACGCACTCATGTTTCCTTTGTCCAGGACGAAGACAACTTCCGCCTCCCCTGGTACTCTGGTTCTCCTAAACATTTCCGGCTAATTTCATCCAGGAAAAGTCTTCTGCGGCTCTCCGTTCCCATCATCCTGGACATACTGGACCTCAGTCCTTCACTGACTCTTAAACCGGATGTCATCTTCATCTTCTCCTCAACGTCCTGGCACTGCTTTTACTTTTTACCTTCGTCTCTCACGAGTCGCCTAATGGTCTCTCTCTCTGAGTCTCTGAGCCTTGGATCGAACCAGGTGGACAAGACAGCTGAACATCATCCTCTGGCGCTGGAGACCTTGCTACCTATCTTGAACTCTTCTCTTTCTCAACTTTAGCACTATTCGCTCTTCCTCCATTTCCTATCCTACTTCATCTATTTCTTCTTCTCACTCTGCTTCATCTCTCTTACTACTCTCCACCAGCCAATACCTACCTGTGTCCCATGGTTCACTTCGACTCACTCATTCTTATCCTTCTCTGGGATTATTCCTTGGCTGATCCCACAGTTGTTCGTTCACTCGCTCCCCAGTCGCTCTCTCACTATTTCAGAGAATTGTATATATGTACATTCATTATCGTCTTTTCCCTCTTCTCAAGAATCATACAAATTGTAGCCTGGTTATTTCCCAGATGTGGTATTCCCGTCACGCGCCAAGACCACGCTTATCGCACCTCTCTTCGACGCTCAAATAATTCCACCTCGTTTCTTTCATCCTGAAAATCCGGAAAATCTTATTCCAGTCCGTGTTCACCAGAGGCCCCCCCCCCCCTGCCGCCTCTCCACCTTTTCTCATAACCGACGTTCAGTAATATCCTAGCTTATAACTCTAGCAATTAGCTCTCCCATTACGATCCTCCTGTTACCTTTACCAAACTTCAGTCATCATCCTGGGCTATACTCTTACGCCTGAAATTTGCTTTTGACCTGGCCATACGTGCACTCTTTAATTGAGTTTTATTGAAAAAAAGGTGAGCAAAGTTTCAGGTGTGTGAGGGCGCCTGGGCCACAACAATTTCTCTATAAGAATATATATGTAATAATTAATTTAAAAAAAAATATACTTATAATTAAGTAATACATGAATATCCTAATAATACAATGTGCATACCTTATAAGTAAGAATAATCTCTTAATTATCATTAACGTGATCCCTCATCAGTGGGAAGATGACGGCTGGGCCCGTGGGTGTGACACTCGCCTGCAGCCAAGAAAGGATCATCGTACATCCTATTAGAGATAATAAACTTTCTTATATAATTAACAAGGGTATAATTTCACATAGCAAACTTACCCGCGCCTCCTAAGTCTCTACTTGCGCAATACTTATAAATAGGCTGCTATTAATAGTTGAGTACGCGATAGACACTGTACTCCGAGCCAGGCACGATCGAACCAAATCGATGATTCACCTATAACTTTATTAACTCTAGTATTAAGCAGTATGTAGCTGTAATAATTAAAGAGTATAAATCCATAAGACCAATAACATCCGGTTAAACAGATCTGATAGAAATTTTTAAAAATAGGTTCAATTAGCCTCAAGACTAATTGATTCTCAGCTTACACCAGTCATTGTGTCACAAAGTAATAAGAAAACTTTAGAAAGTATACGTCAACCATTTTATACACTATCCGCAATCCCATACAAAACTATTGTACTTTTTGTCATTTCAATTATAATTTGACAGTGGCATAACTAAGACTTTCATTTAAAAATTCAACATGGTCCAACGTTCTGTGGAAATATCTCTGTTCACGTGTGATCCTATTTATTTATTTTTTTTTTTTTCTTTTCTTTAACTCTCTGGCGACTTTGTGACAGGAGGGGGTAGCTTGCTAGTCGGTATAGGCAATACGAGA